>JAXQQM020061868.1:455000-501717 GCA_034641835.2 Pinus albicaulis
GGGGAGGAGGAGAACAATATAGCGAGGAGCCGATTTCACGAAGCCAACGAGACAAAAGCCCACCTCTCCAACCCACCAAAAAGGGAGGAGGTGAACAATATGGCGAAGAGCCAACATCGACGGAGCCAACGAGCGAGCAAGGGGCACGAGAGCGACATAGGCGATCGGCCAGTTGTCTCAAGGAGCCACACAGAGCGACCTCATCCAACTCCGAGAACACAGAGCGGAAGGGCAACTCTTTTCACATATGCCTCCCAGGACAAGCATGGCCAACATTACCGCCCATGCGCTACCGAGTGGGGATGGAGAGAAGATGAATGTCGACGACCCTACAAATGACCCAAGGCCACTCTTCAGGCACACCCGAACAAGCAACTCAGTTACCAACCCACCTTTCACATGAAAATCGAACAAGCAACTCAGTTACCAACCCACCTTTCACAATATAGCGAAGAGCCAACATCGACGGAGCCAACGAGCGAGCAAGGGGCACGAGAGCGACATAGGCGACCGGCCAGTTGTCTCAAGGAGCCACACATAGCGACCTCGTCCACCTCTGAGAACACAGAGCGGAAGGGTAACTCTTTTCACATATGCCTCCCAGGACAAGCATGGCCAACATTACCGCTCATGCGCTACCGAGTGGGGATGGAGAGAAGATGAATGTCGATGACCCTACAAATGACCCAAGGCCACTCTTCAGGCACACTCGAACAAGCAACTCAGTTACCAACCCACCTTTCACACGAAAATCCAACCCCTCCCCCCACCAAAAGGGGAGGAGGTGCACAATATAGAGAGGAGCCGATTTCACGAAGCCAACGAGACAAAAGCCCACCTCTCCAACCCACCAAAAAGGGAGGAGGTGAACAATATAGCAAAGAGCCAACATCGACGGAGCCAACGAGCGAGCAAGGGGCACGAGAGCGACATAGGCGACCGGCCAGTTGTCTCAAGGAGCCACACAGAGCGACCTCATCCAACTCTGAGAACACAGAGCGGAAGGGCAACTCTTTTCGCATATGCCTCCCAGGACAAGCATGGCCAACATTACCGCTCATGCGCTACCGAGTGGGGATGGATGTCGACGACCCTACAAATGACCCAAGGCCACTCTTCAGGCACACCCGAACAAGCAACTCAGTTACCAACCCACCTTTCACACGAAAATCCAACCCCTCCCCCACCAAAAGGGGAGGAGGTGAACAATATAGCGAGGAGCCGATTTCACGAAGCCAACGAGACAAAAGCCCACCTCTCCAACCCACCAAAAAGGGAGGAGGTGAACAATATAGCGAAGAGCCAACATCGACGGAGCCAACGAGCGAGCAAGGGGCATGAGAGCAACATAGGCGACCGGCCAGTTGTCTCAAGGAGCCACACAGAGCGACCTCATCCAACTCTGAGAACACAGAGCGGAAGGGCAACTCTTTTCACATATGCCTCCCAGGACAAGCATGGCCAACATTACCGCTCATGCGCTACCGAGTGGGGATGGAGAGAAGATGAATGTCGACGACCCTACAAATGACCCAAGGCCATTCTTCAGGCACACCCGAACAAGCAACTCAGTTACCAACCCACCTTTCACACGAAAATCCAACCCCTCCCCCCCACAAGCAAGCAAAAAGGGAGGAGAAGAACAATATAGAGAAGAGCCGACATCGACGGAGCCAACGAGCGACATAGCAAAACGCTGATTTCAACAGAGCGAACGTGCAACCAAGGGGCACGAGAGAGAGTTACCGGAGAGCCGATTTCAACAACGCCAACAGGGGGCCAGTCATCTCAAAGAGCCACACACAACAACCCCATCCAAATGCTAGAAAACAGAGTGGACAGGAGAGATTGTTCAAACATGCCTCCAAGGACAAGCATGGCCAACATTACCGCTCATATGCTACCGAGTGGTGATGGAGAGAAGAAAGTCGACGACCCTACAAATGACCCAAGGCCATTCTTCAGCCACAACCGAGCAAAACAACTCAATTACCAACCCACCTTTCACACGAAAAGCAAAATCTGATAAGCGCACCCTCGGACAAAACAGGGCGACCCGAACGCCCCCGTCCGTGCGCCCTCACCCGGGGCGACACGAAGGGCCCCGCCGAACGGACGCACATGGGAGCAAACGGCAAACGGGCCGCCCGGACGTGCACAAGGCACCCGGGCGGTCGCAACTTAGCAAATATGGCACGGGCGCCCTCGGGCCAAATGACCCGACCCGAACGGACGACATCACCCGACACGACCAAACGACCCGACCCGAACGAACGCCCTCACCCGGGGCGACACGGCGCGCCCACCCGAACGGACGCACATGGTAGCAAATGGCAAACGGGCCGCCCGGACGTGCACAAGGCACCTGGGCGGTCACAACTTAGCAAATCTGGCATGGGCGCCCTCGGGCCAAACGACCCGACCCGAACGGACGCCCTCACCCGGCACGCCCACCCGAACGAACGCCATCACCCGGCGCGACACGGCACGCCCGACCCGAACGGACGCGGATGGGAGCAAACGGCAAACGGACCGCCCGGACGTGCACAAGGCACCCGGGCGGTCACAACTTAGCAAATCTGACACGGGCGCCCTCGGCACAAACGACCCGACCCGAACGGACGCCCTCACCCGGCACGACACGGAACGCCCACCCGAACGGACGCACATGGGAGCAAATGGCAAACGGGCCGCCCGGACGTGCACAAGGCACCCGGGCGGTCACAACTTGGCAAATCTGACACGGGCGCCCTCGGGCCAAACGATCCCACCCGAACGGACGACCTCACCCGGCACGCCCACCCGAACGGAGGCCCTCACCCGGCACGACACGGCGTGCCCACCCGAACGGACACACATGGGAGCGAACGGCAAACGGGCCGCCCGGACGTGCACAAAGCACCCGGGCGGTCACAACTTAGCAAATCTGACACGGGCGCCCTCGGACCAAACGACCCGACCCGAACGGACGCCCTCACCCGGCACGACACGGTGCGCACGACCAAACGGCCGCACATGGGAGCAAACGGTAAACGAGCCGCCCGGACGTGCACCCGAACGGACGCCCTCGCCCGGCACGACCACCCGAACGGACGCCCTCACCCGGCACGACACGACGCGCCCACCCAAACGGTCGCACATGGGAGCAAACGGCAAACGGCCCGCCCGGACGTGCACAAGGCACCCGGGCGGTCACAACTTAGCAAATCTGACACGGGCGCCCTCGACCCGACCCGACCCGAACGGACGCCCTCGCCCGGCACGCCCCCTCGAACGGTCGCCATCGTGCCGCACGACCAAACGACACGACACGAACGGACGCCCTCACCCGGCACGCCCACACGAACGGACGCCCTCACCCGGCGCGACACGAAGCGCCCACCCAAACGGTCGCACATGGGAGCAAACGGCAAACGGGCCGCCCGGACGTGCACATGCATGAGGCACCGGGCAGTCACAACTTATGCATCGACACGGGCGCCCTCGGGCCCAGCGGCCAGGCCGACCGAAGGGGCCGCCCTCGCCCGGCACGCCCACCGAACGGTCGCCATCGTGCCGCACGACCAAACGACACGACTGAACGGACGCCCTCACCCGGCACGCCCACACGAACGGACGCCCTCACCCGGCGCGACACGGCACGCCCGACCAAACGAACGCACATGGGAGCAAACGGCAAACGGCCCGCCCGAACGTGCACAAGTGTCACGCCCCCACTCTGTTGGTCCACTCGGGCAGGCCGTGCGGCACCGGCTAAGCGGTCTCCCATCGGGTTTACCCTTTCCGGACTACGCCTATACTTATTTTTCTTAAGTGTTAGTCTTCACTTTTTTATTATGTTTGCAGCGGAATTACAAAACATAAACATTCATGCGGAAATACCCAAAACAGATTTGGAAAAGCCAATTTTATTATCCGGAATAATCAAAATTGCCTCGCTGTTTTTATACAGGTCGAGGGCCTGTTTACATAGAATTTTCACCGAAAACGCCGAACTCGGCCCGTCGCACTTGGTCGGGTCGTGAGTCACCCGACTCGCCCGCCGTGTGGACGTCCGCCCGTCGTCGCACCGTCGTTCACCCGCGCCCGTCGTTGACGTCGTGCACGCACCGCCCGACCGTGTCGTTCGTGCGTCGTGCACCCGCGCGCCCGCCGTTCACGTGGCGCACGCGCCCGCCGTTGGCGTCGCACACGCGCCCGTTTGCGCGCGCCCTTGTCTACCCGCGCGCCTACCGTAACCCAACCGTGTTGGTTGGTACGCGTAGTGCGCCCGTCGTGCGCCTCCGTTCACCGCGCGCCCACCGCAGCGCTGCTGTCGCCCGCTACGCGTAGTGCGTCGGTGCCTCTACGCCCGACTCGCCTGTCTTGCCGCCGCTCCGTTCCGCAGCGCCCGTGCTGTGCGCTACCCCGTCGCTTGCCCAAGTCCTTAGCTCGATTTCTTCGTTGGCTGCCCGTCTAGCGGGCGCATCACTTGGTCGCTCCGCAAGTATGTTGCTGCGGTAGACACTTGGATGTCTTCGCCAAACTTCGATGATTTTCGCTCTCCAACTCCACCACATATATATGCGTTCGTTCGTTGGTGAGTCGGGTCGCTCGCCGACCGAGCCGACCCGCACGCCACGTCCAATGTTTGAACCGTCGCGTCTCTCCGTTGAGGGGCGCCCGGCCGACCCCCGCGTTGGTATGAGGGGCGCTCGGCCGACCCCCGAGTCGTCGTGAGGGGCGCTCGGCCGACCCGAGCCGACCCCCGGTTGGTCCATACGTGCGCCCGACGCCCACATAACTCGTCGGTCCGTTTTAACTTTTAACCGCCCTTCGTCTTGTTGGTGTCGTGACGCCCGTTGTGGGCGCGCCCGTCGCCGTGGCGCGCGCCCATGAAGTCTAGGGCGTTACATTCTCCCCCACTTCAAAGCGTTGTCGTCCCTTGACAACATCATCCATTCGTCGCACACCCATCACAATTCCATGTGAATATCGTCGCAACTCCCTTGCATAACCCAGCAAGATTAATCTCCATGAGATCTCTCCTCAACCACCGCCGAATCCATGTGAATTCTGCAACAAGTACTCCAACCAACTCAACATAACAAATCTGCCATGTATCCAGCATAACTCAGTGTACTGCATGCCCCCATAGCTCGAACTAATTGGGTAGCTAATCCAACCATACGCCCAAACAATGAGAATACTCCTCCTCATGCCACTGCTAGTTGTTCCTTCCGCAAGCTGTCACATCCATCAACTCGATCAGGTCTGAAACTCATCCAAGTGCCATGTTTTCTGGTCCATGAAGTGTTCTCCATCTCCATCTTCAACATGCTGTCCATGATGCTAACCCATGTGCTCTACTTGTATGCAAGTAGGCTCATCCTCCAAGCATCATCAAAAGTATAAAATGTGGCTAAGTCAAATAGGCTCAAGCCCATGCCAAAGTGTACCACCAAGGCATCCCCATGTAGTCCATGTCCATGACTTTGGCTGCCCATGTGTTCATCCAAGTGAACCATCTCAACTCTTCATCATCATCATGTCTCCACATATCCCTGAGTACTTCCTTCAAGCTGCTCCCCCACTAAAGGTCTGCTAAGAGTTCCTTCTTGCTTGAAGCCATGAAGAAGTCCACTCCATCCATCAAAGTAAGAGATGTTCTCTCATGCGCCATATTCAGGTCCATGAAGTCTTCCTTCATTCCATCTGCAATATGCGTTCTAATGTGCATGTGGGCCTTTGTTCAAAGCCCCTTCGTTTTGAGGGTGGTGTGGTCCTCCATACACCAAGTTACCACACCCCCTTTTTCCAAAGGTTTACTTCATTGCAAGGGCCAGGAAGTTGCCTCCCTGACTTTCATCCACCCATGTATCAGATTGATGTTGAGTCTTAAGATACTCATGAACAGCATCAACCTCCTCTTGAGTGCATCCAAGTTCCCCAAGCTTTTCCTTTGTTAGTTGAAAATCGTATATGCCCATAGCATATCTGCAAAATTCAACAATCCCAGCTGGATCTCTACCTGCATAATCTTCCTCCGGTCCCATGTCTGAAGAAGTGTCCTTCTTCCCATCATCCTGGTGAAGATCTTGAGTAGTCTTCTTTGCTACGTGCTCAAGAAATGAAGCTACATCAGCTCCCTTCCTTCTTTCCTTCACATCTCTCCCAACAAAATCAAACATGCGTTCTTCCTTTGTTGTTTGAGCCATCGATCCAAGTCCCCTTTGTTCCACACTAGTTGTATGGTCCATATCCGGGTCCTTCTCATATAGGATCAATGAAGCCATTCTTGGTTGATACCCCAAACGGCTCTTCCTTGTCATAGGAACCATCATGGTCTTTCCATCATCAAGAATTAAGAGAATGTCTCGGTCCACCATTGGTATGGCTTGTGCTGCAACCATGAAGTCTCGCCCCAATACCATAGCATGATCATCCATGTCAATGACTCTTAAGTCTAACTTTCCAAACCACGATCCTACTCTCACATGTGTGTCTTTCATGACACCGTTCACTGCCTTCATACTCGAATTGACTGCTTTAAATGCACTCACTTCTTTCTCCATGCTAGCCTTCCTCTTTATCTCAAAAGATGAAGCTGCCTTTCGACTCAGAAAGCTATGTGTAGCCCCCGTGTCTATCAAAGCAGAGAACTTCTTCCCATGTACGGTTGTAGACACAAATCTCAGGTCCAAGGAACTTCCGTCATCCCTTCTTCTTGTCTTGCGCCTTACTTCCGCAATCTTCTTCAACATATCTTCTTCCAATATGCTTTTCGAACTACTAGCCTTTGGCTTAACAGCTCTCTTCACATATCTCTTCTCATGAAGCTCCTTAGAACAATTCGAACCCAAGTCTGCTTGAATTGGTTCAAGCTCCTTCCTCTTCGAATTCTGCCTAACAGCTCCAATACGACACATGTTAGCTTCTTCCAACCAAAGTGCACCGATCCTCATGGTTCGATCCTCTTCTTTTCCAAGTGTGCCAATACATGCATTTTCATTCTTCAAACCAATCGGTTTTGGATCAAGAAAACACCTCTTGATCTCCTCTTCCATGTTCTTGACTTCAGCCTGCAACACGGTGCTTCTTTCCTTCAAGTGAACCCTTTCCATAAAGAGTTTTTGAAGTTCTGCTTCACCTTGTTGCTTCTCCATGTCAAACTTCTTAATTTCAGCAGTTTGCCTTGATAGTTCGTTCACAGACTTCCGCACCTCCATCAACCCATCTCCAATGTGTTCCAAGTGTTCAGACACTTGCACAAGAGCCTTGTGATATTGCTGCTTCATATCTTTCAAACGCACCATCATGTTCTCAAGTTCGACTTGAGCCTTCAAACCTGCTTCTTCCATATCAAACTCCAACACTTGCTGCAACCCTGCAAAAGTATTCATGTTTGCCTTCCTGCGGAGATATCCGATACCATTTGCCATGCAATCCGTATCAGCTCCTCTGATACCACTTGTCACGCCCCCACTCTGTTGGTCCACTCGGGCAGGCCGTGCGGCACCGGCTAAGCGGTCACCCTTCGGGTTTACCCTTTCCGGAATACGCCTTTACCAATTTTTCTTAAGTGTTAGTCTTCACTTTTTATTATGTTTGCAGCGGAAATACAAAACATAAACATTCATGCGGAAATACACCAAAACAGATTTGGAAAAGCCAATTTTATTATCCGAAATAATCAAAATCGCCTCGCTGGTTTATACAGGTCGAGGGCCTGTTTACATAGAATTTTCACCGAAAACGCCGAACTCGGCCCGTCGCACTTGGTCGAGTCGTGAGTCACCCGACTCGCCCGCCGTGTGGACGTCCGCCCGTCGTCGCACCGTCGTTCACCCGCGCCCGTCGTTGGCGTCGTGCACGCACCGCCCGACCGTGTCGTTCGTGCGTCGTGCACCCGCGCGCCCGCCGTTGACGTCGTGCACGCACCCGCCGTTGGCGTCGCACACGCGCCCGTTTGCGCGCGCCCTTGTCTACCCGCGCGTCTGCCGTAACCCAACCGTGTTGGTTGGTACGCGTAGTGCGCCCGTCGTGCGCCTCCGTTCACCGCGCGCCCACCGCAGCGCTGCTGTCGCCCGCTACGCGTAGTGCGTTGGTGCCTCTACGCCCGACTCGCCCGTCTTGCCGCCGCTCCGTTCCGCAGCGCCCGTGCTGTGCGCTACCCCGTCGCTTGCCCAAGTCCTTAGCTCGATTTCTTCGTTGGCTGCCCGTCTAGCGGGCGCATCACTTGGTCGCTCCGCAAGTATGTTGCTGCGGTAGACACTTGGATGTCTTCGCCAAACTTCGATGATTTTCGCTCTCCAACTCCACCACATATATATGCGTTTGTTCGTTGGTGAGTCGGGTCGCTCGGCCGACCCGAGCCGACCCGCACGCCACGTTCAATGTTTGAACCGTCGCGTCTCTCCGTTGAGGGGCGCCCGGCCGACCCCCGCGTTGGTATGAGGGGCGCTCGGCCGACCCCCGAGTCGTCGTGAGGGGCGCTCGGCCGACCCGAGCCGACCCCCGGTTGGTCCATACGTGCGCCCGACGCCCACATAACTCGTCGGTCCGTTTTAACTTTTAACCGCCCTTCGTCTTGTTGGTGTCGTGACGCCCGTTGTGGGCGCGCCCGTCGCCGTGGCGCGCGCCCATGAAGTCTAGGGCGTTACAACAAGGCACCCGGGCGGTCACAACTTAGCAAATTTGACACGGGCGCCCTCGGCGACGGCCAGGCAGGCCCGAACGGACGCCCTCGCCGGCCGCGACCAAACGGGTCGCCATCGTGCGCCCACGACCAAACGACACGACACGAACGGACGCCCTCACCCGGCACGCCCACACGAACGGACGACCTCACCCGGCGCGACACGGCACGGCCGACCAAACGAACGCACGCCCTCGCCCTCGGGCCAAACGACCCGACCCGAACGGACGCCCTCACCCGGCACGCCCAAATGACCCGACCCGAATGAACGCCCTCACCCGGGGCGACACGACGCGCCCACCCGAACGGACGCACATGAGCAAACGGGCCGCCCGGACGTGCACAAGGCACCCGGGCGGTCACAACTTAGCAAATCTGACACGGGCGCCCTCGGGCCAAACCACCCGACCCGAACGGACGCCCTCACCCGGCAGGCCCACACGAACGGACGCCCTCACCCGACGCGACACGGCACGGCCGACCAAATGAACGCACATGGGAGCAAACGGCAAACGGCCCGCCCGGACGTGCACAAGGCACCCGGGCGGTCACAACTTAGCAAATCTGACACGGGCGCCCTCGGGCCAAACGACCCCACCCGAACGGACGACCTCACCTGGCACGGCCGCCCGAACGGACGCCCTCACCGGGCACGACACGACACGCCCACCCAAACGGTCGCACATGGGAGCAAACGGCAAACGGGCCGCCCGGACGTGCACAAGGCACCCGGGCGGTCACAACTTAGCAAATCTGACACGGGCGCCGTCGGGCCAAACGACCCCACCCGAACGGACGACCTCACCTGGCACGCCCGCCCGAACGGACGCCCTCACCCGGCACGACACGGCGCCCCCACCCGAACGGACGCCCTCAACCGGCACGACACGGCGCGCCCACCCGAACGGTCGCACATGGGAGCAAACGGCAAACGGGCCGCCCGGACGTGCACAAGGCACCCGGGCGGTCACAACTTAGCAAATCTGACACGGGCGCCCTCGGTCCATACCACCCGACCCGAACGGACGCCCTCACCCGGCACGACACGACGCGCCCACCCAACCGGTCGCACATGGGAGCAAACGGCAAACGGGCCGCCCGGACGTGCACAAGGCACCCGGGCGGTCACAACTTAGCAAATCTGACACGGGCGCCCTCGGTGCAGGCCACCGGCCCCGAACGGAGGCCTCGCACGGCACGCCAACCCGAACGGACGCCCTCACCCGGCACGACACGGCGCGCCCACCCGAACGGACGCACATGGGAGCGAACGGCAAACGGGCCGCCCGGACGTGCACAAGGCACCCGGGCGGTCACAACTTAGCAAATCTGACACGGGCGCCCTCGGGCCAAACGACCCGACCCGACCCGAACGGACGCCCTCGCCCGGCACGCCCACCCGAACGGACGCCATCGTGCCGCACGACCAAGCGACCCGACCCGAACGGACGCCCTCACCCGGCACGACCGAACGACCCGACCCGAACGGACGCCCTCAACCGGCGCGACACGGCACGCCCGACCAAACGAGCGGACATGGGAGCAAACGGCAAACGGCCCGCCCGGACGTGCACAAGGCACCCGGGCGGTCACAACTTAGCAAATCTGACACGGGCGCCCTCGGCCAGAACGACCCGACCCGACCCGAACGGACGCCCTCGCCCGGCACGCCCACCCGAACGGACGCCATCGTGCCGCACGACCAAACGACACGACACGAACGGACGCCCTCACACGGCACGCCCACACGAACGGACGCCCTCGCCCGGCGCGACACGGCACGGCCGACCAAACGAACGCACATGGGAGCAAACGGCAAACGGCCCGCCCGAACGTGCACAAGGCACCCGGGCGGTCACAACTTAGCAAATCTGACACGGGCGCCCTCGGCCCGAACGACCCGACCCGACCCGAACGGACGCCCTCGCCCCGCTTGCGCCCACCGGAAACCGGTCGCCCATCGTGCCCCGCCGACAAACGACACGACACGAACGGACGCCCTCACCGGCCATGCCCACCCGAACGTCCCCTCGCAGCGCCCTTGCAGGCACGGTCGCCATGGGCGTGCCGCACGACCAAACGACACGACACGAACGGACGCCCTCACCCGGCACGCCCACACGAACGGACGCCCTCACCCGGCGCGACACGGCACGCCCGACCAAACGAACGCACATGGGAGCAAGCGGCAAACGGCCCGCCCGGACGTGCACAAGGCACCCGGGCGGTCTGTCGTCGACACGGGCGCCCTCGGGCCAAACGACCCGACCCGACCCGAACGGACGCCCTCGCCCGGCACGCCCCCCCGAACGGACGCCATCGTGCCGCACGACCAAACGACCCGACCCGAACGGACGCCCTCACCCGGCACGACCGAACGACCCGACCCGAACGGACGCCCTCGCCCGGCACGACCGAACGACCCGACCAAACGGACGCACGTGGGAGCAAACGGCAAACGGCCCGCCCGGACGTGCACAAGGCACCCGGGCGGTCACAACTTAGCAAATCTGACACGGGCGCCCTCGGGCCAAACGACCCGACCCGACCCGAACGGACCCCCTCGCCCGGCACGCCCACCCGAACGGACGCCATCGTGCCGCACGACCGAACGACCCGACCCGAACGGACGCCCTCACCCGGCACGGCCGAACGACCCGACCCGAACGGACGCCCTCGCCCGGCACGACCGAACGACCCGACCAAACGGACGCACATGGGAGCAAACGGCAAACGGGCCGCCCGGACGTGCACAAGGCACCCGGGCGGTCACAACTGCTCGGGGCCCGGCACGGGCGCCCTCGGGCCCAAGCGACCCCGACCCGGCCGAACGGACCCCCTCGCCCGGCCGCCCACCCAACGGACGCCCTCGCCCGGCACGGCAAAGGCGGACCCGACCCGAACGGAGCGCCCTCACCCGAACGACGCCCTCCCGGCACGACCAAACGACCCGACCCGAACGGACGCCCTCACCCGGCACGACCGAACGACCCGACCCGAACGGACGCCCTCGCCGGCACGACCGAACGACCCGACCAAACGGACGCACATGGGAGCAAACGGCAAACGGGCCGCCCGGACGTGCACAAGGCACCCGGGCGGTCACAACTTAGCAAATTTGACACGGGCGCCCTCGGGCCGAACGACCCGACCCGACCCGAACGGACGCCCTCGCCCGGCACGCCCACCCGAACGGACGCCCTCGCCCGGCACGACCGAACGACCCGACCCGAACGGACGCCCTCACCCGAACGGACGCCCTCACCCGGCACGACCGAACGACCCGACCCGAACGGACGCCCTCGCCCGGCACGACCGAACGACCCGACCCGAACGGACGCCCTCGCCCGGCACGACCGAACGACCCGACCCGAACGGACGCCCTCGCCCGGCACGACCGAACGACCCGACCCGAACGGACGCCCTCACCCGAACGGACGCCCTCACCCGGCACGACCGAACGACCCGACCCGAACGGACGGCCTCGCCCGGCACGACCGAACGACCCGACCCAAACGGACGCCCTCGCCGGGCACGACCGAACGACCCGACCCGAACGGACGCCCATGGGAGCAAACGGCAAACGGGCCGCCCGGACGTGCACAAGGCACCCGGGCGGTCACAACTTAGCAAATTTGACACGGGCGCCCTCGGGCCAGCGACGAGCCCCGACCCGAACGGGCCGCCCCTCGCCGGCACGCCACGACGAGCGCACTGCCGGCCACGGCCGACGACCGACCGGAGCGGGCGCCCTCACCCGAAGCCCGGGCCGAGAACGCATTTCGGCCCCGGGCAAGTCGGGTGACCCACAGCGAGGCGCCTGCTGCCACCGGCTTGCACTACGGTGCGGAAGCCATTCGGGAGCGTCCGGAGTCGGGTGGGTGCGAGTAAATTGCGGAAATGTGTGCATATTGACGGGCCGCATCTAACCGTGCAGTTGGGAAGCAGATTGGACACACGGGGAGCTCGAGGGATGGTCTAAAGCGTGATTTGTCGTGCCGATTTGAGTGACTTCGTCGACACAGAGCCTTAGAGCTTGGTCAAAAGGCTAACTTGCACTTGCCAAGGAGCAGAAGTGGCTTCTGACCGGATTGGAACTTATTATTTCATATTTTATCATTATTAACGAGAATTGCCCCTCCCTTGTATGTATGAGCATACTTGTGGATTGATAATGATGTTTATGTTTTATTTACGCATATCGAGAGAACCTTTGGTTAATAACTAACAAGTGTTGCTAAAGGCGTAGTCTATATACTTGAGTATTTGGGAAAAAAGAAAAAAGAAAGTACGGTAGTGCCGCACCCTGAGTCTATAAGCGTGGTTGAAAGACACGAAGGCATGAGGGGCGTGACAACTTCGAGCACACGGGCGGTCACAACTTAGCATTTTCGATACGGCCTCCCTCACACGACCCGGCCGCTTCGCGTTTCCTTGGGCGCCCTCACACGGCACGGCGACCGCCTAACGAAGGCACAAAGGAGCAAGCGGCGGTCGGGTCGCACGAACGTGCACGAGAGCACGGGCGGTCATAACTTAGCATTTTTTATACGGCCTCCCTCACCGGCTTGGGCTTGAACATGTTTCCGCGGGCGCCCTCACACGGCACGACCGACCGCCGAGGAAACGAAGGCACCGAGGAGCAAGCAGGCAGGTGTGAACGTGCCTGAGCACACGGCGATCACAACATGGTACCTCCGGCCCCCCTCGCACGGCACGACCCCAGGCCCGACACCTTGCAAACGCGTTTCCTTGGGGCGCCCTCACGCGACCCGACCCGGCGAACGCGTTTCCTGCTCGAAGGTATGCATCACATAATTGCATCGAAAATCAGACCGGTCTCGATCTCGGTTCCTCGGTGAACCGAATCTTTTTGCCAGATCATTGTAGTATGAAGCCTCCAAATGAATGAAACTCCATCATGAACTCCCACGCATCATCCTATCCAAAGCGTTGGCAAGCATACTTGTATTGCCCACGAGTGCCACCACAAGATTGTTCTCACCCTGCCAAGTCATATGAATGTTAACAAGTAAGTGCTCATCAACCAATGCCTTGTTGCTCAAAGTTAACAACGTCCATCAGCCCATCTATGAAAGATATCCATGTATTGACAATCGATCATGCTCGGCATATTCCTTCTGACACTCCTCCATGATGCTCATAAGTGGGCACCCATTAAGTCCCACCAATGTCTCCACATAATGTCTGCCATGCCCTCGTGTCAATGTACATGACTTTGGTTGCCCACGTGTCCATCAAGAGTAGACTCGCCTCAACCCTAGTCACCATCATATGTATAGTGTACGGGGTTAAGTGCCCTCGGTCACTTCTACCATCACCATCATGGTACTCCCTCCGAAGGCTTCTCCCCGCTAAAAAGGTGCACCGAGTTCCTTCTTGGTTGTAAGCCATGAAGAAGTCTACCCAGACAATGTGCCCTACCACCAAAGCTGAGTCCATAAGTCATGCGTTTTCTTGATTTCCATGTGGCTAAGCATGACCCGTATCTATCACGGAGATCATCAAGTTGCACCCTTGTCACGGAATTTGAACCTACTAGAGCGAGGTCACAGAATTTTACTGTCAAGGCCTAGACAAGAAATGCTCCCCTTGCTTCTCCAATGTACAAGGTTCCATCATAGTCATCAAGGAAAAGGTCCTCCATGGTATTGGAAAAGAAGTCACATCTTCTTTCCATCCACGCATGCGGTCCATCTCCCGGATGCTCGGTGAAACACGAGCCATGTCTTCATGAAGAATCTAGCGAGTGTCCTCCGTCCTCATCAATGTACGCAATGCTTCGTCAAGATTACCCTTTGCTCATAAAGTTCCTCCTCGATCATTGTCATAAAATTTTCATGTGGTTCATCCCCCAGTATGACATGCTTGGTCCGGGGTTCAACTTGTTCCACGCGTTCTTCCTCGATCATATCGCATCCTCCTTATCCTCCCGGAATCATCCATCACTTGGATGCTTGCGATGTGCTTGTACCGTCCAACCTGTTCATCAAGTGCGTCCTCGACTTCTACCACATACCCAACATCCTTGTGAGAATCGTCCACCATCAATGCTTGTAATGTGCTTGGTCCTAGTCCAACTTGTTCCTTGACTTCTTCCTTGACTTCAATCACATCTACGACATCCTTTGAACCGCCTGATGGAGCTTCATGCACCATGCTTCTACATCTTTCCAAGGTCTACGAGCTTGAGAAGCTTATCAATTAACTTCCTTCGCTCTTCTTCCACCTTGTCCATTTAACTCGGAGAATTCTCACTTTCTTCATAAGTCGGAAACATTTCATCTTTTCTCATGCCATATGTCCTCCTCTTGCACAATGTATCGATAGTCGACTCGCCTCATCAAAATCCTTTTCCACTTCCTTCGACCTCTCTTTAATTTCTTTGAAGTTGTTTCCAATGAAACAAACTCATCCATCAAGCTTCAATACCACCTGCTTGTTTACCAACGATATCTTTGCTCAATAATAATAATAATAATAAAAGCCTAAAATGTAGCTGCAGTCACCAACTATCACGCCCTTATGTGGTAGTCTCCCAACCGCTCTATAGACGGTGCGGCACTACCTTATTTTCTCTTTCAAATGCTCAATGAAAGTAGACTACTTTAACTCAACACTTGTTTAATTAATCTTCCAAAGTGCTCTGTGCGGAAATAAAAAGCAATGATAAACATCAATATCAAACCACATGGCTTATACATTCAAGGGAGGGGCAAATCCGTTAATAAGTACATTATGCTTCAATAAATATGTACAATCTGCAAAAACTATACAACCGAGCCTCCATAAACCATTTATGCTTCTTGCCAAATGTGCTTGTACAGGTCTAGCCTTAACGACTTCCCAACGGTGCAAAAAATCCAAGGAACCCCCAAAATTCCCTTCCGGAACATGTTTATGAAGTCTGCGCGAATTCTGGTTCGAGTGGGTCACTCGGGTCACAGACGCCCTCGGCACACGAACGCGTTTCCGCACGCGAATCCGCCGGTCCTGATGCACGCGTTTCTGAACGCGTTCGGCCCGACCCGACCTCGCGGGCGAACTCGGCTCCGCCGGACGCGATCGCGCGTCGGAGCCGCGGGCGCGCGCACGGAGCCGACTCGGCACCGAACGCGCCCGCCTGCGAGGTGCTGTTCTCCACGCGTCTGCGGAAGAACCCGACTCCTGTGCATAAACACGCGCACCACACGCACCTGCGGAAGGAACCCGACTCGACTGTGGGTGAGCCGCCGTGAGGTTTTTACCCCGACTCGGCCCGGTTTCCGTTTCCTGTGCGGCTTCGCCCTCCACCCTCGACCTTCGCTGCGGCTCGAGCATTGGCCTGCCAATGGTGGAATCAACAAGATGTTGATGTCCTTCTTTCTTTCCTTTATCATCCATTGCACGTCCTCCTTTCGTATGTGCTTTTGCCCCCGTGCTTCCATGGGTGGGCTTGACCCTGCAAGACGAGCCAGTCAACGCCCATAAAGCCTTGGTTACGACGTGGCATTTCCTCCTTGCGTCGGCTTGCCACCACGTGGGCCTATAAAACCTCAAGCCAACACACGGCCATTTTTGGACGCGTTTATGCAGTAACTCATAGTAGCACGGTCACCATGATAACGTTGCATAGTGGCCGAATGATGTTTCGTCGGGTCGGGCGCGCCGAGTCTAACCTTCAGGTACGTGGTTTTCGTCGTTCGTCGCGCATCACGAAAACGCTTCCAACGCCTTCGTCGTCGTCCTCGGCTCGTGGGTCTTGGGGGCGGTTTCGTCGCGGCGGGCGTATAATTGGACGGTGTCCATTGAGCGAGGACATGGAAACCTTACATTTCCCACGGTTAGACTGTCGTCCGGCGGGGGCGAGGAGAGCTTTTGTCATGCCCCTAGACCTTCGGTGACCTTTCACTTAGTGCTATAGACGGGGGGAACGACACGACCGTACTTCTCCTTTCATAAATACTCAAGTATGTAGACTACGCCTTTAGAAACACTTGTTAAATTAGTTAATCAAATGTTCTTTCAATGTGCGGAAAACATGAACATCATCATCACAGCATCACAGTGTACGCCCATACATAAAAGGGAGGGGCAACTCCCGGTTAATAATGGGTACGCGATAATATGTTTCATAAACAAAGTAGAAGTATAAGTTCCAATCCGACAAAGACCCCCTTTGCTCTTTGGCAAAGCAGAGTCACTTTTTGTCCAAGCTTACAATGCTTGACAATCATTAACTATCCCACAACGATCGTTTACGACACTAGAATTCACCTCGCGAATATCCGCTAAACGCCGTCTTTGCCCCGTGTCCTCACCATGTTGCAAATGATTTCAGACCTCCCCGCGAGCTCTCAGTCTCTCCAATCCGCTCCCAGTATGTGGTTAGCTCGTCCCATCCGCTTCCCTGCTTCAACTTTCGGCCTCAATTCGGAGCTCACGATGCCTTCGAACGACCTCGAACTGAAGCTCGGATCGTGCGGACGCTGCCGGCCCGACGCGCACGGGCGCCTGCGGAGGGTTCCGCACGCCACACACGTGTGTGTCGCACGGCTTGACCCGCGCGCTGGGCTCGGCCGTCTGCCGGTGCGGATGCCTCGCGGAGGAATTCCGCACGCCACCGCGCGTCAACAACGGCTCGACCGCGCTCGCCACTGCCGTTCACGCCGCCGTGTTTCCTTCACCAACGGGCGTGGCTTGGCTCGTGGTGCTCCGTCACTCGCACTCGGATGCTTGCTTGATGGTGGTTGGATGACTTCCTGCGTCATCCGCACGCGCGTGTACGGCGTATGTGTGCATGTCATGGGTCACTCGGTCGACGAGACGACCCCGCCTACGTTGTTGTCAGCCCACTGCGTGTGGTGACCGCTCGGCTCGTGCGTCGGTTCTGCGGCTACGGCTACGCTGTGATGTTTCGCACCTTGTGTCTCTTTGTCCCGATGCCTGCCGCGCGGCCACATATGCCCCGACGCGCGGTGCGCCTCGCGCCACACCTGGCCGCCGTGCGGCGTGCGCGCGGCGGCTCGCCCGCGGGCGCACGGCGCCCGGCCGCCGGCCAGGCGCGCCGGGTGCCACGAACGGCGCCTCGCGGGGGTCTTGGGGCCTTTGAAACCAGCCTTCCCGCATTTGGATGGCTTCGCCGCGACGGCGTAGAGCAGGATTCGGAGACGGACCCGAGAGCGATTTCGTCGCGCGCGAAATGGGGCCCCAAGTTCGCCAGGCTTGGGGTTCTTTCTTAGTGCCGCACGACGGAAGCCACGAGTTGCAGCAAGCCGGGCGATTACGGTCGTGCCGCGTGCCCGCCCAGAGCGCCCCAAGTTCCCCTCACCGAGAGCGCGGTTTTCGTGCGGGGCGGAGATAGGCGCCGCAAGGTTCCGAGCTAGGCGGTTTCCTCGTGCCACGAAACGAGAAGCCCCAAGGGGGGGGGGTCCCGCGAGGAGCAGGCGGTTCTCGTCGTTGCCCTTGTTCGCCAGAGCTTGAAGCTCATGCAAGGCCGAGTTTCTGGTAGCGGGGCATTAAATCGGTTCCCGGGTGGGTGGGATCCATTCTTTGCGGTTAACACTTGAATGAAGTTGCTACTTGCGTTCATTTTCACTCTCCCAACACGCTTGTGTATGTATATGCACGTCATTGTGGGGGGTTGTGGTCGCTCGCCGACTTCAGAAACCGCTCCATGGCGGCATTGGTCGCCACATGAACGAGTCGCGTCACGGGTGTGGCGGGGCGCTCGGCCGACCGGCGGCGGCCCCCGCGGCCCGGCTTTTGCGTGCGCCGTCGCCCGCCTCGCTCGTCGGTCCGTTGTGCTAACCCGGCCGCCCCCTCGTTCGATACGGTCGCTGACGCCGGGTCCCCGTAGGCGCGCGGAAGTCGGCAAGTAGACGCGCCCTTTTCGGCCTCCTAATGTCGTCCGCCCACAAACGTTGCGTTTGTGGGTATTTAGAGGCCGCTCGGCCGACCCGAGCCGGCCTCGTTTGTTTGCTCGCCCTCCAAGTGTGAGCGTGGTCGCGCCAACGCGCGGCCGACCCACCGACTCGTCCGCCGATTCGACTCGTCGTGAGGGCGCCGGGTGGTATAAACTCCAAAATGCCAACGCCTTCGTGACTGCGTCGCATCCAGCTCGCGGCGAGCTGGTTTCCACACCCTTGCCGCGCCGTGACTCCCCAACGGCGCGTTGTGCCCGTTCGTCGCACGGTGCCGGCTCACTCAGCGTCCCAGCGAGGGCGGCCTTGGTTCCCGCCGACGCGCCCATGAAGTGTTGGGGCGTTACATTCTCCCCACTTCTCGCGTTGTCGTCCCTTGACAGCAGCATCATCTCTTCGTTGCCACCGGTCCATTCACGGCTCCATGTGTGAAACATCGTCGCAACTCACTGTAGACCAGCAAGGTTTATGTCCATGAGATGCTGCTCAGTCATCATCGAATCCATGTGAACTACGCATCAAATGCTCACTTAACTCAACATAACAAAATCATCATGTGTCAAGCATAACTCGCACTTAGGACACAACTCGAACCTGGTTGGGCCCAGCTAATCAACCATAGTCCTCATCATGAGAATGCCGCATCCTCATACCATGCGTTAATCATTCACTCTTTGTTTTATCACATCCATCAACTAGATCAAATCTGAATCTCATCCAAGAGCCATGTTTGGGTCCATGAAGTGTATCCATCTCATCCACAACATGTTGTCCATGATTCTAATCCATGTGCTCTACTTGTATGCAGTAGGCTCATCCTCCAAGCATCATCAAAAGAAGAAGTGTGGCTAAGTCAAGTAGACTCAAGCCCATGCCAAAGTGTGTGCCACCAAGGCATCCATCGCTGCATCTCCATCAAACTCCAAAGTGTCCCAGCTCTATCATCTCCATCAAGTGACTCCTCCAGAACACACCCCATAAATGTGCTCCAAGGTATGCATCCCATACTGCATCAAAATCAGGACCAATCCTGACCTTAGCTCCTCAATGAGTCAGATACTCCAATATCACCATAATATGAAGTCTCCAACGAATGCAACTTCACCATGAACTCCCATGCCTCATCATATTCAAAGCGTTGGTAAGCCTACTTGTATTGGCCATGAGTGCCATCACAAGTTCTCACCGGCATACATATGAATGTCTCATAGGCTGCTCATCCAACTAATGTCCAAGTTGCTCATGGTGAACAACGTCCCATCAGTCCATCTATAAAAGATCTCCATGTAGTCCATGTCCATGACTTTGGCTGCCCATGTGTTCATCCAAGTGAACCCCACTCAACTCTCATCATCATCATGTCTCCACATATCGAAGTGAAGTGCTCTCGGTCACTCCTACCTCCATCATACACATGAGTACTTCCTTCAAGCTGCTCCCCCACTAAAGGTCTGCCAAGAGTTCCATCTTGGTTGAAGCCATGAAGAAGTCTACTCCAACAACGTGCCCTACCACCAAGGTAGTGTGTGGGTCATGCCGGGCACTTGCCATTCTATATGGCTAAGCATGACCCCTTCCATCACAAAGGTCATCACGTTCCACCCTTGTCCCGGGCATTTGGACCATCAAGTGTAGGGTCACAAATTGCCTCAACAAGGTTCGCATCGTCCCATGTCCCTTGCTCCATCAATGTACAAGGTCTCATCATAGGCATCCAAGGAGTAGTCACCAATGTTGTTGGCAAAGAAGTCACCTCCTTTCTCATCCCCATATTCGGTCCATCTTCCTTACGCTTCCATGAAACACAAGTCATATCTCCATGAAGACTCCTCAAGTGAGTGTCCTCCATCCTCATCAATGCCTTTGATGTGTTCGATCCTGGTACCACTTGCTCATCAAGTTCTTCCATGATCATGCTCACATTTGCAACATCTCCGTGTGGTTTTCCCACCAATGCTTGCAATGTGTCTTGTCTTGGTTCAACTTGTGTCACAAGTTCGTCCTTCATCTCTTCCATCATATCATCCTCATGAGAATCATCTTTCGGTCCTCCAAGTTCAGCAATTTGGCCATGCAAGTCTTCAAAGGAAGTCTGCATCTCCACCATCTCCTCTTCCATGTGTTCCAAGTGTTCCTCCACTTGCACAAGAGCGTTGTAGTGTTGTTGTCTTCTTTCCTCCAAGAGCTTCGTCATGTTTATAAGCCTCTTTCGAGCCTCCAAACTTGCTTTCCTTGTAGCTTCAAGCTCCAATGTTTGTGGTGTCTTTGGTTCAACTTGTTGTAAAATTTTCTCCAAAACATCCATAACATTCCGCTTCCCCATAATAGAAGGTTTTAACCTCTTCTTATGGTTCTTCTCTTCAAGTCTAACAAGCTCATCTCGGTGAGTTTGTAGTTCATAGCATAAAGCCATCCATCCATCAAACTGGTCCATCTTGTCTCGAAGTCTTTCAGCTTCATCTTGGTTTGAGTCAGAGATCCCCTTCTCGCACAAGGCCATAAGAGCAATCTTAGCCTCATTCACCTCTTCATGAATCTTCTTAGCCTTTTTCCAAGTTTCCACCAATTTTCTTTCCACGACTCCAAGTTTGTTCCGAATCCTTGGGATTTCTTCGTTCAGCTGCTCTATCCATCGCAATTCTTCACAAGTCTTCTCTTTGAATTCTTCCCAACTCGGCATGTCTCCTTTTCTAGCTTTAGCCCTGGCAAATGTCTTGCTTTAGCTAAGGTCTCAAGAGAAACCTCAAATACATAAGTCAGCTTCAACACCAACTGCAACCTGCAACCGTGTTCCTGCTTCAGCAAAAGCTCCCTGCGGAGGGATCCGATACCATTTGTCTTGCAATCCGTATCAGTCCTCTGATACCAACTGTCACGCCCCTACACCACGGGTGTCTCTCAACCGCTCTATGTAGGCAGGTGCGGCACTGCCGTACTTTTTCTTTTGCGAAATACTCAAGTACCCAGACTACGCCTTAAGAAACATTCGTTAGTTATTAGCAAATGTTCTTTCAATTATGCGGAAATAAACATAAACATCAATATCAAAACCACATGTACGCCCATACATACAAGGGAGGGGCAACTCCCTTTTAAAATGAGTCTGCCCGGATATTATGTTTCATCAAAATACAAGTACAACAGTCAGGCTATTTGCCTCTTGGCCAAGTTCTAAGACTTTCCAATACTCAAACTAGCATACAACAGACTTATACAACCATCGAAGATCACCGTCGGAAGTGCTGCCAAAATCTGCCCAAGTGCTGGTCACTCGGGTCACCCAAAACCGTTGATCCGTTCTAGTGCAGAGCGTTTTCTGAGTAGACCGTGTGCCCAAAGCGCTCCAAACCTGTATGGTTGGATGCCTCTCTTCAATACGCACCTTCTGCAATTTACGGCACCTCGATCCGACCTACGTAGCTCCCGGAATCGCAGTTTCCGTGCTGGGCCGTTGTCGTTGGCCGGCGCCCAGGACGACCCGACTCGACCCGACGTGCGACGACGCCCGCCCTGACCGACCTGCGGTGCGCTCGGCGGTCTGCGGTGCGCTCGTGCCGCTGCGGTGCGACTCAGCCGACTCCCCTTTGCTGCGCTGCCCTTCGTCCAACGAGTTGTTGACTCGTTGTAGCTCGCCTCCAAGTCGTGTTGCTTTATGTTGCTCGCTTGGCTTGATGCCTTCTCCACTTCCACGCTCTTCCAATATATATGCGTGCCAAGTAAAGTTGGTCGCTCGTCTTACCACGAGCCGACCCGCCCATGACGCCGACGCCCTCATGAACCGTCGCGTCTATGGGTGTTGGGGCGCTCGGCCGACCCGAGCCGACCCCCTGTTCGGTTAACTCGCCCTCCAAGTGTGGTGTCGCCGCGCGCCCAACGCGCCGGCCGACCCACCGACTCGCCCACCGATCGCTCGTCCAAGTGCGCCGCCGTGTATAAACTCCCAACGCCAACCATGTTGACTCGTCCACTTCCACGATGCGCCCGTCATGACTCGCACGCACACTTAGCGTGCCCGTGACTCTCCAACGGTGCGACGCGCGCCCGTTACGTCGACGCGCGCCCGTTACGTCGCACGGCGCCCAAGCTCACCAAACGCCTGTTTCGGCGCGCCCGTTCCACCGACGCGCCTATGAAGTGTCGGGGCGTTACAACAAGGCACCCGGGCGGTCACAACTTAGCAAATATGACACGGGCGCCCTCGGGCCAAACGACCCGACCCGGCCCGAACGGACGCCCTCGCCCGGCACGCCCACCCGAACGGACGCCCTCACCCGAACACGACCGAACGACTCCGACCCGAACGTGGACGCCCTCACCCGCACGACCGAACGACCCGACCCAACGTACGCACTCACTCCTAAGACGCTCATTCCGAACGACGCTTCTCACTCCTAAGATGACCGAACGATTCCGACCCGAACGGACGCCCTCGTCGGCAGACGCCTACTCCGAACGACGCCCCCTCACTTGGCTAAGGACATCCAAGACGCTCCGACCAAACGGACGCACATGGGAGCAAACAGCAAACGGGTCGCCCGGACGTGCACAAGGCACCCGGGCGGTCACAACTTAGCAAATATGACACGGGCACCCTCGGGTCAAACAACCCGACCCAGCCCGAACGGACGCCCTCGCCCGGCACGCCCACCCGAACGGACGCCCTCACCCGGCACGACCGAACGACCCGACCCGAACGGACGCCCTCACCCGGCACGACCGAACGACCCGACCCGAACGGACGCCCTCACCCGGCACGCCCACCCGAACGGACGCCCTCACACGGCACGACCGAATGACCCGACCCAAACGGACGCACTCGCCCGGCATGCCCACCCGAACGGACGCCCTCACCTGGCGCGACACGGCACGCCCGACCAAACGGACGCACATGGGAGCAAACGGCAAACGGGCCACCCGGACGTGCACAAGGCACCCAGGCGGTCACAACTTAGCAAATATGACACGGGCGCCCTCGGGCCAAACGACCCGACCCAACCCGAACGGACGCCCTCGCCCGGCACGCCCACCCGAACGGACGCCATCGTGCCGCACGACCAAACGACACGACACGAACAGACGCCCTCACCCGGCATGACCGAACGACCTGACCCGAACGGATGCCCTCACCCGGCACGACCGAACGACCCGACCCGAACGGACGCCCTCACCCGGCACGACTAAACGACCCGACCAAATGGACGCACATGGGAGCAAACGGCAAACGGGCCGCCCGGACATGCACAAGGCACCCGGGCGGTCACAACTTAGCAAATCTGACACGGGCGCCCTCGGGCCAAACGACCCGACCCGACCCGAACAGACGCCCTCACCCGGCACGCCCACCCGAACGGACGCCCACAACGACGACCCGACTCCGACCCAACGGATTACCCAAGACGACCGAACGACCCGACCCGACCGACCCGAATCTGACGCTTCTCATCAAGACGCCACTCCGAACGGACGCCTTGCCAACGACTCGATTCCGACCCGAACCTGACGCTTCACTCTAGCACGATCAGAACGGGACGCCACCCGACCACCAGAATCTGACGCCCCCCCGACCCGACCCGAACGGACGCTTCTTCACCTCGGCAAGACGACTAAACGACTCCGACCACCCCACCGAACAAACGCATCTGGCCAAACGACCCGACCCGACCCGAACGGACGCCCTCACCCAGCACGACCAAACGACCCGACCCGACCCGAACGGACGCCCTCACCAGCCACGACCAAACGACCCGACCCGAACGGACGCCCTCACCCGCCACGACCAAACGACCCGACTCGAACGGACGCCCTCACCCGGCACGACCGAACGACCCGACCTGACCCGAACGGACGCACATGGGACCAAACGGCAAACGGGCCGCACGGACGTGCACAAGGCACCCGGGCGGTCACAACTTAGCAAATCTGACACGGGCGCCCTCCGACCAAACGGCCCGACTCGGACGGACGCCCTCACCCGGTGCCACACGACCCGCCCGACCGAACGGACGCACATGGGAGCAAACGGCAAACGGGTCGCTCGGACGTGCACAAGGCACCCGGGCGGGCACAACTTAGCAAATCTGATACGGGCGCCCTCGGCCCAAACGACTCGACCCGAACGCCTTTGGCCGGGCGCCCTCACCCGACGCGCCCGACCCGACCCGAACGCGTTTGGCTGGGCGAGTCGGGTGACCCAAGACTGGGCGCCTCTGCACGAACTGCACTACAGTGCGGAAGCCATTCCGGGAGCGTCCGGAGTCTGAATTGAGTGCCGTAAATTGCAGAATGTGCGTATTGACGGGCCGCATCTAACCGTACAGTTGGGAAGCGGATTGGACACACAGGGAGCTCGAGGGACGGTCTAAACTGATTTGTAGTGCCGATTTGAGTGACCCGGCAGCACTTGGGCAGTTTTGTGCAGGATATTCCCAAGGTGAATTCTGATGATTGTAAATGATTGCCGTAGGCTAGTTTGATGGTTGACAAGCCTTAGGGCTTGGTCAAAAGGCTAACTTGCCTTGCCAAGGAGCAGAAGTGGCTTCTGCTGGATTGGAACTTATTATTTCATATTTATCATTATTAACAGGGAATTGCCCCTCCCTTGTATGTATGAGCATACTTGTGGATTGATAATGATGTTTACGTTTATTTCTGCATATCGAGAGAACCTTTGGTTAATAACTAACAAGTGTTTCTAAAGGCGTAGTCTATATACTTGAGTATTTGGAAAAAGAAAAAAGTACGGTAGTGCCGCACCCGTCTATAGCGTGGTTGAAAGACACCGAAGGTATAGGGGCGTGACAACTAGGGACACGGGCGGTCACAACTTAGCATTTTCGATACGGCCTCCCTCACACGACCCGACCCGAACGCGTTTCCTTGGGCGCCCTCACACGGCACGACCTGACCCGCCCTAACGAAGGCACAAAGGAGCAAACGGCAATCGGGTCGCACCAACGTGCACAAGGCACAGGGGTGGTCACAACTTAGCATTTTTTATACGGCCTCCCTCACACGACCCGACCCGAAAACGTTTCCTTGGGCGCCCTCACACGGCACGACCCGACCCACCCGAACGAAGGCACAAGGGAGCAAACGGAAAACGGGTCGCACGAACGTGCACAAGGCACACGAGCAGTCACGACTTAGCATTTTTTATACGGCCCCCCCTCGCACGGCACGACCCGACCCGACTCGCCCGAACGAAGGCACAAGGGAGCAAATCGGAAACTGGCCGCGCGAACGTGCACAAGGCACGCGGGCGGTCACAACTTAGCATTTTTTATACGGCCGCCCTCACACGACCCGACCCGAACGCGTTTCCGTGGGCGCCCTCACGCGACCCGACCCGACCGAACGCGTTTCCCTGCTCGAAGGTATGCATCCCATAGTGCATCAAAATCAAGACCAGTCTCGATCTCAGTTCCTCAGTGAACCAGATACTGCAAGATCATTGTAGTATGAAGCCTCCAATGAATGAAACTCCACCATGAACTCCTACGCATCATCCTATCCAAAGCGTTGGCAAGCATACTTGTATTGCCCGCGAGTGCCACCACAAGTTGTTCTCACCCTGCAAGTCATATGAATGTGCTCGTAGGCTGCTCATCCAACCAATGTCTTGTTGCTCAAAGTGAACAACGTCCATCAGCCCATCTATAAAAGATCTCCATGTAGCACTAACAATCGATCATGCTCAGCATATTCCTTCTTGACACTCCTCCATGATGCTCATAAGTGGGCACCCAGTAAGTGCACCTACATAATGTCTCCACATAATGTCCTGCCATGCCCTCGTGTCAATGTACATGACTTTGGTTGCCCACGTGTCCATCAAGAGTAGACTCGCCTCAACCCTAGTCACCATCATGTGTATAGTGTACATGTTAAGTGCCCTCGGTCACTTCTACCATCATCATCATGGGTACTTCCTCCAAGGCTTCTCCCCCGCTAAAGGTGCACCAAGAGTTCCTTCTTGGTTGTAACCCATGAAGAAGTCTACCCAGACAATGTGCCCTACCACCAAGGCAGTCCATGAGTCATGCCGGGCACCTAGCCAGTTTCCATGTGGCTAAGCATGACCCGTATCTATCACAGAGATCATCAAGTTCCACCCTTGTCCTGGTCCAACTTCTTCATCAGCTTCTTCCTTGACTTCAATAACATCTACAACATCCTTTGGTTCGCCCACAGTGGGCTTCATGCCACCATGCTTCATCTTTCCAAGGTCTCTAAGCTTGAGAAGCTTATCAATTAACTTTCTTCGCTCTTCTTCCACCTTGTCCATTTCTGCTCGGAGAATTCTCACTTTCTTCATAAGTCGAAACATTTCATCTTTTCTCATGCCAGATGTCCTCCTCTTGCACAATGTATCAATGGTCCGACTCGCCTCATCAAACTCCTTTTCCACTTCCTTCGACTTCTCTTTAATTTCTTTGAAGTTCATTTCCAATGAAACAAACTCATCCATCAAGCTTCAATACCACCTGCAACGCTGCAACGGTATCCCTGCTCAATAATAATTATAATAATAATAATAAAGCCACAAAAATGTAGCTCTGATACCAACTGTCACGCCCTTATACCTGTGGTAGTCTCCCAACCGCTCTATAGACGGGTGCGGCACTACCTTATTTTTCTCTTTTCAAATACTCAATAAGTAGACTACGCCTAACTCAACACTTGTTTAATTAAATCTTCCAAAGTGCCCTGCAAGTGAAATAAAACATCAATAAACATCAATATCCAAACCACATGAACGCCCATACATTCAAGGGAGGGGCAAATCCCGTTAATAAGTCTGCCCAGTATTATGCTTCAATAAATATGTACAATCTGCAATAACTATACAGCCAAGCCTCCATAAACCATTTATGCTTCTTGCCAAATGTTCTTGTACCTGGGTCTAGCCTTAACAGCTTCCCAACAGTGCAAAAAATCCAAAGGAACCCCAAAATTCCCTTTCAGAACATGTTTCTGAAGTCTGCGCGAATTCTGGTTCGAGTGGGTCACTCGGGTCACAGACGCCCTCGGCACCCTGAACGCGTTTCCGCACGCGGGTCACCGGGGTCACGGTCTGCACGCGTTCGACCCGACCCGACCCTGCTGAACGAACTCCGCGCCTTCAAACACTGTTCCGCGCGTCCGGAACGCGGGCGCGCTGCACGAACCCGACTCGACCTGAACGCGCCCGCCCTCAACACTGTTCTCCACGCGTCCTGCGGAAGGAACCCGACTCGACCATGCACTAAACACTACACCGCACGCGCCCTGCGGAAGGAACCCGACCCGACCTGCGGGTGAACGCCGAACGGGTTTTTACCCGACTCGACCCAGACTCCGTTTCCCTGCTGCGGCTTCGCCCTCCACCCTCGACCTTCGCTCCGGCTCGAGCATTAGCTTGCCAATGGTGGAATCAGCAAGATGTTGATGTCCTTCTTTCTTTCCTTTATCGTCCATCGCACGTCCTCCTTTCGTATGTGCCTTTGCCCACACATTGCTTCCATGGGTGGGGCTTGACCCATATGAGGCCGACCCAGTAAACGCCCATAAAGCTTTGGTTACGACGTGGCATTTCCTCCTTAACGTCGGCTTGCCACCACGGCCGGCCTATAAAACCTCCAAGCCAACACACGGCCATTTTTGGACGCGTTTATGCACGTCGCTCCTAAACGTCGCACCGTCACCGTGATAACGTTGCATAGTAGCCGGACGATGTTTTCGTCCGTCGGCGCACCCGTCTAACCTTCCGTCGTGGTTTTCGTCATTCGTCGCATGTCCACCGAACGCTTCCAACGCCTTCCGTCGTCGTCCTCGGCTCGTGGGTCTTACAGGGGCGGTTTCCGTCGCGGCGGGCGTATAATTGGACGGTGTCCATTGAGCAGGGACATGGAAACCTTACATTTCGTACAGTTGGGCGACTGTCGTCACGGCGGGGCGAGGAAACCTGTCACGCCCCTAGACCTTCGGTGACCTTTCAACCGTGCTATAGACGGGGTGCGGCACTACCGTACTTCTCCTTTTCGTAATACTCAAGTATGTAGACTGCGCCTTTAGCAACACTTGTTAAATTAGTTAATCAAATGTTCTTTCAATGTGCTGAAAACATGAACATCATCATCACATCCACAGTGTACGCCCATACATACAAGGGAGGGGCAACTCCCAGTTAATAATGGGTCTGCCCGATAATATGTTTCATAAATACGAAATAGAGTATAAGTTCCAATCCAGCAAAAGACCCCCTTTTCTCTTTGGCAAGGCAAGTCACTTTTTTTCCAAGCTTACAATGCTTGAAAATCATTAACTAGCCCACAACAATCGTTTACAACACTAGAATTCACCTCGGGAATATCCTGCATAAAACTGCCCAAGTGCTGTCGTGTCACTCAGGTCGGCACTGCAAATGATTTCAGACCTCCCCGCGAGCTCTCCATCTATCCAATCCGCTCCCCCAGCTATGTGGTTAGCTCCGTCCCATCAAAACGCACCTGCTTCAACTTTCGGCACTCAATTCCGACTCACGATGCCTTCAGAACGACCTCTGAACTGAAGCTCGGATCGTGCGGACGCCCTGCGGAGAAGTTCCGCACGCCCTGCACGTATGTCGCACGACTTGACCCGTGCGCTGCCCAACTCGACCCGTCCTACGGTGCGGATGCCCTACGGAGGAATTCCGCATGCCCTGCACGTCAACAACCTGGCTCGACCCACGCTCGCCCTGCGTTCACCGCCGCCGTGTTTCCTTCACCAACGAGCTGTTGGCTTAGCTCGTGGTGCTCCAATGTGCTCGCACTCAGATGCTTGCTTGATCATTTGTTGAATGAATTCTCCGTCATCCACACGATGTATTAATATGTGTATCATGTTCATGTCGTGGGTCACTCGGTCGACCCGAGATGACCCCCATCGTTCAGCTGTTCGTCCACTCGTGTAGCGTCGGCCGCTCAACTCGTGCGTCGGTTCTATGACTCCGGCTACGCTGTGAAGTTTCGCCTGTAACGTCGCTTTTTCCAATGCCACCGCCAGCTATGTGCGATGCCCCTGTGCCGCTCGCCGCCACACACCCGCGCCCGTGCGGTTACTGTGCGGCGGCTCGCCCGTAACGTCGCACAGCGCCCGAACGCCCGACGGGCGCGCCCGTTACCACGAACGCGCCTCATGAAGTCTTGGGGCCTTACAAAACCCAACCTTCCCCGCATTTGGATGGCTTCCACTGCGACGAGGCGTGGAAACCCCAAGTTCCGGAGACGGACCTGGGGAGCGGTTTCCGTCGCGCCGCGAAATGGGAGCCCCAAGTTCGCCAGGCTTGGGCGGTTCTTCGCCATGCCGCGCGACGGAAACCACGATTTCCATAAACTTGGGCGATTACGGTCGTGCCGCGACATGGAAACCCAAGTTCCCCTGACCAGGGGCACGGTTTTCGTCGGGGCGGGAGATGGAAACCGCAAGGTTCCCAGAACTAGGCGGTTTCCCTCGTGCCACGAAACAGAAGCCCCAAAGTTCCGCAGGCTTGGGCGGTTCTCCATCGTGCCGCGACATGGAAACCCGAGCTCCCCGCACCGAGGCCACGGTTTCTGTCGTGGCGGGACGTGGAAATCCCCGAGTTTCCCGGAATTGGGTGGCATCCGTCGTGCCGCAAAAAATGGGAACCCCCGAGCTCCGCGGGACCCGGGTGGCAGTTTCCGTCGCGCCGTGACATGGAAACTCGAAGTTCCCCATACTTGGGCAGCGGTTTCTGTCACGCTGCGGCATGGAACCCCCAAGTACCCCGTGCTGGGGTTGCGGTTTCCATCGCGGCGGGACATGGGAACCCCAGGTTTCCCAGACTTGGGGAAATTTTCTGCCGTGCCACGAAATGGAAACCCCGAGTTTCTCCAAATTGGGGCGGTTGTCCGTCGTGTGGCGAAATGGAAGCGGGTTTGTATGCGCCGCGACATGGAAAAAAAAAAAAAAAACCCCCCGGAGTTCCCAGAGGCTTGGATCCGCGGTTTCGAAACACCACCAGTTCCCTAGACTCGGGCGACGGTTTCCATCGTCATGGAAACCCCAAGTTTCCAGTGTGGCGTAAAAAACATGGAAACCCGGCGCTTTTCATCCCATGACATGAAAACCCCAAGTTTCGGGCTCGCCACGTCTTTGCCGTGTGCCACGAAATAGAAACCCCAATTTCTGCGTACAAAGCCGGCGCGGAGAGCGGAACCCCAAGTTCCGCAGCCTTGGCCGGTTTTACGCCGTGCCGATGACATGGAGCTAGGTCGGCGACCATCACAAGTTCCAGATCCGGCGACCCTTTCCGTAGCGGCGGCATGGAAACCTCAAATTTCCCCGCCCCAAGCAAGAAATGCATTGAAGATGCGAACAAGAACACGTCGAATGAAAAGGACCAAGGCAATGACAGTCGTCCCTCGAATTTTGAGTAAAGTGACAAGAGCGAACAATCGAGGCGACCAAGGGCTGAATTCAGACTGCATACACACCGCCACTTACAATACCCCGGTTTATATTTAAGTCGTTCGCAAAGGATTCTTCAACGACCATTTGAAATTGAATTTCAAAGTTTTCCCCCGACCGAGATGTCACGATCGCGTCAAGAATACCCGGCCCCGGGGGCGACAAAGAGACTGCCCCCGACCGCGGGTCGAGACACAACAATATGACATGCACCGTCGACACACTCCGACTTTCGTATACAAGCCACCACAATCCCAGACATTCTGTAGTTTAGCGCCACCCAAGCTTTTCAACCAAGCGTCAAGGACCAATCGTGAATCAAATCTGCCCTCTCGTACCAAGTTGAATTGATGCCGCGGGCGGTTCGACGCAGGGCAAACTCAACTGCCTCACAAATTCGCTCAAACCCACCTCTTGGCGGCCCCTCATTGGTGGGTGAACAATCCAACACTGGTGAATTTCGCTTCGACAATGACAGGGAAGACGACATCGAAGGATCAAAAAGCAATGTCGCGGCGGAACGTCATCGCCACAAGCTATCCCGGTGGCAACTCGGCACCCTCAGCTTCAAATTCTTGAAAGTTCAAAGGATCGATAGGTCACGCGCCCGCTTGTATTCGTACCGAAATCAAAATCAAATGAGCTTTTACCCTTTTGTTCCACATGAGATTTATGTTCTCGTTGAGCTCTATCTTAGGACACCGCGTTATCTTTTTAACAAGTGTGTGTCGCCCCTGCCCAAATTCCCACCGACACGTCTTCTGACCCGAATCGACCCGCCGAAACGTTTTAAGGTTGTAAAAAATGTGCGCGTTCGCCCCCCCCCCCCCCCCCGAATAAGTAAAATAAACGTTAAAAGTAGTGGTATTTCACCAGACCCCCAAAACGGCCTCACTTATTCTTACACCTCTCAAGTCATTTCACAAAGCTCGACTAGAGTCAAGCTCAACAGGTCTTCTTTTCCCCACCGTATTCGCCAAGCCCGGCTCCTCGAATGTGGTTTCGCTAGAGATAGTGATAAAGGCGGGGGAATCTCGTTAATCCATTCATGCGCGTCACTAATTAGATGACGAGGTATTTGGATACCTTAAGAGAGTCATAGTTACTCCCGCTCGTTTACCCACGCTTGGTTGAATTCTTCACTTTGACATTCGGTAGCACCCGGCGGTAAATCACATTGCGCGCATCCCGCACTCCAATGCTTGTTTTAATTAAAAACAAATGGATTCCCCTTGTCCGTGCCGCCCGAGCGTCGACCTGCTCGCCCAGGGGAAAAGGCCTCGCGAGGGGCATTCTACACCCATAGCCCAATCGGCACGCTAGACCGTCCGTCCTTGCCGCGGAGTGGGGCCGGTGCGCACCCGTCGATGTTCCGCCCAGTTGAGGGCGCAGACCCCTAGGCCCGGCCCCTCGAGCCAATCCTTTTCCCCGAAGTTACGGATCCGTTTTGCCGACTTCCTTTCCTACATTGTTCGCTGACTCGCAGGATGTTCACCTTCTTCGAGACCGATGCGTTATGAGTACAACCCGGCATGAACCAAGACTTGTCCTCCGTACTTCGAAGGGCCGCTCAGGCGCACCGACACCGCAAGACGTGCGGTGTCAGCGCCCATCGGACCCTATCTTCGGGTGAACCGATTCTGGTGGGTGCTCGTTAAAAAGAAAATATAACTTTCCCGGCCCCGATGACATCTCCGACCTCTAATGTTGCCGCCACCGCCATGTCCTTGCCGGCAACACAACTCCACCCTTTTTCGATGCTCGTGCGCAGTGCACCGATGACAAGGCTTCCCCCATCTCTTAGACTCCACCAACCCATGTCCACACCATGGAACCTTTCCCCACTTCGCCCTTTCAAAGTTCTCATTTGAATATTTTTCACTACCACCAAGATCCGCACCCTGGGGCCGATCCACCCAAGCTCACGCCCGAGGTTTCCCCTCAACGACCCTCATCCTCCTACTCATCGAAGCTGTGCAATTGCTCCGACCCGTCGAGAGGAAAGGCGCGCTTTTCGCCATCCATTTTCGGGGCTAAAGGATTCAAGGTGAGTTGTTACACACTCTTAGCGATTTCACTCACACCACCATCCTACCGTCTTAATCAACCAACACCCTTTTGTCGAATCTAGGTTAGCGCGCAATTCGGCATCCGCAACTCAACTTTTGTCATCCCCGGACGCGCTCGCTACCAAAAATGGCTCACTTGGAGTCGGATTCCATGGCACGGCTCAATGGAGCAACCGCACCTTCTTACCCATTTAAAGTTTGAGAACAGGTCGCAGGCGTTGTCACTTCCGATGCCTCTAATCATTTTCTTTACCCGACATAAAACTCGCGCGTGAGCTCCAGCCTACATTCCGAGGAAACTCGAGGAACAAGCTAAGCTGGATGGTTCGATTAGTCTTTCACTCATACCCAAGTCGCTAACGTACCGCGATTGCCGCCTGCACAGGAGTTTCAGAGCAAGGCATCCGCCGATCCCCGGTTTCGCATCAAGCAGGTTGAGACCAGACCAGACCGATCGTCTTTGGAGTTTCAAATTTCTGCTTCTTGATTAATTAAAACATCCTTGGAAATGCTTTCGTAGTGGTCCGTCTTTCATAAATCCAAGAATTTCCACCTCGGCTAATGAAATACAAATGCCCCCGATAGTCCCTAATAACTGCTCCGCCGTCTTGAAGGCCAAAATACAACAGGGACCGTACCCTATCACGTTATTCCATGCTAACGGATTCGCAGCATAAAGCTTTTGGAGCACCCCCACCTTTTTTCAAAGTAATGTGCCGGCCGTAGCCGCGACCCGGCCCGCTTGGCGTCGTGATACGGGCCGCCGACAAAAGGGACAGAAGGGCGTGTGCAGCGTCCTCGTAGCAGTTAATTTCACCTTACGACCAAGATCCAACTACGAGCTTTTGAATCGGCAACAACTAAATATACTATTGAGTCAATTGGTCATGCTGGCCGTGCACCGTACTTGCTCCTCCAATGGATCCTCGTTAAGGGATTTAGATTGTACTCATTCCAATCACTGTGACTCTGGGACAGAGCCCATTATTGTTATTTATTGTCACCACCTCCCCATGTCGTGATTGGGCATTGCGTGCTCGTCGCTCCTTGGATGTGGTAGCCGTTTTCTCGTTCCTCCGAAATCGAACCCTAATTCTCCGTCACCCGTCACCACCATGGTAGGCCTCTATCCCCCACCATCGGTAGTTGATAGGGCAGAAATTCTGAATGAAGCATCGCCAAAGACAAGGGCCGTGCGATCCGTCGAGTTATCATGATTCTCACCTAGAAGGCGTGCAAGCCCGCGCCGGCCTTTTTATCTAAAAAATGCATCCATTCCAAAGAGCTTTCCGGACTTGGTGCACGTATTAGCTCTAGAATTACTACGGTTATCCTAGTAGTATGGTACCATCAAAAAACTATAATCGATTTAATGAGCCATCCGTAGCTTTCACGTCCTAATTAGCTCATACTTAGACATGCATGGCTTACCCTTTTGAGACAAGCGTATGACTATCGGCAGGATCAACTGTGTAGCACCCTCCCACTCAAAGGGCATTCAAAGTTCTCTCTTATAGAGAGTCGACCCGAACACCCATCAAGTCAAGGAGAGGTCAACATATCACAAAAGCTCTTTATACTCTTGAACCTCTTGCATCTCCAATAAGGGATTAGAGCTCAACATAGTACATGCCAAGGACATGCAAGACATCAAACGTAATGGATGATGGCAGGATGCAAGACCCACAAAGCGGAAACAACAACCCGCCGAGTCACATCAGACCGAGGCTACCTAGAGTCGTAACCACCCCCAATCCAAGAAGGATGGAAAAAAGCCTTATCACCCACGACAACCACAAGGAATGACAAAGGAGAAAACAGTGAACAAGACTCTCTCAGAAATGCCCCCCAAACCCCCCCCGCCTCGTACCAAGGCTACCTAGGAGTCCACTCCTCGACAGCACAGTGGACCTCACGCCCATCACTCCTATGCAAAGGCAAACAAATGGAGAAAGACCAACCGCACAATCTCTCTCTCTCTCTCTCTCTCTCTCTCTCTCTCTCTCTCTCTCTCTCTCTCTCTCTCTCTCTCTCTCTCTCTCTCTCTCTCTCTCTCTCTCTATCTCTGTCTCAAACGCTCCCTCGAACCCATCCCCCTTCCCTCGCCCCGCACCAAGGCCACCTAGGAGTCCACCCCGGACAGAAAAGAACGATGTGACTCGATAACTCGGGCCGCCGCGCGACCGATGTGAAAGCAAAGTAAGTAAATAAAGGGAGAGCAACCGACCTCACTGCTGCCTCTCTTAAAAATTCCCCGCAACCCTTTCCCGCCCACAGGGAGGCTACCCAGAGCTCCATCTTGACAAAGAACAATGGGCCAACCCCATCACTTGATTGCCATAACCTCGATCGCAAAGGAAAAAGAAGGAAGTAGAAGGAGAATGACCAAGTCGACAACCTCTATTAGAAATGCCACCCCCAACCCCCCCCCCCCCCGCACCTGTGCCACCTAGAGTCCACCCGCTGCCAGTTAACAAAGGACCTCGATCGTTTGATCGCTCGGGGGCACCTCGGCGGCGATTTAAATAAAACAAGAACGACCATTCCCCGCAACCCCTGGGCACCCCCTCCAACCTCCACCCCCGCACCGAGACCACCTAGGAGTCCACCCCGACAAAGAAAGAATGGTGGACCTCGATCGCTTGATCGCCCTTCGGGGGCAACCGAGGTGAAGCGCGCAGGAAAAAATGAATGCATATCAAGAGGCTCGCTACAAAAGGCATGAACATATCCGAACAAGAGGAGGGATCAAAGTGCCCCCGCACCCCACACACCCCCGCATACAAGCAACCCGGGGAGATTGCCCCACCGACTTACCAACTCGGACAATGAAAACTTCACCGTGCCCACTCCACACAGAGGAGGGAGGTCAAAGTGCTCCACCTCAAGTCCTTCCAAATATAGCCCTCTCCATCAACATAGCAAGCTCCTCATTCAGTGACCACAATCGCATGAGCGATCATCAAACAAGAAATGCCTCCATCACTCGTGTCTCAACATTCCAAGCCGCATAATCCTACGATGCACGAAGATAAGGAAAAAGCCTACTCACTCGGAAAACAAATGGGCTACCACATCTATCAAGACCTCAAAGCCAACGTTAGGACAAACAACGGCATCAAAGGAATTCCAACCTTAATTTTACAACAAGGAGAACCCCGCTTCCTCACATCGCCTAATGGAAAAAGCAAGCAAGAGGGAAGCCAAGGCACGAAAACCCCCTCCGATCTCTTAAACGTATGCATCTCAACCTACGTTATTTACATAGAAAGAGTACAAGCACAAGAAACCGACACCGTAAAGACAAACAATGGAAGAGACAAATGCTCAAAAAGGAGCCACACACAAAAAAACCCCATCCAATTCCTAGAACACTTGTCAAGGGGGGAATTGTTCACATATGCCCTCCAAGGACGAGCACATGGCCAACATTACCGCTCATGTGCTACCGAGTGGGGATGGAGAGAATGAATGTCGACTACCCTACAAATGACACAAGGCCATTCTTCTGTGCACACCGACAAGCTACTCAATTACCAACCCACCTTTTCACACGAGAACTGTCTCCTCCCCCACCGAAAGGGGAGGAGGTGAACAACATAGCGAGGAGCCGATTTCACGAAGCCAACGACAAAAGTCACCTCTCCAACCCGACCTAAAAGGGAGGAGGTGAACAATATAGCGAAGAGCCAACATCGATGGAGCCAACGAGGGCAGGGGCACGAGAGCACATAGGCGACCGGCCGCCTGTCTCAAGGAGCCACACGCGTAGCGACCTCATCCAACCTCGAGAACACAGCGTGCGGGCTCTTTTCACATATGCCTCCCCGTACCCAGCATGGCCAACATTACCGCTCGCGCTACCGAGTGGGCGGAGAGAGACTAGAGTCGACGACCTCACAAAATGACCCACCCGCGTCACTTCGTACACCCGAACAAGCACCTCAATTTACCACCACCTTTCACACGATCCAACCCTCCCCCCACCCCGAAAGGGGAGGAGGGGTGAACAATATACCGAGAGGAGCCTCTATTTCAAAGCCAACAAGACAAAAGTCACACTCCTCCAACCCACCAAACAGGGAGGAGGTGAACAACATAGCGAAGAGCCAACATCGACGGAGTCAACGCAGCGAGCAAGGGGCACGAGAGCGACATAGGCAACCTGCAAGTTGTCTCAAGGAGCTGCTACGTAGCGACCTCATCCAACTCTAAGAAATGAGGCCAAGGTAACTCTTTTTCACATATGCCTCTGTGACAAGCATAAAACATTACCGCTCATGCGCTACTCTAGTGATGGAGAGAAGATTGTGAGTCGACGACCTCAAGAAATGACCCAAGGCCACTCTGCACACCCAAACAAGCAACCCGGGGCTATCAACCCAAATTTCCACACGAAAACTAACCCCTCCCCACCGAAAGGTGAGGAGGTGAACAATATACCCAGGTAGCCCATTTCACGAAGCCAACGAGACAAAATCCCACCTCTCCAACCCACCAAAAAAAGGAGGAGGTGAACAATATAGCGAAGAGCCAACATCGATGAGCCAACGAGCGAGCAAGGGGCACGAGAGCGACAGGGCAATCGGCCGCCGGCTCCAAGGAGCCACACAGCGACCTCATCCCTGTCCTCGAGAACACAGCAGTGGAAGGGTAACTCTTTTCTCACATATGCCTCCCAGGACAAGCATGGCCAACATTACCGCTCATGCGCTACCGAGTGGGGATGTGAGAGAAGACGAGAGTCGACGACCCTACAAATGACCAAGGCCACTCTTCGCACCCCCGAACAAGCAACCCGCTTACCAACCCACATTTCCACACGTAGGTCCAACCCCTCCCCCCCCCACCAAAAGGAGGAGGTGAACAATATACCGAGGAGACGATTTCGTCAACAAGACAAAACCCCACCCTCCAACCACCAAAAGGAAGAGGTGAACAATATAGCGAAGAGCCAACATCGACGGAGCGACGAGCTGCAGGGTGCACGAGAGCGACATAGGCGACCGGCCAGTTGTCTCAAGGAGCCACACAGCGACCTCATCCACCGAGAACACAAAGAGGCCAAGCGCAACTCTTTTCACATATGCCTCCTGTGACAAGCATGGCCAACACACGCTCATGCGCTACCGAGTGATGGAGAGGGAAGACGAGAGTCACGTACCCCACAAATGACCCAAGGCCACTTCTTCTGTGCACACCCGAACAAGCAACCTGGGCCACCAACCCACCTTTTCAGCACGAAAATCCAACCCCTCCCCACCGAAAGGAGGAGGTGTGAACAATACACCGAGGAGCCGATTTTACCAAGTTTACAGAGACAAAAGCTCACCCTCTCCAACCGCCAAAAAGGGAGGAGGTGAAAATATAAAGGAAAGCCAACATCAACGCAGCCAACGAGCGAGCAAGGGGCACGTAGTTTACATAAAGTGCATCGTGCTGCTGTCCTCAAGGAGCCACACACAAAAACCCATCCAATTCCGAGAACACGGAGCGAAGGGGGAATTGTTCACATATGCCTCCAAGGATGAGCATGGCCAACATTACCGCTCATGTGCTACCGAGTGGGGATGGAGAGAATGCGAATGTCGACCACCCTACAAATGACCCAAGGCCACTCTTCAGGCACACCCGACAAGCTACTCAATTACCAACCCACCTTTCACACGAAAATCCAACCCCTCCCCCCACCGAAAGGAGAGGAGGTGAAAAATATAGCGAGGAGCCGATTTCACGAAGCCAACGAGACAAAATCCCACCTCTCCAACCCACGAAAAAGGGAGGACGTGAACAATATAGTGAAGAGCCAACATCGACGGAGCCAACGAGTGAGCAAGGGGCACGAGAGCGACATAGGCGACCAGCCAGTTGTCCCAAGGAGCCACACAGAGCGACCTCATCCAACTCTGAGAACACAGAGCGGAAGGGTAGCTCTTTTCACATATGCCTCCCAGAACGAGCATGGCCAACATTACTGCTCATGCGCTACCGAGTGGGGATGGAGAGAAGACGAGAGTCGACGACCCTACAAATGACCCAAGGCCACTCTTCAGGCACACCCGAACAAGCAACTCAATCTACCAACCCACCTTTCACACGAAAATCCAACCCCTCCCCCCACCGAAAGGGGGAGGAGGTGAACAATATACCGAGGAGCCGATTTCACAAAGCCAACGAGACAAAAGCCCACCTCTCCAACCCACCAAAAAGGGAGGAGGTGAACAATATAGCGAAGAGCCAACATCGACGGAGACAACGAGCGAGCAAGGGGCACGAGAGCGACATAGGCGACCGGCCAGTTGTCTCAAGGAGCCACACAGAGCGACCTCGTCCAACTCTGAGAACACAGAGCGGAAGGGTAACTCTTTTCACATATGCCTCCCATGACAAGCATGGCCAACATTACCGCTCATGCGCTACCGAGTGGGGATGGAGAGAAGACGAGAGTCGACGACCCTACAAATGACCCAAGGCCACTCTTCATGCACACCCGAACAAGCAACTCAGTTACCAACCCACCTTTCACACGAAAATCCAACCCCTCCCCCCACCGAAAGGGGAGGAGGTGAACAATATACCGAGGAGCCGATTTCATGAAGCCAACGAGACAAAATCCCACCTCTCCAACCCACCGAAAAGGGAGGAGGTGAACAATATAGCGAAGAGCCAACATCGACGGAGCCAACGAGTGAGCAAGGGGCACGAGAGCGACATAGGCGACTGGCCAGTTGTCTCAAGGAGCCACACAGAGCGACCTCATCCCACTCTGAGAACACAGAGCAGAAGGGTAACTCTTTTGACATATGCCTCCTAGGACAAGCATGGATAACATTACCGCTCATGCACTACTGAGTGGGGATGGAGAGAAGACGAGAGTCGACGACCCTACAAATGACCCAAGGCCACTCTTCAGGCACACCCGAACAAGCAACTCAGTTACCAACCCACCTTTCACACGAAAATCCAACCCCTCCCCCCACGGAAAGGGGAGGAGGTGAACAATATACCGAGGAGCCGATTTCACGAAGCCAACGAGACAAAAGCCCACCTCTCCAACCCACCAAAAAGGGAGGAGGTGAACAATATGGCGAAGAGCCAACATCAACGGAGCCAACGAGCGAGCAAGGGGCACGAGAGCGACATAGGCGACCGACCAGTTGTCTCAAGGAGCCACACAGAGCGACCTCATCCAACTCTGAGAACACAGAGCGGAAGGGTAACTCTTTTCTCATATGCCTCCCAGGACAAGCATGGCCAACATTACCGCTCATGCGCTACCGAGTGGGGATGGAGAGAAGACGAGAGTCGACGACCCTACAAATGACCCAAGGCCACTCTTCAGGCACACCCGAACAAGCAACTCAGTTACCAACCCACCTTTCACACGAAAATCCAACCCCTCCCACCACCGAAAGGGGAGGAGGTGAACAATATACCGAGGAGCCGATTTCACGAAGCCAACGAGACAAAAGCCCACCTCTCCAACGCACCAAAAAGGGAGGAGGTGAACAATATGGCGAAGAGCCAACATCGACGGAGCCAACGAGCGAGCAAGGGGCACGAGAGTGACATAGGCGACCGACCAGTTGTCTCAAGAAGCCACACAGAGCGACCTCATCCAACTCTGAGAACACAGAGCAAAAGGGTAACTCTTTTCACATATGCCTCCCAGGACAAGCATGGCCAACATTACCGCTCATGTGCTACCGAGTGGGGATGGATAGAAGACGAGAGTCGACAACCCTACAAATGACCCAAGGCCACTCTTTAGGCACACCCGAACAAACAACTCAGTTACCAACCCACCTTTCACATGAAAATCCAACCCCTCCCCCCACAAGCAAGCAAAAAGGGAGGAGAAGAACAATATAGAGAAGAGCCAACATCGACGAAGCCAACGAGCGACATATCAAAACGCTGATTTCAACAGAGCAAACGTGCGACCAAGGGGCACGAGAGAGAGTTACCGGAGAGCCGATTTCAACAACGCCAACAGGCGGCCAGTCATCGCAAAGAGCCACACACAACAACCCCATCCAAATGCTAGAAAACAGAGTGGACGGGAGAGATTGTTCAAACATGCCTCCAAGGACAAGCATGGCCAACATTACCGCCCATATGCTACCGAGTGGTGATGGAGAGAAGAAAGTCGACGACCCTACAAATGACCCAAGGCCATTCTTCAGGCACAACCGAGCAAAACAACTCAATTACCAACCCACCTTTCACACGAAAAGAAAAATCTGATAAGCGCACCCTCGGACAAAACAGGGCGACCCGAACGCCCCCGTCCGTGCGCCCTCACCCGGGGCGACACGGAGCGCCCCCCCGATCGGACGCACATGGGAGCAAACGGCAAACGGGCCGCCCGGACGTGCACAAGGCACCCGGGCGGTCGCAAATTAGCAAATATGGCACCGGCGCCCTCGGGCCAAACGACCCGACCCGAACGGACGCCCTCACCCGGCACGCCCAAACGACCCGACCCGAACGAACGCCCTCACCCGGGGCGTCACGACGCGCCCACCCGAACGGACGCACATGGGAGCAAACGGCAAACGGGCCGCCCGGACGTGCACAAGGCACCCGGGCGGTCACAACTTAGCACATCTGACACGGGCGCCCTCGGGCCAAACGACCCGACCCGAACGGACGCCCTCACCCGGCACGCCCACCCGAACGAACGCCATCACCCGGCGCGACACGACACGCCCGACCCGAACGGACGCTCATGGTAGCAAACGGCAAACGAACCGCCCGGACGTGCACAAGGCACCCGGGCGGTCACAACTTAGCAAATCTGACACGGGCGCCCTCGGCCCAAACGACCCGACCCGAACGGACGCCCTCACCCAGCATGACACGGCACGCCCACCCAAAAGGACGCACATGGGAGCAAACGGCAAACGGGCCGCCCGGACATGCACAAGGCACCCGGGCGGTCACAACTTAGCAAATCTGACACGGGTGCCCTCGGGCCAAACGACCCCACCCGAACGAACGACCTCACCTGGCACGCCCGCCTGAACGGACGCCCTCACCCGGCACGACACGGCGCGCCCACCCGAATGGACGCCCTCACCCGGCACGACACGGCGCGCCCACCCGAATGGACGCACATGGGAGCGAACGACAAACGGGCCGTCCGGACGTGCACAAAGCACCCGGGCGGTCACAACTTAGCAAATCTGACAAGGGCGCCCTCGGGCCAAACGATCCGACCCAAACGGACGCCCTCACCCGGCACGACACGGCGCGCACGACCAAACGGACGCACATGGGAGAAAACGGGAAATGGGCCGCCCGGACATGCACAAGGCACCCGGGCGGTCACAACTTAGCAAATCTGACACGGGCGCCCTCGGGCCAAACCACCCGACCCGAACGGACGACCTCACCCGGCACGACCAAACGACCCAACCCGAACGGACGCCCTCACCGGGCACGACACGATGCGCCGACCCGAACGGACGCACATGGGAGCAAACGACAAACGGGCCGCCCGGACATGCACAAGGCACCCGGGTGGTCACAACTTAGCAAATCTGACACGGGTGCCCTCGGGCCAAACGACCCGACCTGAATGGCCGCCCTCACTCGGCACGACCACCCGAACAGACGCCCTCACCCGGCACGACATGACGCGCCCACCCAAACGGTCGCACATGGGAGCAAAGAGCAAACGGGCCACCCGGACGTGCACAAGGCACCTGGGCTGTCACAACTTAGCAAATCTGACACGGGCGCCCTCGGGCCAAACGACCTGACCCGACCCGAATGGACGCCCTCGCCCGGCACGCCCACTCGAACGGTTGCCATCGTGCCGCACGACCAAACGACACGACACGAACGGACGCCCTCACCCGGCACGCCCACACGAATGGACGCCCTCACCCGACGCGACACGGCACGCCCGACCAAACGAACGCACATGGGAGCAAACGGCAAACGGGCCGCCCGGACGTGCACAAGGCACCCGTGCGGTCACAACTTAGCAAATCTGACACGGGCGCCCTCGGCCCAAACGACCCGATGACCCGAACGGACGCCCTCGCCCGGCACGACCAAACGACACGACACGAACGGACGCCCTCACCCAGCATGACCGAACGACCCGACCCGAACGGACGCCCTCACCCGTCACGACCAAACGACCGGACCCGAACGGACGCACATGGGAGCAAACGGAAAACGGGCCGCCCGGACGTGCACAAGGCACCCGGGCGGTCACAACTTAGCAAATCTGACACGGGCGCCCTCGGGCCAAACCACCCGACCCGACTTGAACGGACGCCCTCGCCCGGCACGCCCACCCGAACGGACGCCCTCACCCGGCACGACCGAACGACCCGACCCGAACGGACGCACATGGGAGCAAACGGCAAACGGGCCGCCCGGACGTGCATGGGGCGACCGGCGGTCACAACTTAGCAACCGACACTCGGCGCCTCGGGCCAAACGACTCGACCCAACCCGAACCCGACGCCCTCGCCCGGCACGCCCACCCGAACGGACGCCATCGTGCCGCACGACCAAACGACCCGACCCGAACGGACACCCTCACCCGGCACGACCGAACGACCCGACCCGAACGGACGCCCTCACCCGACACAACCAAATGACCCGACCCGAACGGACGCACATGGGAGCAAACGGCAAACGGGCCGCCCGGACGTGCACAAGGCAACCGGGCGGTCACAAATTAGCAAATTTGACACAGGCGCCCTCGGGCCAAACGACCCGACCCGACCCGAACGGACGCCCTCGCCCGGCACGCCCACCCGAACGGACGCCATCGTGCCGCACGACCAAACGAATGTACCCCGAACGGACGCTCGCCCGCACGGGCCGGGCCGGCCCCCGTCCCGAACGGACGCCCTCACCCGCCCGACCGACCCGACGCTCGTCCAAGACGACCGAACGACTCGACCCGAACGGACGCTCACCCGCACAACCGAACGACCCGACCCGAACGGACGCCGCCCAAGACGACCGAACGACCCGACTGGGGTCCCGACGACATGGGAGCAAACGGTAAATCCAAGTCGCCCGGGACGTGCACACAGCACCCGGGGCAACACGACGCAGGCTCGACACGGCGCCTTGCCAAACGAACCGACACGACCCGAACGGACGCCCTCACCCCGCACGACCGAACGACCCGACCCGAACGGACGCCCTCACCCGGCACGCCCACCCGAACGGACGCCCTCACCCGGCGTGACACGGCACGCCCGACCAAACGGACGCACATGGGAGCAAACGACAAACGGGCCGCCCGGACCTGCACAAGGCACCCGGGCGGTCACAACTTAGCAAATATGACACGGGCGCCCACGGGCCAAACGACCCGACCCGACCCGAACGGACGCCCTCACCTGCACGACCGAACGGACCTCGAGCCGACCCGACCCGAACGGACGCTCACCCGCACTCCCACCTCGAACGGAGCGAAGTTGGGCCGACCCGACTCCGACCCGAACGACGTGCTCACCCTAAGACGACCAAACGACCCGACCCGACCCGACCCGAACGGATGCCCTCACTCGGCACGCCCACCGACTCGACCTCGACCCGAACGGACGCTCACCCAAAGACGCCCACCCGACTCCGACCCGACCCGAACGGACGCTCACCTCGGCACGCCCACCCGACCCAACTCGACCCGAACGGACGCTCACCCTAAGACGTCTACCCGACCCGACGGGACCCGACTTCGAACGGACGCTGCCCAAACGACCCGACCCGACCCGAACGGACGCCCTCACCCGCCACGACCAAACGACCCGACCCGAACGGACGCCCTTGGGCCAAACGACCAGAACGGACGCCCTCACCCGCCACGACCAAACGACCCGACCCGAACGGACGCCCTCACCCGGCACGACCGAACGACCCGACCTGACCCGAACGGACGCACATGGGACCAAACGGCAAACGGGCCGCACGGACGTGCACAAGGCACCCGGGGGGTCACAACTTAGCAAATCTGACACGGGCGCCCTCCGACCAAACGGCCCGACCCGGACGGACGCCCTCACCCGGTGCCACACGACCCGCCCGACCGAACGGACGCACATGGGAGCAAACGGCAAACGGGTCGCTCGGACGTGCACAAGGCACCCGGGCGGTCACAACTTAGCGAATCTGATACGGGCGCCCTCGGCCCAAACGACTCGACCCGAACGCCTTTGGCCGGGCGCCCTCACCCGACGCGCCCGACCCGACCCGAACGCGTTTGGCTGGGCGAGTCGGGTGACCCAAGACTGGGCGCCTCTGCACGAACTGCACTACAGTGCGGAAGCCATTCCGGGAGCGTCCGGAGTCGGAATTGAGTGCCGTAAATTGCAGAATGTGCGTATTGATGGGCCGCATCTAACCGTACAGTTGGGAAGTGGATTGGACACACAGGGAGCTCGAGGGACGGTCTAAACTGATTTGTAGTGCCGATTTGAGTGACCCGGCAGCACTTGGGCAGTTTTGTGCAGGATATTCCCAATGTGAATTCTGATGATTGTAAATGATTGCTGTAGGCTAGTTTGATGGTTGACAAGCCTTAGGGCTTGGTCAAAAGGCTAACTTGCCTTGCCAAGGAGCAGAAGTGGCTTCTGCTGGATTGGAACTTATTATTTCATATTTATCATTATTAACAAGGAATTGCCCCTCCCTTGTATGTATGAGCATACTTGTGGATTGATAATGATGTTTATGTTTATTTCCGCATATCGAGAGAACCTTTGGTTAATAACTAACAAGTGTTGCTAAAGGCATAGTCTATATACTTGAGTATTTGGAAAAAGAAAAAAGTACGATAGTGCCGCACCCGTCTATAGCGTGGTTGAAAGACACAAGGCACCCGGGCAGTCATAAGGCACCCGGGCGGTCACAACTTAGCAAATCTGACACGAGCGCCCTCGCCCCAAACGACCCGACCCGACCCGAACGGACGCCCTCGCCCGGCACGCCCACCCGAACGGTCGCCATCGCGCCGCACGACCAAACGACACGACACGAACGGAAACCCTCACCCGGCACGACCGAACGACCCGACCCGAATGGACGCCCTCACCCGGCATGACCAAACGACCCGACCCGAAAGAACGCACATGGGAGCAAACGGAAAACGGGCCGCCCGGACGTGCACAAGGCACCCGGGCGATCACAACTTAGCAAATCTGACACGGGCGCCCTAGGGCCAAACGACCCGACCCGACCCGAACAGACGCCCTCGCCCGGCACGCCCACCCGAACAGACGCCCTCACCCGGCACGACCGAACGACCCGACCCGAACGGACGCCCTCACCTGGCATGACCGAACGACCCGACCCGAACGGACGCACATTGGAGCAAATGGAAAACGGGCCGCCCGGACGTGCACAAGGCACCCGGGCGGTCACAACTTAGCAAATCTGACACGGGCGCCCTCGGGCCAAATGACCCGACCCGACCCGAACGGACGCCCTCGCCTGGCACGCCCACCCGAACGGACGCAATCGTGCTGCATGACCAAACGACCCGACCCGAACGGACGCCCTCACCCGGCACGACCGAACGACTGTTATAGCATCATTTCTCACTTTGACATGATTCATGATTA
>JAXQQM020092104.1:0-40606 GCA_034641835.2 Pinus albicaulis
TATAGCAATAAGATAGGGATTTGAAGGTTGATCCATAAATATGCTTTTCTTCCGAGCCAGCCAAATTCCCCAACAAATCATCCAGGGAATGTTCCTCTTATGAGTATCAGATGAATGAGGCCACCATTTTTTCCAAGCATCCTCCAAAGAAACCCCAGACCAATGCAAATTAATACCAACGATCTTCAGAAAAAGATCCCAAGTTCTTATAGCAAAAGGACAAGTTAAAAAAAGATGAGAAGAACTTTCTTCAAAGGTTTTGCAAAGGATGCACCAACACAGACCATGTTTGTTTCCTTTTTGAAGGTTGTCCCAGGTTGGGACTTTGTTCTTGAGAATGCACCAGAAAAAGAGTCCGGATTTTGCTGGACAACTAAGTTTCCACAAATGCTTGAACTACCAATGCCTAAATACACACACCCTTCTATTGATTTGAAAGTTGTAACCAAACTTCAGAGTATATATACCACTCGGAGAGTAGACCCATTGAAGATCAACAACCCTTTCCTTTATACAAACGCTTGATCTCTGCAGTTCCCTAGTGTAGTCCGTCCAAACACCCTCTCACTGGGGCTCAAGGTCTAAGTCCTCGGTTGACTTCCAACCCTGCTTCCAAAAAGAAGTGGTTTCCTCATTTGAGATTTGATTGAGAGAAATAATCCCCTTGGAAGCAAGTAACTCTCTCAACTCTCGTGGAAGAGTGAAAGCCTCGTTACAACTAACCCACGGGTCAACTCCCACTCTAACACTAGTACCGTTCCCAATCAGCCAGGATAGACCATCAACAACAATGTCAAAAGACTCAATCGTAGCCTTCCAGATGACCAAAGAGTTTCTAGAGGAATTCCTCAGTGTTCTCAACCAAACTACCAAGTCCAAAGGATCTATATATTTTCTTTTTATCACCGATGTCCATAGGTTGTCCTAGATTAAAAGACTCTAGCCTGATTTCGCTACCAAAGAGCGATAGACACATGAGAGATCCTTTATGCCCCACCCACCCTTTTCTTTTGGACAAGAAATTTTCTCCTAGGCCACCCATGGGAGAACATCATCTTCCTTTGAGCCCGCCCATAGGAACCAACCACATATTTTCCTAATTTGTGAAAGAATGCCTTTCGAGACCCAAGAAAGTGCAATCCAGTAAATTGGGATGGCCTGTAAAACTGATTTGATGAGAACCAAGCGCCCAACTCGAAATAGCCACTTAGAAGTCCAATGCTTGACACACTTTTCAATTTTTGAAACTAACCATTTCTAGTCTGATTTCCTATAGGAGTCTAGCTTTAAGAGGAAACCAAGGTATTTACGACTTTCCATCAGAGGTTTTACTTCAAAGGGAAACGTGGATAAAGATATATTTATCTCTTCCCCAGAGAGGCCATTGTGAGTAATGGAGGATTTTTGTGCATTTATACTCATCTCGGTTGCCTTAAGGAATAAATCTAGAATTGGCTGCAGCTTAGCAAGTTCTGCCCTAAACCCGTCACAAAATAGTAAAATGTCATCCACAAAAAAGATGAATAATGAAGAGATTTATAACAATTTCAATGTCTCTATATTCATCCCTTCTAATGGAAAAGTGAATCAATTGACTCAAACCTTCAGTAAAAAAAAAGGATCACCAGGGATGATAAAGGGCATCCGTGACAATCACCCCTCTCACTCTAGAAAAAAGGAGATGTCGCCCTGTTGATGAGAACAACCAAATTCACATTAGTTATACAACCCATAACCCAATTAATAAAACCAATATTTAAACCCAAAGTGAGTCATCAAAAAGCGCAAATACATCGAGTTAATCATGTCATAAGCATGATCTAAACTAATTATATAATCGTAAAAGTGGAAAACTTTTTGTCACATCATTTTGTTATTATCCTAAATAATTTATTAATATTTAAATTTATGAATGATTAATATTACGTTAATATTTATTAAAAGATATATAATAATAGAAATATTCAATTATATATATATATATATATATATATATATATATAATCTTTATTTTGTTAATATTTTAGATATTTTTAATGTATGGAATGTTTTTATTTTTATTTTGCTTATTCTCAAACATCTCATTTCAATTTTTTTTTAAATAAAGTTAATTTTTGTAATCATAAATCAAAATAATTTAATAAAATTCCATATATATTGTGAAATTATAAATTCAATGTAGGTTATGAAATTATACATTTCAAAACATTGATCGAAGAAAAAGCATACACTATTTTATAATTGCTACATTATAATCTTTAAACTTTTAGTATTTTTTAATGAAATTTTATAAAATAATAGTATACATTCATTTAAAAAATTATTAATCAATATTATATATTAATTAACAAATATTATTGATAAATAAAAGGAGTTGTCTATCGACACAATAAAATAGTTTGGATGACAATTTTTTGTCTGAATTTGGGAATTTTGTTTTCAAAAAATCAGGTAGTGGGAGTGTTTGAATCATTTTTTTGATGGTGGAAATGGATTCAACACCATCAAAAACCCATCGAGCACCCAAAATCTTGAAGTTTGACAACTATAACTGAGATTTTCAAAAATTTCTATGAGAAATTTTCATAATCTTGCTAAAATTTCCAAGTTATTTTGTGAATTTTTTAGACTAAGTGTTAATAAAATATTAATAAAATTTATTACCATTTCACTACTATCCTTTCCAACACCATTAGCAATTTTTATAATGAGATTTCGTTTAAGCAGTCTAATAGAACTTCCAATCCATGGTATGACAAAGATTGCAAAATTGTTAGGAAAGTGATCAGAGACACTTCTAATGAAATCATTAAGATGCAGAATATCAATATATACAAATATCTCACCAATAGGAAGAAAATATCACATATTAATAAAAGACAGGATTATCTTCTTCACCTTTCTAAAGTCGCGCCCAAAATATTTTGGTAGAATGTTCTTGTCCGTAAAACCAAAGATAACCATTCTATCCCCGTAGAAAACTGGGACAACTATCTTAAGAAGTTGTATGACTCTCTGGACACTATGGGCACCATCTTAATCACTCCAATTGAGGATGTATTCTCTCTAGACGACATTGAGTCTAGTATTAATAAGCTCGCTAATGGGAAAGCTAAAGATATTGAAGGATACCAAGCTGAGATCCTTAAAATGGGAAGATCTATCCTCATTCCTTATCTCCACAAGCTTCTCAATTTGGCTGTAACGCATGGCTTCCCTCGGCTTTGGACGCAAAGCCTTATTGTACCTATCTTTAAAAATGGGGACAAGAATGTTCCATCTAACTACAAGGCCATTATGGTTAGCCATATCCTAGCTAAGATTTATGGGCTCATTTTGGAGAAGAAGCTTAACCTTTGGCTTGAAAGCCAAGGAAAAGGAGCTAAAGGTCAAGATGGTTTTAGGAGACATCACTCGACTATTGACCATTTGGTCACTCTTAGAATCATTACAGAGGAATGTCACAATATTAAATTCGATCTCTTATGTTGCTTTGTGGACTTTAGAAAAGCTTTTGACATTGTTCCTCAAGATAAAATTTGGGAGAGACTTAAAGAGATCATGGTCCCTCCTGAGCCGAGGATTGTTGTGATTCTTCTCTACGAGACCGTCACTGCCAAGCTTAAGACCAATGAGGGGTGGTCTAAAGACATTAAATGCAATATTGGAGTTAAGCAAGGGTGTCCCCTATCCCCTACCCTTTTTGGCATATGCATCAATAAGCTAGAGGAGTGTTTGGAATTTGCGGGGTGCAAGGGCACCAAACTTGCTGGTGTTATCATTACTCTTCTCCTCTATGCCAATGATATCGTTTTTCTTGCTAAAATCCATGATGACCTTGACAAGCAGCTCTAGATTCTTCATGACTACTGCTCCAAGATGGGTATGATAATTAATACCGACAAGACTAAAGTCATGATCATTAAATCCAAAAAGATCACCCATTGTAGTTTCGTGTATCATAACCAATGCTTAGAGCATGTTTCTTCTTATAAATATTTGGGCATTAACTTCCCTCATCATCTCAACTGGAATTATAACATCGAGAAAAGGATTATTGGGGGCTGGAAAGCTTATTATGAGCTTGAAAAAAATTGTAAGTCTGTCGGTCTTTACATTTGGAGTAAAAAGAGTTTCCTCTTTGAGACCCTTGTCACCCCTATTGTCTTATACGGATGTGAAGTTTGGGGTTGCAGTATATCCAGAGATTCATGGAGGAAGATTGAGATGATTCAAAAGCAATTCATAACCTACATCCTTAAGATCAAGGGAAATACTCCCTATCATATCCTCTTGATCGAATCTGGTTTGTCCCCCATTGAAAGCACAACTATCTTTAGACATCTGATGTATAAGAAGAAGCTTGACAACATGGAATAAAAAAGGCTCCCTAAAATTGCTTCTTACTGTAGTCAAAACCCTCACCTTCGCCTCAAGCGTGAGTGGCTTAAGGATGCCCAGTCCTGGCTCAACCATTAGGGAATTAAGAAGGAGCTCAGTATGGGAAGAAAAGATAATATAAAAAATACTACTACCTCCAAGTTTAAGGACAAGTTGTGGGAAGATGAGGAGCTGGAGGGTAAAAATAACCTTAGATACTATAAGGAGGTGATCAACCCCACCCTTGATAATCATAATTATCTCTCCGTGTTGTTCAGCGATAAGAAAAAAATGAACATCGCTAAGATAAGAACTAATTTCCATGAGCTTCAGAGTGAGACCGGGCCATGGTCTATTCCCAAGATCCCTTGGAACGATAGAATCTATCATATTTTTTATTCTAAGCAGGTGGAAGGTGAAAAACACTTCCTTTTAGATTGCCCCACAGTTACTCACATTCACTCTCAATTCCCTTACATCTGCGACACTTCCAATCTTTTTGACCTATTAAGCCAACCCACCTATAGCGATTTTGGAGCACTTATTTCTCTTCTCTTTGACCATAGAAACAAGATTTTGAAGAATCAAACTTAGATTCTTTCTCCTCTCTTAAAGTCTGATTGACCGCATTGGTCTTAATGAACGGTAACCATCATCATCAATAATTATTAACAAATATTACTATTAGCATTTTCTAAATTTTAATCTTTTATAATTAAATTTTAATTTTTTATTAAATTCTAAAAATTAAAATCAAAATTTATGCAATTATTTTTTTAAATATAATATATTATTTAAAAATTATTAAAAATAAATAAAATAAAATGTGCTTTTTAATTATTTTTATAATTTTGAAATAAATTATAAAATATTATTTTAAAATATTTTATTACATTCTTTTATAATTATAGTTAAAAAAAAACATTTAAAATATTATTATAGTTACCATTTTAATTTGAGAATTAATATATTCACCGAACATAGTAACAAAGCAAATTTAATTATAAAGTACACAATTGCAAGCGGTTAGATATAAACAAACACCATTACCTAGGGGCACCAACCAGGTAAATTTGATTATAAAACACACAATTACAAGTGGTTAGATATAAACAAACATCATTGCCTCCCAAGGGTACTGGCACCTACAAGCACATAGGATGTATTCACTGCATTGTAGCACTATTTTAAATAGGATCCGTGAGGGTTTAGGTAGTAGAAAAAGATAATCTCAAAGTTGTGTATTAATGGGGTGAGAAGAATTAAAACTTAATGATAACTGAAAACATATTCATATTTTTAAAATATTTATGTTGTTGAACTTATTTATATTTTTAAAATATTTATATTGTTGGATTAAATTAAAATATTGTAAAATAAGTTGATTGAAAAATACAAGGCAATAAATCCGTTCATTTTTATATTTTTATTGCATTTGTATTTTTTAATATAAAAATAAAAACAATAATTAAAAGTTTACAAATTATTTTTCTTTTTCAAAAATTTTGATGGAACTATTTATAACTAGAAATAAGTTATAATATTTTGATGTATTTATAATTAGAAATAAGTTATAATAATTTTATTTTATAAAATTGAACAAATTTTTGAATAATTGGTTCTAATTTTGATTTTGATTACTAATTATTTGAATTATGTTAAATAATAATTTCATTGTCGTGACCGAATCACTTGGAGAAGAGGAACTTTTTAAGGGTGTATATGAATTATGAAGGGAAACCACGGCAGGAAACCAATTAGGTCAAGGGTTCTCAGTGGCCATGAATGCATTGACGGCCCAATAACGACAAACGATGGTTGGAGATAACCACCCACACGGACTGCACATGTTAAACAACTGTCAACACGGTTCACTGCATGGATTTCAAGCTCTTTGGGAAACAAATGGGGGTTTAACGGTGGAGGAAGCAGTTTTCACCATAGTCATTAGTGTTACTTCCTATTGTTTAAAACTTATTGTCTCTCGGTCGCGTTCGGAGGTGGTTCTGTCACTGTTGCGTTTTTATTCCAAAAAATAGAGCATTTTCCACATCATTTGCAGGGTTTTACGATATGGGACATAGTGGTATGGGAAAGCCAACGGAGTTTGTTGACTTGGAACCAATGACTAAGGACTAACTGTTTGGGGTCTGGAGCTCATGGAAAAAAATTATGTCAAAGGTGAAGGCTCCAGCTCGGATTCCAAATGTCATGAAGGGTGCCATGTGTCCTGTGAAGTTTCCAAAAGCCAGTTTCGGCATACCGACAGTTGAAACTCGTGAAGGCTTAACGAAGGTCTTGGTTGACACCAGTGGACTGGGAGTTTTTGGCATAGTGGATGTTGGGACGCTCTAGGCAGATGTCGATTTCTCTGGAAAACAAGTAAGTTATGATTCCCCTCCTCGAATTCCTGCACCTGTATATCTGTCTGGAGGGTTGGAGGATATTTTTTTACACAGTTGCCTACGGAGGAGCGAAGGGTTGAAGGCCTGCCTAGTTTGCAACCGGAGGTCGAATGATTTGGTATCGAGGCTTCCCAAAAAAGGCTCAGATTGGGGATGGAAACCCTCTTTTCTCTGGGCGAACTGTTCCACATCATTTTGGTGGCTTGGAAGGGGACTTAGGCGTTTTGGGAATTAGTGGAACGGTGTTTACACACCATTCGGTGTATGAGCTCAAGGAGGTTTCAATTGCCACTCTTCCTAATGGCCAAGGCAAGGAGGCTTTCAGCGAAGTCCTTCCTTTTGTGGAGGGGCCTTCTTTACCGGACGTAGTGTGTGGCCTTGTGGAATAGGTGTAGGGTTCTGAAGTGCATATAATTACTGAAAAGCAAGATGAAGAGCGGGTGGGTTTGTTAGCAGCAGAAGAAGAAAATTGGGAGCAAGGAGTTCAATTGAGCAGCAGGACGGAAGTGAACGATAGACAAGCGAGCTAAAAGAGGAGGAAAGGTAAAACGTATAAGAAGAAATATGGAAGTTGGAATTTGGTCTTGGGAATGGAACTTCAGATTGACGAAGTCATGGAAGCATTAGAACATATTTTAGTGTGGAAAGCTATAAGAAAATACTACTATGCACAATATATCTCAGAATGGATTAAAAACTATTGGGGTGAGATACCAAGGAACGAAACATAGGTTACAACGCTCGAAAATGGTTGGTTCACGATTCACATCTTCAACAAGGAATCTGTGGAATGGGTCTTAAGCCACAATTGGGGCTTTGTCTCCTCGCCCATTCTATTTAAGATATCGTTGCCCCTGTTTGATGCACAAAGAGAAAGGGTCGAGGATATTCCAGTCTGGGTCAAACTGGCATCTTTCCTTCCGTAACTGTGGACAAAAGATGTTTTCCAAGATGTTGGGAATTGACTGGGTACCTTCCTAGAAGCAGATATGTGCTTCAAGGAAACAAAATGTAGGAATGTGGCACGTATAATGGTAATATTGAATTTGAGAGAAGGTCTGGTGGATGAAATGCAGATACAGAGGGTTGATAAATCTTTTGTCAAATTATAGGCTATGAACATCTCCCATTTCGGTGCCACCGATGCCACAAATAGGGGCATCTTGCTCAAGAATTTCCTTTGGGTTTTAGAAGAAGGAAAAGGTTAGGAATTTTCCTAGGAAGGAGGCAAGGGAAAATTTGGATGGTGATGTGTCGGTACAAATGGAAGGGGTGGAAGAGAAGCAGGCTGGGGGTTAGGAGGAACTCGAGGGAGTAGTGACACATGATACTCACCTGGAGGAGTCTCTGGCACTGCAGCAAGCTCCTATAGAAGAAGATCATGGCCTGGTAGATATTTCTCTTTATCTAAATCCATCTCAAACAAAATTTAGATTGGCAGAGAATGCACTCAATCATGATGGTATTGTCCCTCGCTCTCCCTCCTCTTTTCATTCTTCACTTGCCTCTTTGTTAAATGATTTAACAAAGCCTCGTCCTTCCAGGCCTCCTTTAGTAGAGTCTTCATGAATTGAAAATATCTCTTTATCCATGGATAAAATTATTACCTCAATCCATGCTCTTTTGATTGACAAAAACCCTTATAATATTCTGCCAATGGAAAAGCGATCATTTCCAGATGAGCCTAAAGGGGGGTTGGGGATTTTTTTTTCTGATCTTGTCAAGCCTCAGAAATATAAGGGTAGTAAAACGAAGTTTTCTAAGGCTCAACTTAAAGCTAAATTAGACATAGCAGATGGAAAACAACTATCTTTAGAAGGGGCGCTTAAAGCAGCAAAAACCCCGGTCGTTGTTTCTAAATTATTATTATGTCCTATAATTGTATAGGTTTTTCTAGTAACCGAAAAAAAACTAGCTCTAAAATCTCTTCTCAAACTATATAGCCTTGATGTTATATGTCTCCAAGAAACCATGGGTATGGGAATTCATGTTCGGCCTCCCTTGGGAAATTATTTCCTGGCTAGTATTTGGTAATGGTGGATGCTAGAGGAATATCAGGTGGTCTGGCCATAGGTCTTTGTGACAGTGTATTTCAATTATCAAACTCTTGGAGCTCCGAGTCAAAGTGGATATACAAAATTAAACATGGAGCTCATGGGAGTGCTAAAAAATATAAGGCAAGGTTAGTGGCTCGTGGTTTCTCTCAAAAGGAAGGAGTTGACTATGATGCAATATTTGCACCAGTTGCTTGATACACTACTATCTATTCCATAATTTCTATAACTACCAATCAAGGATGGATCCTACATCGAATGGACGTCAAGACAACTTTCTTACATGGATCACTTAAGGAGGAACTCTACTTGGAACAACCTCAAGGTTTTGAAGTACAAGATAGAAGGAAACATATATGCAGGTTGAATAAATCCCTCTATGGGTTAAAGAAAGCCCCTAAGGCTTGCTATGAGAGGATTGATAACTATCTTATAAAGTTGGGATTTATAAGTAGCTATGTTAATCCAAACATATACTTTAAAGTAAAAAAGTATATGCCACTTATTTTGGTCTTGTATGTCGATGATATATTTCTAACGGGTGCAAAACCTTTCATCTGTCAATGCAAGAGGGAGTTGACTTCCAAATTCGAGATGAAGAACCTAGGATTGATGCATCGAAAAATCACCCAAAACTGCCTCAACAAGGGCACCCACAAAATCCAATGTTGACAACACTATCAAATGATGCAAACCCCAACCAAAGTGAACAGACAGAGGGATGAACCAATGGCTCGAGGCATCTAGGGTTCCAGCTACCCATCCCCCCACTCCCTCTTTAATCCCTACCTAGTTAGTAAATAATGTGGCAAGTCTTAGATTTACAACAAAATATTCATCAACTCCCTATTATTTATTTGGGTAATTTAATTTTCCATATGATGTGTCTTAGGTTAACCTTGAGTTTTTCAAGAGTATTTCAGTTTCTAGTTAACCTTGATATGGTCAAAATTTCATTTATTTGTTGTTTACAATGGGTCAAGATTTACCATCTGATTGTATTAACATGTAATGAATCCTATTTAAATGATTAATTGTGTCCATTATAATATGTCTAAATCAAACTCTTGTTAATTTGGTTGGATTGGCCAAAGTTAATAATAGAATATATATCTTTGGTGTTGATTCTCATGGTGGAGGATTTTTAGAGTAAAAGTTGGTGTGCATATGTTTGTTAAGATTTATGTACTTGTTTGAGTTTCTTATGCCTCTCTTTAGGTATTTACATACGGTATTAGAGTTGGGTAGACTTAAACTCTTCAAGAAAAGTAGTTTGATGTTGAGAGCCATGGAGGTTTTCTTTTGAGGATATTTCCAAATAAAAGGTTTGGAAATTATTTCTTTTAAAACAACTCTTCGATGGAGGAGAATTGTGCTGCAAATGTTGGAGGTAATTGCAATTGCATTTTAACGAAGACATTAATTTTATTTTTTATTATAAAAATTAAATAAAATGAAAATAACGCTTTGGTAAACTAAATGTTTGGATAGAAATAGTCTTACTATTACCTTATTATTTCTAAATTCCTGTCTTTGATTTCTAAAATATATTGTGACTTTGGTTTTTTTTTTTTGGCAGTTATGATAATTGCACCTATTATACATTAATATAATAGTAAGTATTTATGAAATTTCTTTTAATGTAACAAAATCTTATAAATAAGGAGAAAAATGAGATAATGATTTTGTTTGATTTATTTTTTATTAAATTTACCACCACTTTTATTAAATTTATATATTTTTATGTGAGTGCAAACATTGATAACAATTATTAATATACAAAATGCATTTAATCACTCATCCAATTTTAGACATAATAAACAAATTACAAATATTATATCAAAAGAAATATATCTGAAATCAATGTATATATGATATTTAAATAATATGATGTTCATAAAAATAACAAATCAATGTATACATGATATTTAAATAATGTGATGTTCATAAAAACAACACAAAAACAAGTTTATACATAGTTGCAATTCCTTTATAATGATTTTTTTAAAAGTAGAAATATTGAAATTTAATTGATAAATATAAGTCTAAAATTAATTTATATGTTGAAAGGAAATTGTATTGGGAAAAAATAGTATTTTAGTTTTTCTTGTATTTATATTTATTCTTATTAAAACATGTACAACAAAAATCTCATTGGATATGATCTTTTTAGCAGCTTTATCTCTATAGGTTAGTTTTGATATACTTGTATTTTACAATGAAATTGAGTATAAGAACATATTCAATGGATTGAAATGTAGCGAAGTTGTTTAGAACCTATGTCTTAAAGGGATAAGTTGGAAAATGTTAAAGAAATTTGTAAGTTAGTTGGTTACGTATTAGTGGGTCAATGGAATCAATTATGGATAAATATATTTGGCCATAGTTCACCATGTTCGATTATGGTCAACCATAGTTGTTAGTGATTTAATAAATTAGTGATTACAAGACATCAATTGGTTGGTTGATCAATGGCTAAGAGGATTGTGAGTTAGTAGATCAATAACTAGTAATTGCACCTAATGTTGCAAAGGAAACGCCGTAAGGAAGAAGCTAGAAAGAAAGCAACAATAATTAATTTGATGTGACCTTATATTTATGTTTAGAATGTGTACGTTACAGACCTCAGTATTAAATCTACCCCAAAAGTAACATTAATTTTTTTCCAATAGACGTTGATATCAAAAGATGGGAAGGAAAAATCTTTGGTAATTAACTTTACAATTAGTCTCCAATACATAATTCCACTACACTGTTCCTATACAATTCCTTATTAAAAGCCATTCGACCAGGGATGAAATCAACCAATCCCGTACCACATAATTCAAGCATGAATACGAATTCAGAAAGGATTCTTCTATTATTATACACAGTAATTACAGGGGATTTATCTTCCGGCCTGATTTTCAATATCAGTGCAAAGTGACTCTAATTTTCAGAAAGTTGGATTCTCAGTTTGGCAGGAAAATTATTTATAGCTGGAAGCATTTCACATTACTGAGCTTATCAAATGAAAACCCCCCACATGTAAGAGTTATTACCAAAAATCTACAAAGAGGTATATATCAACTTTTTATCTTTTCATACAACCAACGACTTAGTGGGCCTTCCCAAATTTAACACCTACAAAAAATATCTGGCATGGCTATTTAGTATTGTGCCACACAAAAAATGACATTTCATATTTCCTACCTAATGTTAGGAACTATCTGATATTTGAACATACACCATCTGTGTGTATCCATTGAACATAGTGTTGTTCAGGCTACTCAACCCAAATTGTCTAAATCAATATTTCTGATAATCTGGAAGAACTGGTTCGGAGGAATGGGCAGAGTCATATCTTGTTTGATGTGTAAGTGATGGACCAACTACAGGTGGAACCTCCCAGTGCAGATCTAGCACAGATTCCACAAACTTGCTATTCTCAAAATGCTCAGCACACAAGATCATCTCAAAGCTATGGTTGAAGTTGTCTCTCATTTGTCCTCTGACACCCCACCAAATGTCCCCCGACCCACAAAGCTCTTTTATGTCCAAGGCCTTTTCTAAAAGCTGTTTCCTTTTGGCTCTCACCTTGGCTTCATCACTGTCTTTGTAGCAGATATGTCCACCACCTGTAAAAACAAAAAAACGTTAAGCCTTTGAAGCTTTCAATGTGGGCATGTTAATATGTTCACAATATTAAAAGATGATTATGTCATTTTTATTCACTTACTTTATGCTAACACTTTCAATAAACACACAGGTAATTTAGTAACAAAATGTTCTGCATCCCCTAAAGGCTAGAATCATTATTCATATATCTATGTTAACTGAATGTAAGGTAACCAATACAAACCAGGAAAATCTCATTTATATTTTATTTCTAATTTTGTTTATAAATTAAAGCCTCTGTGTCTGTGGTAAGTTATAATTTTATAGAGATTATATGTTTACTAATTAGATGAGAGGCTCTATGATATTCATGACAAAGCTGCTCATCATTGTTTGAAAATCAAACTATGATTTATATATAAATATAAATAACTGAAAACCACAAATACAAGTTGATGATATATCCATCATATTCTACCAAACCTGCACATAGATCTAACTTTTATCTGCTACAACTGGTATTGGAGCGAAGCTGACAAACATTCATTGTTGTTAAGGCTTAAAAAAGGAAAGCCATGACCCCTATCTGTTGGTTTTGAAGTCAAATTTGCAGAATTCTTCTTCGGTGGGTTATTTTTCACTCCCAAGCTGGAGCTGTATTCCTAGCTCCAACTCCATTGATGATTCATCTCCAGTACTATCTTTATATGAAGTGACAGTAGAAGTAGTTGCAGAACTCACCCTACTCTCAAATGAGTTGGTTGTACCCAATCCCAGGGCCAAACCTGAACCATCATTCAAACCCATTCGTGAAGGATGCCCCTGAGGTGACATTTTACTCGTGGCACCCCACTTTCTCTTAGTCCCCTTCGGAGAAGAAGAGAATCCAGACAGATTGACATGTTTCTTTATGAAGGAAAACTGATGGTCATGATATTGTGGATCCAGTCCCAATGCCATATCATTGACATGTTCATAACCACTTTCTAAAGTATTATTGAATCCATCAGATGCATTTGTTAGAGCGGCTTCAAGATGAAGGCCCAGATAAGGAAACTTAAGATCCATTCTCCTTGTCTAAAACCAATCTCCTAAAATATAGATTTGAATAATATTGAAGTTGAATACAAATCAACAAGAGAATTTGATATTGTCTGAGCTGAGTAAAATGCAAAATCTGAGGTTGCTCCATTTGTTAAATTGTGTTTCCTTGAGCAACATTCAGGCCCAAGAGGAACTTGAATCCACACAATTAAATTCTATTTACATGATGTTAAATTGGGTTTCCTTCAGCTGACAGAGTGTACTGCAATAACAGTAACAATTATTTTCTCAATCTTGAATATTACACTTTCATTTATACAAATTTATTTTTCAAGTTAATAAAAAATAGTGATAAACTTGGGATTATCTCTCAACTTCCATAATTTGCAGTTATTGGTTATGTCCATGATGTTGATGCTCGAGTAAATATTAGGATAAATTTATGCATGTTTAAGAATGGCATGAGGTCATGAAATTGCAATACTTCTAACTAAGAAGCGAGCCCTAGCAATTTGATGGCATTTCCCCTGTGCTTCCAAAGCTTTTCAAGTTTCAGCATTGCAAGATTCATTGAAATTTTTATCATCCATTTACTAAAAATTAAAAAAATATAGAGAGCATATATCATTTCGTTTACAGCGAAGTGAGACAAGGGCTCGACAAAATTCACCTAAAACGTCAAGACCAGATATAAATATCTCTTCAAATATGCAAGCAAAAGATGCCCATCGTTAACTACTTCACACCTCTGCAAAAGGGAATTTTTTTTAAGTGCAGACAATATAAAACTGGTTGACATAAGGCATTCTCGATGCTAATGACCATGTCCTCTATAGAAACTCATGATAGTAAATATCCTCATTCTGACCTAGAAAATAACATCATTCTTACATAATCTGCGAATATGCATTCAAAGCAAACCATCTCTGATGTCATGCCCTTAGGTATCTCTCCTATAATCATTCCATAAAAATCAAGATCAGAGTGATAAAAGAAATTAATCCCCAAACCCATGATATGTTATGAACTGAACCTGTGAAATTTATAATGCACAACTTGAATAGCTTACCTTACCAGGGCATTTGTAAAAAAATTTGCGAGGATTTTTGTAGCCAAGTTTCCAGTCTGTAACTAAATCATGCAAATTCCTCTTACACTGCTTAGCAGTTTCGAAACAGAGGTGCAAAAAAAGAAATCGGCAGCAAGATTCGAACCTGCACGGGAGCCTACTTAATACATTAATTATAAACACTACAAAATCTAAATCGTCGACAACAGGGTTCGAACCTGCGGGGTCCAAGCGCAACAGATTTCAAGTATCTCTCCTATAATCATTCCATAAAAATCAAGATCAGAGTGATAAAAGAAATTAATCCCCAAACCCATGATATGTTTTGAACTGAACCTGTGAAATTTATAATGTACAACTTGAATAGCTTACCTTACCAGGGCATTTGTAAAAAAATTTGCGAGGATTTTTGTAGCCAAGTTTCCAGTCTGTAACTAAACCATGCAAATTCCTCGTACACTGCTTAGCAGTTTCGAAACAGAGGTGCAAAAAAAGACATCGGCAGCAAGATTCGAACCTGCACAGGAGCCTAGTTAATACATAAATTATAAACACTACAAAATCTAAATCGTCGACAACAGGGTTCGAACCTGCGGGGTCAAAGCGCAACAGATTTCAAGTATCTCTCCTATAATCATTCCATAAAAATCAAGATCAGAGTGATAAAAGAAATTAATCCCCAAACCCATGATATGTTATGAACTGAACCTGTGAAATTTATAATGTACGACTTGAATAGCTTACCTTACCAGGGCATTTGTAAAAAAATTTGCGAGGATTTTTCTCCGTATGCGAGGTAAGAATCAAGCATACTCTGCCACTACAAGGGTAAAGTATCTCTCAGTCCTCACTTTGAGCCGCACTGCACTGGAGTCTGACACACTGCCCAAAGGGAAATCCTTCAACCAGTGCCCAAATTCATAGGAGTCAAGGGAAAAAATGCCATAATCCAAAAAATGCCATAATCCAATATGGAAGCTCTGCAAGCGCAATGGCAGTTGCTTCTTGAGTTTTTCCCTACCGATTCTGAATAAAAAGAAGCCCTAGAAACCTTCCACTAACTAAATATTTGCAACTACTTTTGTTTTTTCATCGAACGGCTGAATATTCCCATGTGCACACACCCACCTCAACCTATAGATTTTGCATATTGACATGAACACCTAGCATATTCTTCCACTCTCACAACTTCTCTGCTGGTTGTAAATAGGGTATTCTAAAATATCTATAAAGTAGTTTGGAAAATAATAGAAATTTCGCAGAAATTTTTGAAGGTATGGTTTACAGCTGTCAAACTTCAGGATTTTAAGTGTGTCGGGGTTCTTATGGTATCGAATCCATTTTAATTATAAAAAACAATTCAAAAGCTCCAGCATTCTGATTTTTTGAATTCTTTTTTCCCAGATTCCAACAAAAAAAAACTGTTGTCTTGGAAAATTTTGGCTTAGGTAGACAAAGCGGTTGTGAATACCATTGGAAGACTGTGGTTTATTTCATAAACAAACAAACCTGCCACTCTTATCACCACTGCCAAATTCAAATTTTACCAGGTTTGCAACAACTCTCTGTTTGTGACCAGTTCTTAACAAAAATTTACCCCCTTCTAGAAACAGAAATCATCAAAGAATGAACAAATACAAGTAACAAGATCAGATAGTGTTAACTGTGTCAAGCTTATCTAAGTGGACTGAACAATTTCTTGCATTTCCAAGCTGACAGATAGACTGCTAAAAAAGTGTAAACAAACATAAACGATATAATCTAGCAATCACATTCAATTCAAAAATGAAGATCTTCCATCAAGAGTCCCACACAGATATCAATAGAAGGTGCACCTATCAAATTTTGTTACTCCTTTTGCCTCCATGCAGTTTGTAGCCAAAATTAAGGAATTTGATACTCCTTTTGCCTCCATGCAGTTTGTAGCCAAATTAAGGAATACTACCCATACAAGTAGACACATGAGTGTTTCCAGTTTCTTATAGTGCAAAGATGCATAAGCACAACTAAGAAAGAAAAAAGACTCATGGTAGGTACTGTATGATAGATATTACAATGCACTTCTGATCAGCAACAATCTGCTCTTACTAGCTGATATTGGCCTTCCAACTGTACAGGTCTATCATTGACCAAGAATGCAAGTTTATGATTGAAGATACATTCCATGAGAAAAATTTCTTACTCTATGAGTCTATGACAGCATTTATGTTGAGAATTGTTCTTTCAAGTTTTGGCATTCATCATATAGAATAATAGAAAGCAAGGCAGAATCCTCAGTCAAGTAAGTGTATTAGTAGTACTAATGGTTTACAGTCAGAGCGTTCTTCGATGTTCACCATTTATAATGTTCCAGATATATCAGATGTAATAAGTGTGTGCTTTGAGTCCTCCACTTTAGGAGTTGAATTTCACTTGCAACTTACAAGGATCTGCATTCAGCAACATTTGCACAACTTCTCTCATGGAAGGCCGCAAAGCTGGCAGTTTGTGTGTGCAAGAAACTGCAATTTTCAAGACCTGGATCATTTCGTCCTTAAATGACTTGGAAATGTTTGAGTCGAGAACAGCAATTAAATGTTCCCTCTTAAGGATTTTTCCTGAAGTCCAAGAAACAATATTCTTGTTCTCCCCAAATTCTGGTTCAATGGGTTGCCTGCCAGTTATGAGCTCCAGCAGAACCACACCAAAACTGTAAACATCGCTCTTTTCGGTAACCTTCAAGGAGTATGAATATTCTGAAAAATATATAAACATGGCACCATTCAGGTTTCATACGTTTGCAGAAGATGTCAACAAAATGCATGCTAAGGAATTTAAAGATCAAGGACTGCAAAACCTGTTAAAAAACACACCAGTTGAGAGCAAAAATCTTTGTTTGTAAACATCAAGAAGGAAAATGGAATACATGTGGCAGAAAAAATAGTAAAGAAACTTACCAGGAGCAATGTAACCGTGAGTGCTTGCAAAAACTGTGGTTGAATCCCCTCCGATGTTGCAAGCTTGAAGAACCTTTGCAACACCAAAATCAGCAATCTTGGCCTCATAAAATTGATCCAGCAAGATATTGGAAGACTTGACATCTCTGTGAATAATTGCAGGGGAACAATCATGATGAAGATAAGCCAATCCATGAGCAGCCCCTAATGCAATCATGTGGCGTGATGGCCAATCCAGATCATTATGGCTATGCAAAGCTTCAAACAGGTTCCCATTTGGCATGTATTCATACACCAGCAGATTTGAATGATTGTTGGACAGATAACAATAAAGCTTCACAATGTTTTTGTGGCGAATGGTCCCCAATGTTTCAACTTCCGCCTTTGCTAATCGATGTTCATGGTCTCTGTAAATGTTCTCATTATTGTTATTGAAGAAAACGTTCTTATTTTTGTCCATGTAGATATTGTCCTTATCCATTTTGGTGGATGTCCACAGATGCTTCACTGCCACAGTTTCATTGTTGGGTATGTCAACGCGATAAACCTTACCAGATGCCCCGCTTCCAATCACATTTTCATCCCCTTTCAGTGATAAAACCCTGGAAATATCTTCCGCATCGAAGCTCAAGTTATGAAAAGCTGTAAGTATCCATGATGGATTTTCCTTTTTCTCCAGTGAATCTGCTTGGTATTGAAGGAACCGCTGGAAAAGTATCAGTCCAAAGGTGGATATTAACATCGCTGCACCTGCAATTAGACCGGCTGCCAATTTCAGTCTTTTGGATTCATCCCGAGAATAAGAAGAAGTCGAGCAAGCCGCGAGTGTATCATCTCCAATAAAGATTTTAGCACAGAGCCCTGGATTTCCCAAAAAGCTTCCCCTGTTTCCGACGGTGACGAGTGAATTGGGAACATGGCCTCTCAACTGATTTTTGGAGAAATCAATAGAGCTCAAAGTCAATTTGCTGAGACTGCTGGGAATTGATCCGAAGATTTCGTTATTTGAAAGATTTAAATAATTTAAAGCTTCAATCGATGCCAAATTATCTGGAATGGCTCCGTCCAGACGGTTTCTCAAAAGATTTATGACACTTACAGATTTACAGGAGCCGATTTCATCTGGAATGGATCCTTCCAACATATTTTCCTGCAAATACAGAGCATTCAACTGATTCAATCTCCCGATTTCCTTTGTCAATGGACCAGTAAATTGATTGTTATTCGCTTCAATTCTAACCAATTGTACCGCCATGCCAATCTCTGGCACCAAGTTGCCGGAGAATTGGTTGTTGTGAATGGCCAATTGGGATAAATTCTTTGCATTCCCGATCTCGGCACTGATTTCGCCCACAAAATTGTTGAAACTTAGATCAACAATATTGACATTGGGCAGACCCCATATTCCACTGGGCACTCTGCCGCTGAGATTATTGTTATTGACTCTGAAACGTACCAAGCTTTTGCAGGCCCCGTATGAGAGAGGCAATTCTCCTGTGAAAGAATTTCCAAGAGCAAGAAAGTACTGCAGGTTTCCTCCTCTGCACATGTCTTCGGGCAGCGGGCCATTGAGCCGATTTTCCGACACTTCCAGCATGTTGAATTTAGACAGACTGCCGAGCTTCTGCGGCAATGGTCCTATAAGATTGTTCCGATATACTGATAGCCCTTCCAGAAGCGGCAAGTCCACGAAGCTTTCAGGAATTTGGCCGCAAAGATTATTATTATCGAACTGGATATATGTTACATTCTTCAAATTCCCGAGCTCTTGTGGAATGCTGCAGTGCCCAAATTCACAGGAGTCAAGGGAAAAAATGCCATAATCCAAAAAATGCCATAATCCAGTATGGAAGCTCTGCAAGCGCAATGGCAGTTGCTTCTTGAGTTTTTCCCTACCGATTCTGAATAAAAAGAAGCCCTAGAAACCTTCCACTAACTAAATATTTGCAACTACTATTGTTTTTTCATCGAATGGCTAAATATGTTTCAATCATCTAACATATAATCTAACGGTTTCACATTATGACACGATGCACATCAGCAAAGTTGTTTTCAAATAATAACGCCTTACGACGTAATTAGAGGTCATGTGGTTAGTGGTGAGGGAGTTATTTTGGGCTTCATTGGGGAACAATACCATATCACATGCATTCATATTGGGGGACATATATTGAGGAAACAATGGCATAATATATTGAGAATATAATAAGGGTTAAAGGGTTTTTATATTGACAAATATAAAAAATGGAGCTCATAGTTAATGAAAAATGGATATACCTACAATATCTGGTGAAAGTAGGGGTTTTTAAAATTGAGAAAGTGTGTTGGGTTCATATTGGTAACGTGTTAAATAATGTGATTTTTAGAAGTGATTTCTAATATGTAATCAAATTATGAGTATTTTTTAGTATGCCTTGAACACACGTGATATGTCAGAATTTGAGTTACTAATTTATCATTCTGTATCAATAAATTGATCAATATAAATTGTACACCTTCCATTATATCAATACATCAATTTTCTTTTAAACCAAGTTGTATATACAATAATGTTAACCAAACCAAGAGACAATGTCCATCCCCATTAACAAAACTCGGGAAGTTGAGATAAGAAGAAAGTGATTACTAAAGTTTAATACTTTTTACATACACAATTTTTGAGACAATTTCCATCCCCATTAACAAAACTAGGAAGTTGAGATAAGAAGAAAGTGATTGCTAAAGTTTAATACTTTTACATACACAATTTTTGTACTTTTTACATACGTATTATATATATTTAGAGTTGTAACCATCAGTGGTATCACATCGGTTGTCACCTCAACCTTTACTTGTGAAATTTGATTCCTGTCATCTTTACACATCAACATGCCACCTGACATGTCGCGTCAGAACCTATCAAGAGTGTCCTAACAACTCGATACTCTACCTCCCGATACCTTGAAGGCCAATAGTTGAGAGCATGAGGCTTGAGATCCTTTCACTTAATAAATCCCATACTTTTCATTTTTTTAAGTTAGAAAACGTATAGGGGTTCATTTATATAAGGAGTTTAATCCTGGTCATTATTTGGATTACTCCCTAAGGCTCAATGCCTGACATACCTAACAGTCTACATTCCAACTTTCGATCCCCAAGTGTCCCAAAACACAAAACACATTTGAATGGGATGAGACCTTATTGAAAAATATAAAGTAAAAAACATAAAGTGAAATCATTATGAATATCTGAAATAAGGTGAAAATAAAATAAAAATAATTGTGACGGTAGATGATGGATCAAAGCGGTGATGGAGAAGTTGTGTTGGTTGGGCAACTTAGATTCCATCACAACTTTCAAGCACCCCACAGTACCAGTGTAGCTTTCATGTGCACGTACCAGTCCATATTTTTTCGTTGTGCACAGATGAAAGGCAAAGGTCAGCTAGCCGGAGCCTACCATGTATCGATCCCATCTTCTCAAGTTGTATACCATATTCACTTCACCCCCACGCGTGTCAGAGAAAACGTGCTTTCTCTCAAGGAAGGAGGTCAACCGTTCCTTTCAAATCACTCAAATTTCTCTACACACATTTTTCATTGCAATTATTCGCAGAAATTTTGCATATTTCATACATCTACATTATCAAGTGCAATTATTCGCAGAAATTTTGCATATCTCATATATCAACATTGTCATTTTTCATTGCAATTATTCGTAGAAATTTTGCATATCTTATACTCCTTCGCATGCTGCGTAGGTGTGGCGAACATCCAATGGCAGAGGCTTCCTTCAAAGAGGAAACTAGTTCGCTCCTTAGGGTGAAGACGTTATTCGATAATTTTCTCTGCTAGATATAATGAAGTGGTGTCTAAATGAACTCCTCCTCATGATGGGCTTAGAAGCGCCCATAATTCCAATGTTTTACCATGTGAAGCCAAGTGAGCTTAAAAGTACACAGTATGGTGAAGCCCTAGAGAGACTCACAAGGAAGACTAAATATGGCCCTCAAACTCATGAAGAGAAATCATGGTATGACCCCAACACGATTGAAAATTGGAGAAGTGCTCTTTCTCGTCGTGCCTCAGGAATAAGCGGTTTTGAGCTCGATGCGTTTAACGACTCACATCTGAAACTCTTCTTTGGAAATTGTATTATTTTTTTATTTTATGTTGCAAGATATAAGCATAAACTTCTTTTTCCTTTTCTCATTCGTTCTATTTATGGTCTTGTGAATAACGAGAGATGAGGGAAATTGTTAAGGGGGGATTGTTAGTGTTGAAATAGGTAAATTGGTTCGGTCTTCATGATGACATATGTAATTATGATTTTATGTAATGAGAAAAATAAATTTATTATTGTTAATCTTTAGGCATGGGCTTGATACACAAAACATAAAATATATGTTGATTTCATTCCACACATTTCAATTTATACATGAAGGAGCCATAGAAACTACAGCGAGTTCGCCAACTTCCATTTATTTTCATTGACTTCTGTCGACTATCCATCTATCTCCGACTATCATACAATGATTAGTGCCGTCGTGATTAATGTTCTGACACCTCCCTTAATCATGACATACATGTTAACTTTCGTGTTGGTCTAAGTGTTAGTTAGGCTTACAACATAATTTGGATTTTCTACAACACACAACTTACTTCTACAAGTTTCAAGTTTAGCCTTTCCAAAAGGCTTGGTGAATATGTCAGCCACATTTTCATTTGTATTACAACATGATAAGCCAATTTCTTTTGATTTCACTTTTTCTCTTACAAAATGATGTTGTGTGTCAATATGCTTTGTCCTTGCATGATATATAGGATTGTTTGCTAGTTTGATAGTGCTTTGATTGTCACATTTGATTACTATAGGTGCTTGTTGTGTTTCTCCAACATATTCTAGTATCCTTCTAAACCATATTGCTTCACAGGTAGAACTGCATAATGCTTTATACTCAGCTTCAGTGGATGACAAGGAAAGAGTTGGTTGTTTCTTACTGCTCCATGATATTGGTCCTAAACCGATATTGAACATGTATCCAGTAGTATATTTCTTGTCATATGTATTTCCAACGCAGTGAGAATCAGAATAACCTGCGAAATCAACATCAAATTCATCAGTATACATCATACCAAAATTAAGTGTTCCTTTTAGATATCAAAGGACTTTATTTGCTACTTTCTAGTGGCATTTACAAGACTTAGCCATGAACTGACTAAGTATGCTAAAAGAATATGCTATATCTGGCCTGGTAGTGGTGAGGTAGTTAAGACTCCCCATCAGTTGATGATACAAGGTTCCATTCTCCTCTTTGGTTCCATCATCACTGTACAATTTGACATTCTATTCTAAGGGAGTAGATAATGCCTTGCATTCAATCATATTGAACTTTTTAAGGATTTCCCCTATATATTTGTTTTGTGTGATCAATGTCTTGCCAAATTCCCTCCAAACTTCAAGGCCTAAACAATAATGCAATTCACCAAGGTCCTTCATTTCAAATACCTGTGACAACTGAGTTTTAATTTCTTCAATCAGCTTGGATGCATTTCCTGTTATAATAAGATCACCAACATATACATATATCAAAGAAAAAATCCTATCTTCATCTTCCTTGATGTACAAGTTAGGATCATTTATGTTTCTCGTAAAACCTTTCTCATAAAAGAAAGAATTAGTTTTCACGTACCAAGATCTTGGTGCTTGCTTCAAACCATATAAAGCTTTAACCTGCAGACCAAATGCTCTTGTACCTGTTTTACAAACACTTTAGGTTGAACCAAATAAACATCTTCTTTCAATTCACCATTCAAAAATGCAGATTTGACATCTAACTTATGCATTTTCTAATTATTTTTTGTAGCTAATGAAATTATGATTATAATAGTGTTCAACTTAGCTACAGGTGCAAAAGTATCTTCATAATCAATTCTCTGTTTTTGTGAATATCCTTTTGCAACCAATCTAGCTTTATACTTATCAGTACTTCCATCAACATTAAACTTGGATTTATACAATCATTTGCATCCTATGAGAACTTTATTTTTAGGCAATTCTGTTAATTTCCATGTGTCATTCTTCATTATAGAGTTATATTATTCATTCATTGCATCTCTCCATTATTCATATTCTTTAGCTTCTTCATAGCTTGAAGGTTCTACAAAATTCATAACAAGAGACATTAATGCATAATCTTTATACCTTATAGGTAGTTGACTTTGACGTGACGACCTTCATGGATTTTTACTGCTTTCATCTTTCTTTCTGCTTTGCGCAGTCTCTTCTCGGACTGTCATGACTGCTTGATGCTCCTTGATCTTGAACCTGTACCTATTCCTATTCAACACTTGTATCTATCTTTACATAATCATAAGTATCATGCCATACAGATGTATTATATATTTTATCACCTTCATTTGCATTCTCATGAAATACCACATCCCTACTTGCAAGCAATCTATGAGAACTGGGACCAAACAACTTGTATGCCTTTTGATCATCACAATAACCAATAAATATGCACTTTATTGACTTTGCATCAAGTTTTCTTCTTTCATCTTTTGGAATATGAGCAAATGTCTTACAATCAAAAACTCTTGAATGACTCACTTTTGGTTTGTACCCATAAAATGCTTCAAAAGTTGTCTTGAGCTCTAAACTTTTGGTTGGACTCCAATTTTTCAAATAAACAACAGTGCTAATGGCTTGAGCCCAAAAACCATTAGAAATATTTTTACCTTAAAGCATACTACATGCACAATCTATTAGTGTTCTATTTTTCCTCTTAGCAACTCTATTTTGCTGAGGTGTAAGTGGCACTATAAATTGCTGTAGAATCCCATTGTTTTTCAAGTCATGAAATTATTTGGTCTTTTCGTCATAAAAACGCTTTGTTAAATATTTATCTTTGAAATTCTTCGGAAATATTCCTAGGTAACTTCTTGCTCTTCTGTTCCTCAAACCATCTAGATTTACTGGCTCAAAGTCAAGTTAGAGGATAAAACCTCATCATACTTGATCCCAGATCAAGGTGTTGGACACATGCCATCCTAGACATAGAGAGTACGACAATCTTAGATGCGTCCATCGGTCTTGCTATGGTCTATAACCACATTTCCCACCTCATTAGCCAAATGAGAGGTACTTCCCATGAGTCTGAAACTCCATGGGTAGGATGCGTGTGGGGCACAGATCAGAGAGAGGTGAACCAATTCAATATCATAACGGCGGGGCTAAAGCACAACAAGGTTCGTCAAGCCTAGCCCCGTATGTTCTAATAGCTCCAAGAAGCTATCCCCAAGCCCCCTGGAGCTCCCAGAGCTCATATTCCAACTAAAGCAGGACCCTCATAATAGGGTCTTTCCACGATTCCAAGCTTCTCACAGAAGGTTAGGAACTTGACCTTCCCCAGGGGCTTCGTGAGAATATCTGCGACCTACTCATAAGTTCCTATATGATCGAGCCTTACGACGCCTCGCTGTACCATATCCCGGATAAAGTGGTACATGATATCAATAAGCTTTGATCGATTGTGGAACACGATATTCTCATAAAGATGAATCCCACTCTAGTTATCACAAATGATAACGGTGATATCTAGCACATGCCCAGACATCTCACTGAAGAGATTTCACAACCAAACATCTTCACAATAGGCCATACTCACTACAATGTATTCGACCTTAGTGGTGCTCAAAGCCACCGACTTTTACTTCCTTCTCATCCAAGATATCGAAGTAGAACCCAAGGTGAAGCAACATCCAGATGTGCTCTTGCGATCCACCACACTGCCAACCCAATCGACATCAGTATATCCATGGAGTCTCAAACTCTTGACGGTGTATCTCAACCCATGGTTGATTGTGCCCCGAAGATATCTCAACAGATTCTTAGCACCAATCTAGTGAATGCGATGAGGATAAACCATATGTTGACTCAAAGTGTTCACTACAAAACATATGTCCAGACTGGAGTTCGCTAAAAAATTCAGGCCCCCCACGAGTTGTCGATGCTCGGTAGGATTTTCTAGCACGGGCCCAACATCTTTTCCACTTAACTTCTTAAAGTTGAGTTCCATCGGTGTCGACACAGACTTACAGTCCACCATACCAAATCTCTCCAACAACTTCACGACATATTTTCCTTGAGAAAGGAAAATCTCGCCTAGACTCTGCCAGACCTCCAAGCCTAGAAAGTAGTGCATCAGTCCTAGTTCTTTCATCTCAAACTTGGAAGCTAGCTCCCTTTTACACTAATAGATGAGAGGGTCGGCATCTGTCAGGAAGAGATCGTCCATGTAGAGAACCAAAATGAGAGGCAATTCTCTATCAACCTTAAAATAAAAGTTTGGATCAACATTACTTCGAGTGAAGCCCAACTTCATCAAGTAGCTATCTATCCTCTAATACCAAGCCCTGGGGGCTTGCTTCAACCCATAGAGGGCTTTCTTCAACCTGCATACATGGGTGTCTCTATCTCGAACTTCGAACCCCAGAGGTTTCTCCACATACACCTCTTCCTTTATAGATCCATGTAGAAAAGTGCTCTTCACATCCATCTAATGTAGACTCCATGCTTGCGTAGAAACAAGGGAAATAATAGATCAGATGGTGGTATAGTGGGCCACAGGTGAAAATATATCATCATAATCTATGCCTTCTTTTTGAGAGAAGCCTCGAGCAACGAATCTTTCCTTATACTTTTCAGCACTTCCATCAGATCCATGTTTGATCTTATAAAGCCATTTCGAGGTGACAACAGATTTTTCCTCCGGTCTTGGGACCACTTCCCAAACATCATTCTTAATAATGGACTCATATTCTTCGTGCATAACATCCTTCCAAACTTTATGCTTTACGGCTTAAATGTTCGAGGCTCAGATTGTATTATCGTACTCACGGTTGCTAGATACCCTTGGTATCTCTTCGGATTCTTGCTTTCACACAATGTCCCCCTTGGGGAAATATGTCTCTCGGCATCTTCGAGAGTATCCCTAAGCCATGAGGGTCTTCTCTTATTTGAAGGAGGTGGATCAATGGGATCCATAGGTCCTTCAACATCGGGCATCAAGTCATCCTCCGGCTCTTCCAGCCTCCCTGCTTCTTCATATTCTTTGTCTTCCTTAGAGCTAGGAAGATTTCTTACTTTATTGAGGGCAGCATCTTCATCGAAGGTGACATCGTGGCATATCTCCACTTCTCTTTGACTAGGCACATAGATTCTATATGCCTTTGAAGTTTCATTGTAGCCCACAAACATTCCCTTCTTTCCAGAAGCATCCAACTTGCTTCTCTTTTCTTTTGGCACATGAAAGTAAACAGGACAACCAAAAACTCTAAAACGAGAAACATCAGGTTTTTTAGCAAAAAAGAGTTCTTCAGGATTTTTGGAGTCCAGAGCGGAATGCGGGCATTTGTTTTAAACATACACAACATTGTTCGCAACTTCTCCCCGTAGAAACTTCGGAAGACCTTGGTCACATAGCATGGCGCAGTCATCATCCATAATGGCCCTGTTCTTTCTTTCAGCAACACCATTTTTATCAGGAGTGTATGCAGTTGTGGTCTCCCTCTTAATGCCAACCTCTCTACAAAATTCGTTAAACTCATTTGACTCATACTCGGTCCCATTGTCGATCCTCAAAACTTTGATTTTCCACCAAGGCCTTGAAGGTACGGAACCATTTGAATGCTTCATCCTTCTTCTTCAAAAAACATATCCAGGTCTTGCAAGAGAAGTCATCTGTACAAATCATGTAATAGGAAATGGTCTGAAGGATGTCACGGACAGCATACCAGATAGGTCAGTATGTATCAACTACAAGATATTAGTTGTCTTTGTGACACTAGAGGGGAATGGTCCCCTTGTATGCTTCCCTTCGGCACAACCCTGACATATACCTTCATTATCATCTCTAAATTTGGGCATCCCTGTCACCACCTTCCTTGCTTCGAGAAGGGATTTGTAATGAAGGTGTGCAAACCTCTGGTGCCATAACTCTATTTGAAGATTTTTATCACATGTCATAGCCCCTAATGGAGTTCCTCCAACTTGGTAGAGTGTATCAACTCTAAAACCAATAGAAAGAGATTCCTTAAAGTTCTTCTTCCAGATAAGTACATTTCCATCAACAAATGCCACCTTGAACCCTTTGTCTTCCATTGTTGAAATGGACACAAGGTTCTTATTCAAATCATGTACATACAACACATCTTGTAATCGGATGACTTGACCTTGAGATAAATCGAGGGTCACAGTCCCTGTCCCTTTCACGAGATAGGTGGCATTATCTCCAAGGATAATTTCCAGATTAGTATCCTTCTTAACCAAATCAGAAAGGGCTTCTTTATAACCAGTGAGGTGCCTTGAAGCACCACTATCAATCAACCAGACATCCAGGGTGTCAGGTGGAGATGCAGTAGAGAGGGCAGATACAAGAATAAAATAATTTCTCTTATTATCAACAACATTAGAGTCATCAATTTCTTGACCTTTTGAAAGGTTTCCCATTTCCATTACCATCATAAGGAGCCTTCCTTTTTCCTTGGAACCTGTTGTTCCTGCCATTCCTTCTTGAATTGTGTCATCATCCCTGGGAGAGTCCCTTCTATAAGGGCACTCTCTTGCATAGTGACCAATCTTGTTACAAGTGTAACATCTTCCCTTCCTTCCTTTGGGCCCCGCTCTACTATGGTTTTGATTTCTCGGGCCACCATGGTTCTTCTTCTTTGCATGAGCGGTGAAGGTATTAGGGTCACTTCCATTACCATTAGAGGCATACTCCATCATTCTTGTTTCCTCTTGAGTGCATCTCGTCAATATTTCATCAAAATTAGAAATCACATTATTATTGAGAATAATGGTATTGAATACATGTCAATCACGAGGGAGACCTCCAAGTGCAATAAGAAGCATCTCTCGATTAGATATTGCTTCCCCAATAGCTAGGAGGTTATTCCTAATTTAAGTGAGCCTCATAAAATAGGATTGAATATATTCATCCTTATCCTTCTTGATATTCTTCAATTGATTCTTAAAGAAGAGGATTTGATTAGCATTGCTAGCCCTGAACATGCTCACCAGCTTATCATACATCTCCTTAGATGTCTTCAACTCAGAAATGTAAGCAACCAAGTGCTTATGGATAGAATCTCAGATAATCATCTTTTCTTTGAATTCCTCTTTTCTATACTTCGCCTTCGTGGCAACAGTTGCATTTGATGGACGCTCTTAAATATTCCCCTGTATATAGTCCATGACGTCTTGATCTTCTAGTGTCAAATCCAAGGACATCTTCCATGCATGATAATAAGACTTATCAGTCAATTTATCATCAGCCTTGAAACCCTTGTAGGTTGAGGAGGCCATTTGTCCTTGATAGGATTTCTTCCTTCAGAGATAGCTTCTAACACTAGTTTGGAATATTGGACTTTGTCTTCACCTCAGCTCTAATTCCATGTTAAATTTAGATAACAATGGTGTTCTATGCTTGATGCACTTTTACTTCAATCTTTCTTAATTCCAATAAAAAATAGAAATCACATAAACTTGAAATTAAAATGATGACAGAACACAATAATAGATCAATAGAAAACAAGCCAAATAGAGATCAGATTTACAATTCCTTATGTCCAGCAGATATATGAGATATTGTTGTGTTACGACAATCAATAGGATGCTTCAACCAACAAAGTATTTCTCGGTCAACCAACACTTTCATGTGTCACACCCACAGCGCTCTAAGGCAGCTCATCACAAGTCAATGCAAGTCAAACCAGGGACATCGCAAAAACGTCGACGCAGGCAGCAGCAGAAAATTCAACGCAACAAACTAGGGCTTCGGTCAAACAACCCGAAATTCCTCGATTTTAGTGCCTAGTTGTATGACCTCCTAAAATCATATTTTCTGCAAAATATTAAGGTCAAACGACCAAGGGTTGACCACGGTCAACGTTGGTCAACGCGTTGTGGTCAACCCTTGGTCAACGCGCTGCAACAGAAAACCCTAAACATATCAACGCAGTAAATAGAAAGCCCTAAACAGATCAACGTAGAGAACAACAGCTTCACTCCACATATGTGAGGGAAAAAGGCCTCCAAAGGCTATCGAACCAATAGATCACAATGAGAGAATGTGTGATTAGATGATGAGAAAATGACCTCCAAGTCTCTCCAATTTTTATTCATCAATGAGGGTGTGTGACACATATCATAGGCATGTGGGATAAATCTGGTCGACCTTGCACATGTGGAAAATAAATTCAAAATCAATGTTCTGCTCATCCAATCAAGATGATCTTTTGATCAATCTTGCACCTCTCCGAAAGAGGAATCCAACAAAAATATGACCATCGTGATATGAGCAGTGCAACATGGATTTTGTACCTAGTTGCCCAAAATTAACATCCTGTCTAGCTCTCGAATTCTCCTTTAGCAACGTCCTACCTTTTTCTCATGAGGGATTCACTCAATGAACCTCTAACATATCACATGTGATCATAACATATTAAACAAAACCCCTAATTTGAGTACATATTTGAAAATACCTCTGAAAATCACATTATTGAACCCCCTACCAATATAAATCCAATACACCTTCCCAATTTAAAAAGCCCCTACTTGCACTATATATTGTAGGTATCCATTTTTTCATTAACATTTTTTATACCCCTTTATATTTTTTCATTAACTTTGAGCTCCATTTTTTATACTTTCCAATATAAAAACACTTTTCCTCACTATTTATCCCCCAATATATTATGTCATTTTTTCCTCATTGTATATCCCCCAATATGAACCCACGTGCTATGGTATTGCTCCCGTAGTGAAGCCCCCATGATTTTCCCCTCCCTCTCTCTTTTTCCTTTGCATACTAAAAGAACAATGCCTTACTAATTAACTTCACCCAAAACTCAAACCTTACTCTAAATAATTCATCAAGTCCACCTAATTACCAAGGTAAATTATTAAACATTTGCAGACACTTGGGGATGTCACATAACATGAAAATAATTTGGATAATAAAAGGTCCAAGAGGTGTTGATGAGGCCAACGATTCTTTTCTCTCCCATTAAATATCACGGTGCCAAATCTCATGTTGGGACCTATAGGTTAGAAGAATAAGTGTATCCCATAGAAATCATGACATGAAAATAATTTGCATAATAAATCCTCGCACTATACTTTTCTCTCCCATGAAATATCATGCTGGAAAATCTCATGTTGGGACCTACAGGTTAGAAGAATAAGTGTATCCCATAGAAATCATGACATGAAAATAATTTTCATAATAAATCCCTGCACTAATTATTTATAACAACCCTATCAATAAATATGTATGAATATATCGATGCAACTAGCTGCTGGGATTATGGGTAGAATCCTTATATGAAAAGAATTTGCATAATAAATCTTTATACTAATTACTTATAACAACACTATCAATAAACATGTATGTATAGATACATGCAACTAGCTAAAAGGAGTGGATAGGGATATTGGGTAAATTGACTTCCATCTAACTATCACCTAGATGATGATGGCACCAAGGAGTTGAAGTTGATTGGATGTTCAAATTGATTGGATCATAGAAGGGGTTGATGAGGTCCCCAACTCAAATTCAACAATCTATTCTCTCATGAACTCCAACATTAGAACCTGCATGAAGGGGTTGATGAGGTCCCCAACTCAAATTCAATAGTCTAATCTCTCTCATGATCATGAACTCCAACACTAGAACATGGATGAAGGTGTTGATGAGGTCCCCCAACTCAAATTCAACAGCTTATTCTCTCTCATGAACTCCAACACTAGAACCTGCATGTTAGAAGGATAGGGCACTCCATAAGAAATTTGAACATGCAAATAATTTGCATAAATTTTTTTTGCACTAATTATCTATAACAATTCTATCAATAAACATGTGTGGTTTTCTTTCTCAAAACTTGCCTATCACAATTTCTAACCGAATTCTATTATAATTGGTTGGAAAAGTAGATAATTTAGAGAATTTGTGTATAGAATCTGTCTACCTATAAATCAATTATTGACAAATCATCTTCATTCTTATTAATTATTCAACAATATATTCAAAATATAGTCTCTCAAAAAAATTCATCAAAATGCTATCAAAGATCCACTTTTAAGAATATATACAAAATGGAGATGTGATAATTGTTTGTAAAAAGAGATAACTTAGAGAATTTATAAATGTGGTCACTCATTAAAAAAAAAAACAAAAATACATTGCTTTTAGATAAAATAGCGCACTGGCCAAATATATTCTATATTATTAATGAAGAAAATTACACACATATTTATACAAGCAAAAGTCTCAAGATAGGAATTCTATCTTAGACGTACAGTAGTGTGGTTGAGAGATTCTCTCAACCACACACTAAACTAGGAGAAACTATATTCTAGTTAATTCCTATTATGTAGGAACAAACTCCTCAAATGGAGAATTACAACCATAGACAAGTAGGAATTAATTATTTCTAACTCCCCCCCTTAATGACTACTTGTCATGATAGTGATTCACAAAGTCTGGTTGTGGTCAAACATAACAAAGAATATGTCGACGTCCATATAAAAGAGCAACCATCCACCAGAATGCATGGGTGCCAACCGCTGCAACCGCTAGTCCTGTAGGATGTCCTTCACATACATGATTCTGTCGACCGTTATCATTGCATATATGTACCTGCAAATCCACCACCATCAAGCGAATTGCATATGCAGAACCTCCAAAACACACTGCCTCTCTCAGACAGATCCGCAACTTCTCTGATCTGCTTCTCCGCAAATCGTCAAACGAAGATGAGGCTTCCCGCGGATCCCCATGAAGTTGAGTTGGCGTCTTCCTGAATAAAAAAAAAATCGTGCGCTTCCGCGCCATTCCCGTGATTTGGCGCGTTGACACGAGTATGTACTGAACAGTCGCGCCAATTGTACTTCTTAGCACAACTGTCAACTAAGAAAGCACACCAACCCCCTTCTTCTCAGAGATTGATGAATCATCTGAGACTGAGCCAGGTGTTACTGCAGTCCACCTGCTCCTACGAGCACAAAGCTCCCATGTACACGTTAGCCACTCAGGCAATATGCCACCACCGGGAAAATCCACCAACTTCAATATGCCACCACCGGGCAAATCCGATCTGCCACCACCGGGCAAATCCGGAACTTAAATGTGCCACCACCGGGCAAATCCTGTAGCCACTAAGGCTCTGTATGTGGTTTCTGGCTCACCACAAACCATCACTTTACAGTGACAAAAGATGGTTTCAGGCTGACCATAAACCATTACAAAGTGGTTTTAAGATCACCAAGAACTTTCAAATACCTTTAAAAGGCTTACATTTCATTCAACACTTTGGAGTTTCTGGGTACATACAATGACCATTACAACAACTGGACTTGCTTATAACATCCTAGGGAGTCTATTCCACAAACCACACTAACTCAAACAAACATCTATTTTGCTGTCCACCATAACCGTTGTTGTTGCTTCATTACCTCATCTTCTCCTACATCCCGGGCATCCTTATCTATTCAAATAACTTCTTGGAACTCCATGCTTAACCTGTCATTCATTAGAGTTGCAAATTCTAACAAAATAACTCTGCCTACATTGAGTTAGCTAGGCTCAATAAGGCTCAATAAAACATGATTCCAAGAAAATACAACATAAACTCTTCAAATTTAATTTCTCTATCTCTGCCCATAGATGATTGTTTTCCAAACATACCAGCAGCCATTTTTCACCAACAATACCTGTGAGGGGTCTACTGATAAAGAAACGGATTGACGAATTTTCACCTGGACTCAATGCAGTGCGTTCAAACACTGATGATCCAGACATAGGCACACAGCCACACGAAGAGAACACAATTTTCCCTTCAATAACATTAATCCAGGACTCCACGGTCCAATCCTCCGTCGCGTTTCAGTATCCAATTCTCCCGGCATCGCAACATAATGCCACTTCCCCTACTCACAGTATCAAGGCTAGTCACTGCTGTCAAGCATACTGCCTCATGCTCACTGACAATCTACAACACGATCTCGATCATCCTCCAATCTCTGATGTAGCTCCAATTGATGTCGTTTTCACTCTCATGTGTTCATCATTCCCTGCAAATTTGCTTAGTGTTGGAATGACCAGTTCCAACACACACTCAGAATTGTGACAATAGTTGGTCATACTACTGTCACTTAAATTACAACCAATTTCAATATCATGACAGTTAATCAATACATTAAAAAAACATCATCAGAGAATTAAAAAAACATTTCATAGTAGCATAAAATTTTCCACTTCTCCCTGTATTCCATGATGGTTGTCATTGTCGTTGTTATAGCTGTGCCCAAGAGATCGAAAAAAAGGAGTTGGGGAAATGATTCTCCCCATCTCTATCTCTCTACTTCATATGAATCCACAACTACACAACATTCTCCATGTACTGTACCTCCTTCTTGTTCAACGAACTTGTCCATTTAAAAAATATTCTTCATCAGAAAACTCTGCAAGCCTGCCTGATCTAGAACCGGAATACCCAGTTGGACGAAATGCCACACCACATACTTGATCAGTATGATTGGTCATTGTTTGGACATATGCCCTCATAGAGAGGTCCCAAAGCCTAACTGATCTATCACTGGATCCTGTGGCAACAGCTAAACCATCTAGGCTGACGTCGATACTCAGAACCCAACCTGCATGCCCAGACATAGCACAAATAAGGCTCTTGTTGTCAACATCATTCATATGAATATGCTTGTCATCTGAAGCAGAGAATAAGATCCGAGAACCAGTAGGAGAAAAAAAAAGGGATCTCACAGGCATGTAATGACCCTCCAAATTGTACAGGAATTTGCCACGTGTCACATCAAATATTGCTATCGTCCCGTTCATTGTGCTGCATGCAAGACGACTTCCATCTCGACTCCATGCAACAGCCAGAACAAATTTCCCTCCAGCTTCTTTCTCGGCGGAAGAAGATGCGACTGCAGTCAACCCTGCGGACGTCTCAGAGCGAACATCACACTGGTTTTCAGAAGCCTTGGAGGAGGAGACCATCAATCTCCTTATGCTGTCATCCAAGTCCTCCAGCTCCCACAAATCTGGAGCTCCCTGGTCTTCATCCGAGGACCCCTGCCTGGAACCCATCTCTCTCTCCCTTTTCTTCTGATTCTGCAAATCCCTTTGCAATTTCCACAGCCTTTTGTATTTAATGACTTATGGGGCATGAAAATCGAACCACGGCTGTAACAAACACCAGCGCTGCAAAGAAATCGAACCAGAGGCCCACAACCACGATTGTATCGCTATCGGATTGTGAATCCACAAGTCGCTTCTCTGCCCGTATCACGATCAAGAAACAGGGCACTGACACGATCACAAAGGGCGGCAGCAGGACCTGCAGCGAATTGAACCTCCGACCTCCAAGTCCTCTGTGGTGCAAGATCGCGGTCGCCGTGGCCGTGGCCCAGTTTTCGCCCAATTGCGTAGAGATCTCTCCACACACTCCGTTTCCGCCATTCAGTAAGTGCAACAAGCCACACTCAGATCATTTGTATTCTGAAGACATTTATCTGGCAGAGGTTGAAGCCAATTCTTTACCAGCAGTATTTTACAATTGCAGAGCAAAGAGATTTAACAATCCCTGCATTAATATTGAAGAGATCATCACGGGTCATGCCAGGTTTTCGAGGCACGCCAGCAGGAATGATCACAACATCCGCATTCTCCAATGCCGCACCAAGTTGTTCCTCTCCCAAACAAAAAATATACATAAACCAATCATCATAGTACAATTCAATCTTCCCCTGGAGGCTTACTTTCTCATCAACAGTAGGTAATTCGAAATTACAATAGTCAAGCATGCAAAGGCCTATTAACATACAGCAAGGAAATTGTATTCTAAGATGAGGATATTTACCAAATCACCCACAGCCAGTTCCATCAATTAGATATAATTAACCCATCAACATTCAGATAGAAAAAATAGTTACTGCAGCTGCCATCAGTCTCTGTTGATGGTAAGCAAAATTGTCAACCTCCAACAGGACTACGGGCAGTTGACTTCTTGGAACTCCCCACACTCCGACAGATCCCGAACCAAAAAACGCCATCTCTCGGCCTTCTGCGTGCGGATTCGAGCCAGGTACCTCCTTTAATCCTCGGCGAAAAATTGAAATCCCCGTCCAACCAAAGACGCCATTCATACTCTTTCAGAAGTCGATTCACAGTCGAATCCAAGAAACTGGAGTCAATTACTCAACGCCCTCAAGTATTCGGACCTTCGGCCTCCTCTCTAGTGGGTTCGTTCTCCTCAATCTTCAAGATGGACAAACAAATGTAAATATAAATACACTCAATTACTTTTCACAGCCCAGGAGGGGTCAGGGCCCAGGCCCAGGCCCTTATGGGCTCTGAAGCTCTGATACCAAGATAAAATGGCACACACACACTCAATATATTCTATATTATGAATCAAGGAAATTACACATATTTATACAAGAAAAAGTCTCAAGATAGGAATTCTATCTTAGACGTACAGTAGTGTGGTTGAGAGATTCTCTCAACCACACACTAAACTAGGAGAAACTATATTCTAGTTAATTCCTATTATGTAGGAACAAACTCCTCAAATGGAGAATTACAACCATAGACAAGTAGAATTAATTATTTACAACTTTTTTTCAAAATTTTCTTGAAGTAAATAAACTATTTCAAATATTTGAAAATAAACAAAATATTTTAGCACTAATCTTGAGGCAGTAAATTATTAAAAATACAAGATATATTTAGTAATACTTAAAAGGAAGTGCAAAATCAATCATCATTAAATAACTAATTACTACGAAGCAATTACATATACATATAGAAATACAACGCAACTGCCAAAAGCGGAAAAAGAAAAAACTTGATTTAAAGCCGCAAGCTCACCACAAAGCTTTTTAACAATGGCCTAATGCAAAAAAAAAAAAACACCTACACTATTTGTGTATAATGGCCATATTCAAATTTATAACCTTAGTAGTCTCTAAATACAAAGAACATTCTGCATGCATTCACTGTTACTCCACAGTATTAAAGGCAAAGGTATAGCTCAACAGTTTGTGGGATTTTAAATTTATCTTTATTTTGTTTGTCAAGGGTGAAATTTGATGAGGGTTATTTTTTTTTATAGTGTTTGTAATATTTTATTTTATAAAAATTCTTGAATGTGAAATACTTTTGTATAAATAGTTATATTTCAAAAAATAATGATCAATATATAGATACTTGAATGTGAAATACGTTTGTTTAAATAATTATATTTAAAAAAAAATGAAAAACTTGATTTAAATCCACAATCTCACCATAGAGCTTTTTAACAATGGCCTAATGCGAAAAAACACCTACACTATTTGTTTATAATGGCCATATTCAAATTTATAAACTCAATGCGAAAAAACACCTACACTATTTGTTTATAATGGCCATATTCAAATTTATAAACTCAATAGGCTCTAAATACAAAGAACATTATGCAGGCATTCATTGTTACTGCACAGTATTAAAGGCAAAGGTATAGCAAGGTGTAGCTCAACAATTTGTGAGATTTTAAATTTATCTTTATTTTGTTTGTTAAGGGGGAATTTGATCTATCTTTATTTTGTTTAATGAAGGTTATTTTTGTTTTTAGTGTTTGTAATATTTTATTTTATATAAATTCTTGAACGTGAAATATTTTTGTATAAATAATTATATTTAAAAAAATAGCCTAAATTAAATACGTTTGTATAAATAGTTATATTTAAAAGAAGAATGTTCTAAATTGGAGTAGTTTAGCTTTGTTATACTCATCTCTTGTATATGAAAAGATGTTTAATTAGGAAATTATTCCAATTTTTATATATTCTTTTTAAGTTTATAGAAATCTTATTTATAGAAAATCGCCTTAGAGTAGAATAAGTAATAGGTGAATTTTGAGTAAGAATAAGTAATAGGTGAATTTTGAGTAATTTTTAAATGCCAGTTTTTTTGAAAGTTTTGCAATTTATTTTGCAATCTAATTTGTATAATCACCATTTCCGAAAAACAAGTCAAGTCAAATTCCAGGTTTGCGAGGGCCTACCAGGCCTCGATCTTCTCATTTAGCTGACGCCATCAGCGTGATTGTAGCCGTCGTTTTCATGCCAGATAAAACGCGTTAAAACATTTGACTCTCAATGAGCACATCGGTACTGTTTTGCCCGGTGGGAATATGGATCTCTCAAAGTGTTTAATGTCTATAAATTTAATTTCTCTCATTTTCCATTGCAATTATTCACAAATATTTTTTTGCTCTTCTCATATTCCTACCTAATTTTCTCCTCCTCCGGAGAGTTGCTTAGTAGCATCAGCATCCTTCTCAATATCTCCATTTATATTTTCCAATAATCAGCAATGGCTGCATCCTCCTCCACCGCTGCTACATCCATGCAGGCTGCATCCTGCTCCACCGCTGTTACATCCAACTACGATGTGTTCCTAAGTCATCGTGGTGTGGATGTAAAGAAAACTTTTGCCAGTTATCTGTACCGGCGTCTTTCTTTATCTGGATTGAAAGTGTTTCTGGATCAACCTGAATTACAACGGGGAGACTATTTCGCTCCTCAGATTGAAGATGCTATTCGATCGGCTTCTCTGCATGTAGCCATTTTCTCTGCAGGATATGCTGACTCAGAGTGATGTCTAAATGAAGTCCTCATGATGTTGGACTCAAAAGCGCCCATAATTCCAGTGTTCTACCATGTGAAGCCGAGTGAGCTCCGTTGGACGCTGGGCAACAGTTCGAGGTATGGTGAAGCCCTGGAGAGACTCGCAAATAAGCCTAATTATGACCCTCAAACTCATAAAGAAAAGTCGCGGTACAGTCCCACCACCATTGAAAATTGGAGAAATGCTCTTCGTTGTGTCTCAGAAATAAGCGGTTTTGAGCTCGATGCATTTAACGGGTGAGAACTCAAATTCTTCTGTGGCGATTGTATTATTTTTGTTATTTTATGTTGCATGATATATGCATAGACTTCCTTTTCTCATCAGTTCTATTTATTTTCTTGTGAATAACCAGAGATGAGGGGTTGCTGTTTGAGCAACTAGTTGAAGTGGTGCTAAGAAAAGTGAAAAAACCAGCACTAGAGGTTGCTAAATATCCAATAGGTTTGGATTATAAAGTAAACGATTTAGAAAATACTGTCCTATTGCAGCTACAGCAAAACGGGAAACCTCAGATCTTGGGCATCGTGGGGTTAGGTGGTGTAGGAAAGACCACCTTAGCAAAAGAATTTTTCAATAGGAAAACTCCAGATTATAGTAAATCCTGTTTTTTAGATGATGTAAGAGATAATGCACAAAAGGGCAATTTAAATTCGTTGCAGTGTAAACTTCTTCAGAGCTTGACAGGAGTGTATAATCCAATAATTAACAGTGTTGCTCAAGGTATAGGCATGCTCCGGATGGCTCTCTCATCTTCTAAAGCCTTGGTAATTTTAGATGATGTAGATCATGTTGATCAGGTGGATGCACTTTTGCCAATTGGAACTGTTCTCCACCCCCATAGCTTAATATTGATTACATCTAGGGACAAAAGTGTTCTGAGGAGCTCAAGAGTCGAAGAGTCGTCAATATATATCCTAACGGGGCTTGACACACAATCCTCCCGGGAGCTCTTTTGCTCCCATGCCTTCAACCAACCCTATCCACTCCCAGGATTTGAATATTTGGTACAGGAATTGGTAAAAACTTGTGATGGATTTCCCTTATCTATGAAAGTAATTGGGGCATTTCTTTATGGAAAAGAAAAATCTGACTGGGAAGACGAATTGTGGAGTCTTCAGCGAACACTTCCTGATGACATACGGCTGAGACTTAAAAGAAGTTATGATTCACTCAATAGAGATGAACAGAATATATTTTTAGATATTGCATGTTTTTTCAAAGGACAGAACATGGATAAGACTATAACAATATGGAACGGGTTAGGCTTGCAGGGTAGGCGAGGGTTTCAAATATTAAGGAACATGTGTCTTGCAGAAGTGGACAGGAACAATAATATACAAATGCATGACCACCTCAGAGATCTGGGGAGAGATCTCGCTGCGAATCCAGGGTTGCCCTGTCGTCTTTGGCGTTGGACAGAGAACACCATCGATTATTTGTTGCAACAACCAGTAAGTGATAATTCTTCAATAATTTTCTTTTCTTTTTTTGAATTCTTCCATCATTTTACAAGTAGTAATGGATAATTATTCTCTGTTTCGAAATGGACAGTCAAAAGCCGTGAGGGGAATTAGAATGGTTCTCGGTGAGTACGACGATTCATTGAACGGAATTCATATGGGGAGGTTGAAACTTCTTGACAGTGAAGATGTTCTGGTGGACCGCATTTTGACAAGGGTTCAGTCTCCAAATCTCATATGGCTGCGCTGGAACAAGTGTCCCTACTATTCCCTGCCTTCATCGATTTCAATGAGCAATTTGAGGGTTCTAGAAGTTCAAGGGATGGAATTGAGAACACTGTGGGAAAATGATTCACAGGTAAGATAGAATTTGTTGAGTTAAATTTAATGTTTATTAGGTATTGATATTGTATGACACGGTCTCCAATACTTCAGAAGTCTTAAATTTCTTTTGAAGACAATTATGATCCATTTTTGTTTTTCTTACAGTTGAAACATGTGAACATTTTGTAGGCACCTTTAGATTTGCAGGAGCTACAGATTGAGAGCCCCTTGTCCTTCATTCCAAATTCTATAGGGAACCTGAGGCACCTAAAACGGTTGGTAATTGGTCTTGCTGGCATGGGCATCCCTTTTCCATCTAGACCTCCAAAACCCTTGGCGTGCGAAGGTTCCTCAGAAATGAACTCCCTGGAGAAGAGCTTTGCTAATTTAACCAACCCGCTGTGTCAGTGTCAAGTCTCTGATCAGTGCTACGCTTTGGAGAGGCTGTCAGAATCTTCTAACGTCTCAGTGTCTCGGCGTTGCCCTTTGGAGAGGCTGCCAGAGTCTTTTGGTAATTTAACCGGCCTCGAGCACATCCAGTTGTCTCAGTGCTCTGTTTTGAAAACGTTGCCAGACTGTTTTGGTAATTTAATCGGCAGCACA
>JAXQQM020061119.1:0-47652 GCA_034641835.2 Pinus albicaulis
CTATTTCCATTTCATACTCTGAAATTCTGCTAATTTCATAAGGAGAGACTGCTAAAGAACCATCATTTTTGCCCTTCTCCCACTCAAAACTAACCTTCATATGCTCCCCTTTTTCTTCGTAAAATCCCCTTTGTTTTCGTGATTCATTTTCTCCCCTTCATGAAAATCACTCTTATTAAGGTTGAAGACTCATTCTTTAGCTTTACCGAAACCCCTCAAATAACCCACAGGACTTTATAATAAATACTTTATGTTATAAAGCCCTACCCTTCTAACCACTTCCCCTTTTTCATACCCCGCCATACGTTATTATATAAACTTTATTATAAAGTTCATATCATATAATATATGGCCCACCGCTTATCGCAAATCGCAATCTCGCATTATCGCATTTTCCATGGTTTGTTCAATTAACTCATCGCAAAAACTTGCGATGCGATCGTTCCGCCCGATCGCATATCGCAAATCGCACGTTTCGTTGTTTAAACAGTTTGATCCATCGCAAATATTTGCGATGCGATCTGATCGCATCGCAAATATTTGCGATGCGACCGCTCCAATCGCATTTTTCCCCAGCACTCCTCGCAAATCGCAAATATCGCATTTTCTCTTCGTTGCATAAATCAGCCATTGCAAATATTTTCGCTGCGATCCATCGCAGATCGCAATTTTCAGTTTTCCTCCAAAGAGCCATCACAAATATTTGCGATGTGATCCATCGCAGTTTCCGCCCATCGCATAATCGTAATATCGCATTTTCTCTCCATCGCATAATCCGCCATCGTGTTTTCCACTTTTGCGATTTGTGATCAGTCCCGCCGGGCCCACCATACGATCCCCTCGCCGCTCATATAAAATGCGCCTTTTTCCTTTGTAAAATTAAAAAACGTCATATTGTAATATTTACAAAGGTTTTTCCGCTGCCTTCTCCAAACTGTCAATCTTGCATGATCGACGGCTTAGATTTTATCTTTTTCCACCATTCTATGATTTCTCCAATTAATCCCGACCGTTGGATGATGCCATCCAACGGCCCTGCTTCCTCCGCACATCCTCCAAAGCAGTTTAACCTATAAACGCAGGATTTCATAACTTTTGTTTGTATTTCGCAGGGTTTAACGTTTTTCACTATATTCAGATGAAATTCAAAAGATGAGGGTGACGACCCTCCCTCCTTCGATTTATCCAAGGAAATCGTTTCGCAGGTGTCAAATTCACGTTTTCATCAGTGTTTCATGAGGCATTGATGCCGTATAACTCTGCGCAACCCTATGTAACAGTGAAGCACCAAGAATCCAGCACAGTCAAAGAGTATCAACTGTAGAAGACCAGAAATGTGCCAGTACAGAGGATTGAAGACAGTTTTATGGGGATTACGGCTAAGACTGTTATCAAAAGCCTAATCCCCGATTTAAAAACACGATTTAAAGAAAACCTAAATTGTTTATCAGACAGAAAGGACCTCCACCACCATACTTGAGGCGCATTGATTCCTCAGCTACCATAAAAGCCACCTGTTGTCTCAAAGCCTTCGAACAGAAGCTGAACTTATTGCAGAAACAGATATTTCGCCTCCAGCACAGCCAGGGAGTTATTTCTGCCAGGAAATAAATGCAGAACTATCTGCAGAAGTTACTCCAAACGTACACGGAGCCTCAAAGTCAAATAAAGCTCACACCGAGCTTTGATATTAATTGTAAATTAGTTAATACGGTGAAACACCTGTAAGCTTCTCCATCGAGCCCCTCAAAAGGCTGAGAAGTCATCACCCTGTATTAATTGTCCTGAGAGATCTTTCCTCAGATCTTTTCTCCTCATTCTTCTATAAATATTTCTATAGAAGATGAGAAACTGTTGGTCACTGCATATCTGTAGCATGTAAATAGTTTTCTGAAGCTGCTGTAAGCTCTGTTTGTAAGAGAAAATACCTAAGTTGAGCTGAGAAGCCTGAAGCTGTAAAGAACCATTGGACTTAAAGATTGTAACTGGTTTGGAGCATCAATACAAGCTGATTTATGGGATCCTGATCTATGTTGACGGTGATGTTATTCTCCTTGTAACTTGTTTTATTTATGTTTTCATTTTGTTTCATTTTCCACTATAAAGAACAGTTTAAACAGGGTTAGGACCAACTGTATATCAGTAACCTTCTCTGGCTGAGAAATCTTTATTTGAATGTTTTCTTCCAATCTGTGTTATTTGAGAATGATTTGATTCAGTTTGAGCATAGGAATGTTGGTGTTCCCTCATCTGATTGTTTAGCTGAATATTAGTCTTGAATGTTATGTTCAGTATTAGTTAAGTAGAGATGAACGCTGGAAGATATGGTTAGCCCTGGTCCCAGACTTGTCTGCATAACTGTCTGATTGTTTCCCTTGGAATGTGTTGAAAGCTAGCTAGTTTAGAAGCACTTACCAGATCTTAGACCACTCTGTGTTATCTTTGTGTTTCCCCTTGTTTTGTATGTTTTCTATTGAAAGTGTGTCAAAGGCTGGCTAGTTTAAAAGTACTTCCTAGATCAGAGTCTACTTTCATGTCCTTCTTAAGTGTTTGTCAAAGGCTGATTGGTTTAAAAGTACTTATCAGATCCTAGGCCGCTCTTTGTTCTGCATCTGTTTATTTCCCCTTCTTGATGTATCACTCCATTCCATAAATCAAACTTTAAAGAGATCCTTAGACATAGATGACTTGCCCCATGGACCACTCTTGCCTCTTGCTACTCCAATTAAAACCCTACTATGACTCCATAGCCCAATGGATTGAAGTTGTTTCTTGCCTATCTTCTTAGCTGAATCAATTTTCGCTTTCATTCATCTTCACCCTTCATTTAGACTTCCTTCACCTTCATTTATCTTTGTCCAACCAAAGCAAAAAAAACCCTTGGTCATAACTAGCCTAATATCATTATCCTAAACTTCAAAGACAAATCCATCTTTGTACATATTGGAGAGATCCCTCTCCGGATTCAGGAGGGCTAGATCCTAAAATCCCAAAGTTGGTTGAAATGATGTTAAATCTGTGATCGGAATTTTTGCCAATCTTGCTTATTACAGAGACCTAACACTAGGTGCGGCCCACACAGGCTATTTTTAGGTGTATGTATATTTTTAGACATGGTGAGTATATTCTATAAGTTGCAGGATGTTATTTCTAGATGGTTGGTCAAATTTGAAAAATAGATGAAATTATATTTTTAGAAGATTGTTCGAAGTCTATTTATAGATCGTCGATCTAAAAATAGATGCATGTCGATTATTATTAGCCCTTAATAATAATCAGACAATAAATATCAACTTATTCTCTTGGAGCACTTTATTTCAATGAATAGATTTGGAAAATTAGTGGGCTGAAGGAATTACGCAATTCCTAGGGTGGTTGGTGACTCATGCATGGAGGACTCAGTTAGAACTAAAGTGGAAAAGTTATGATAGAGTTGGAAGAGTAGTTATGAGAGTTGTTATTCAGTTAAACTCAGTTAATAGAGTTAAACTCAGTTGATCTAGTTGTGTCTAGTCTAACTGAATGATACACTAGTGAGAGTGGAGTGAATTAATTAGTTAATTAATTCACAAATAATAACTCACTAATCAACTGAACAAATACAACAGTTAACTACAATGCATTTCAATTCCAGTGGAGTCCCAATAGAGAGGTAGGTGAAAGGGTGAGATGGACTATCCGTTGTGACTACTAGTGATGCATTGATTGCATTTACATATACATTGGAGATGCCAATGAGATTTACGCAATCAAGGTGAGTGGGATTGCATCGAATTGGTCTTTGTAATTAGCTTGGATTGCATATTGGAGGCAGGTTATCAGGAGGTAGAAATCAATGCATGGATTTGCAGATTTCTTCATGATAGTGTGTGACGATTGTATTGTACTGAGAGCTTGATGTACTAAGCTTTGTATGAGATTGTTACGTGATCTCCATGATACATAATATATGATATTTGGGGTTTTTAGCTTCAGGATTTCCTGTTAAACAACTACGTTATGTGTGTTTTTATTGCTTCATGTGTTTTGCAATTGTTGATTAAATTTCCGCAAGAATTATAGTGGAAGGATTTTGTATTTAGCAAGAAGCTAAATATTGTTAGATCAGGAGAGTTCGGATATATACATGCATATTGTATATAATTTCTACAATTTCTAGGGTTCAATGGAGTTTAACTCATATTTTGCAATGTCTCAACGCTCACAATCCTTAAGAAAAAATCCAATGGTTACAAAAATAATTTAACACAATCAGTGAAGATGGAGATGCCATCAAAGAAAGGATAGTGGCATGATAGGAGAGAAGGAAATTAAAAGATGGAATTTGAAAATAAATCTGAGCGGAAAAAGGGTAGAGAAGTGTTTTAATGGTAGGAAATGGAGTTACAATGGCAAAAAAAAATCATTTTAGGAGCTATATCTTATACAATGTCAAGCTAGGAGTAACTCCATGAATAATTTTTTGTTTTGCATTAATAGAGGATATGAATATACACAAAGAGATGGAGACTAATGGGTTTCATCTCCCAATATTTCTTTTTGTCTTCTAGCTTTTTTTATTTCTCTATTTATAATATTTACATAAGATTTCCTAATCCCGAAAATTAAATATCAACAAAGTTGAAAGTAAAAAAAAAAAAAATCATTTTTTTTTCATGAGGGAGAACAACTAACACATCCTAGGAAAGTTGTGTTATTGTTATAACTGGAGCACAAATTCAATTTAGTGAAGGCACATTAAAGTCAACAAGAGCATGAAAGAAAGATATGCTTCGGATCTCCAATTAAATGGTCTACAAACTCACTCACGACATCCATGATTTCGTGTGAAACGTCCAAAATGTTTTTATGCATATGTTAATTTTTTAATGATTTGGATGAACGAAGTTGGATGGTATTTTTTTAAGGACTTATTTGAAAAGGGTTCATTTCAAAAATAAAAGTCAAACCCCATTCAAAAAGGGAAGAAGTATATCATTAAAGTTTTTTTTTGGGATTTTTAAAGTGTTTTTTTGTTTCTTATTAAAAGAGAATTAAAAAAAGGGTTTTTATTGGAAAGAGAATTTAGGGTTTTGCAAAGGTGAATCAATTTTAAAAAAAAAACAAATATTATGGTTTGTCAAGCATGACAGTGTTTTGGGTTTGGAAAAATCCCTTAATGTACGTGAATTTAAGGCCTTTCAAAGGCGAATCTCACTTTGTTGTCATCATCCACATGTGTCTTATCACAGTGGGATTCACCATCATATTCACCATTCACGTTATAGTGGAATTCTTTATCATTTATATGCTCTTGCTCGGTTTCACATAGAGGCTTAAAATTCTCTCTCTACAATCTTTGTTGCTTCTTCTTTAGCCATATGCATGTCTACATAATGGGTTTCGCTTTTATAGTCTTCATGACCATCATCCACTTTTGAGTGGGATTCTCCAAGCTTTGTTGTCCTCTGAGAGTCTTGCTCATCTACTCTCATACCTATGACTTATTTCGCTATTGATTCTTCAGAATATTGTGACAAAATTTGTCGTTTTATGTCACCTTACTTTGTACCGAACTCTCCTTCCAAGGTCTTCCATGATTCCTAGGAAGATGTAGCTTTTGCTACCTTGTACAAGAACTTATTATCTAATGTATTTTTGATAAAATCCAATACTAAAGCATCACATACTTCATCATATGGGTTATTAGACCAGTACTTAATTAACACTTTATATCGAAGATAATTTTGTGTTTTGAAAACCTAGAAATCAAAATTTTTAACTGTAAATTTTAACAGTGCTACCAGATCCATCCTGATCCATGCATCCTTTACTTGTTCTAATTCATCAATTGTCTTGTAGATTCATCAGTTGCAACGAGAACCTCTATGATCTCTTCAAAATTCTTTGGCTTTTCTTGTTGATTTCTTATTTTAATCACCTTCAATCTTGCTTTGCAACCCATGAATGTTGTCTTTCTTCTATCTTATGGTTGCTTCCTTATTGCATGAGGCTTCCTTCCATATCTCCCCCCAAAAAAATATTTTCAATATGTGCCCCCGTAAGGAACAATATTCACTAGATCCATGTACACAAAGGGATATTTTTTAACCCAAAACACTGTCATGCTTAACAAAACATAATTTTTTTTTTTTTGAAAATCGGTTCACCTTTGCAAGGCCCTAAATTCTCTTTCAAATAAAGCCCTTTTTTAATTCTCTTTTAATAAGAAAAAAAAATGCACTTTAAAAATCAAAAAAAAAAAAAAACTTTAATGATATACTTCTTCCCTTTTTGAATGAATTTGGACTTTTATTTTTGAAATGAATACCATCCAACTTCGTTCATCCAAAGCGTTAAAAAATTAATATTTGCATAAAAACATTTTGGACGTTTCGCACGAAATCATGGATGTCGTGAGTGAGGTCGTCAACCTTTTAATTGGAAACCTAAAGCATGTCCATCTTTCATGCTCTTGTTGACTTTAACATGCCTTTAACATGCCTTAATTGGAGACCTAAAGCATATCTATCTTTTGGGTCTTGAACTTCCGGAGCCATTTTGAGGCCCTAAACGAAGTTTTTTGGGCATTGTTTTCCAGTGAATCTGATTCCATTTTAGAATCTACATTCACATTCAATAGTTGTAGTACTCGGATAGATCTTTATAATGGTGTATCATATGTTTCAAATGGAGATAGTATGCCAAAGTTACGACCTCGGGAAATTGATGTACAAATTTACCCCAACGAGGCCCATATTTTGGCGTTTCATCTCCTAGGGTTAGGTTTTTGGATGTTTAGGATTTTCCATTGTTTCTCAATAATATATAGGCCTTCGAGCCTCATTGTAACACATATTTTGGAGGCCTATAGCCACCACATCTCTTCTAAGAGATAACCTACCAGCGCCTTAGCTAGTTTATTTCCATTCTTTTTGTAAGCAAATTTCAGTTCTTTGATATTAATGAAATGAAGTGTTATTTCTGCTGCATCTTTGTATTTATGGTTATATGTGTATTCTATTGCGTTCCTGCATAAATCCGGATCAGTGGTATTAGAGTGGTCTTCTTTTTTCTCGATCCTTCTTTACATGTCCCCAACGAGGTCGGGGAATAAGGAGTTAGGGCTCGATCTGGTTGAACCTTTGCAAGATCAGCCTCGCAAACCCCGATGGGTGCCCATGGGGGACGAAAAGAAAGATGAGGGAGTAGGATATCCTATCAAAATATTTCTCAAGGAGCCCCTCAAAAAACAAAGAAACGCGATGATGGATAACTTTGCCCAGATCCTTCAATGGCTACCCACCAGCGGCGCATCTATATCCAAAAGCCACTCTGGAGGCGCGACTCCCTTTAAGGTACAAGTAAAATTTGACATTCCTATATTTGAGGGTCAAATAGATTAATATGTCGTAGATATATGGTTGAATCTATTAGAAGGATATTTCTCGGTTCATGACTTTTCTGACCGGGAGAAGATTATTTTTTCACTCCTCAAAGCTACCCCCCATGTCAAGGACTGTTGGGAAACATACTGTGAGAAAAAGGATGAGACAAAACCCTCTATGTTATCAGCTGTACCCACTTGGAATTCTTTCCGAGACGCCATCAAGGAATAATACTATCCCATGGGGAGCTATGAGGACAAGTACATACAATGTACCATGCTGCAGCAACAAAGGGATCAAGATGTGCATGAGCTGATGAATCTGTTCCATACCTTGCGCACAAAGTTGGGTATCAAAGATTCAGAAAAACATTTGGTGCTAAAGTATCATAGTTGTTCTCACAGCTATATTCAGGAGGAAATGGAGTTCCTTGACATCTCCTCGCTTGGTACGACATACCGGTACACTGCCAAGATTGAACAAAAATTCAAACAGAAGAAGCGAGACTTTGGATTTGTGAATCAAAAGCAAGGGAAAGGTGCCCCCAAACCACAGAATAAAGAACAAAGCCAAGGAATGGTGGCCCAAGACAACCTGTCAAAGATACAAGAAAAGAACAACACTGCGAAGCCAAAGAAGGACATGGGAAAGCGGTGTGAGTTCCATAAGAGCTCCACTCACAACACAAGTGAGTGTTGGGCCAAGCAATCACTGGTGGCCGAGATTAGGACTTATGAATCAGATGCATGCTCTGAATCTGAATCAGAACCTGACAAGGGGAATGACAAAGGGAGATAGATTATTGATGTGGAGCCCAACGCCATTGTTTCCACTGCGAAGCTCCAGAAGGAGGAACCAGAAGATCCAGAGGAGGAGGATCATGTCTTCCACTCCCAGATGTGGGTAAAGGGTTCCCCGCTACAGTTCACTGTAAAAAATTGGAGCCAAAAGAACCTCATTTCAGAAGACTTCGTGAAGCGGTTGGACTTGCCGACCACAGCACACCCACAACCATACACCATCGGTTGGCTTCACCAAGGATGGGATCTCCGCATCAGCCAGCAGTGCTAGCTTCCCTACAACATGAAGCCCTTCACGGATGGGGTATTATGTGACATTGCTCCTCTTGATGTTTGTGATGTATTATTAGGCCAACCATACTAGTGGAAGCGATATGATGTTTATGAGTCCCAACCTCGCGCTGTTATTGTTACTTTGGGAAATAAGTTGTACAGGATACCAGAGCTAGCACCACCTACTGCTATCTATTTGGTTACTGCAAAACAATGCAGTAAGCTCATTTCCAAAACCAGGAAAAAAAATTTCTTGATGATCCGCCCCCATGGCAACAAGAATATCGTGGCCACGACCTATAGACAAGGCTCCTCTGCACACAAAAAAAATGGACAAGGTTGTGGAGGAGTACAGGGACATGTTCACCTCACCCACAGGGGTGCCTCTGCACTATCAGGTCAAGCACCCCATTGATTTGACCCTAGGTGCACCACTACACAATGGACTGATCTATCAGCATTCTGTTATGGAGAACGATGAAATCAAGAGGCAGATTTAGGAGCTGCTATAGAAAGGTCACATCCAGCCGAATTCATCACCCTTTGGGAGCTCGATCTTGTTGGTACAGAAGAAGGATGGAACTTGGAGACTTTGTATTGACTATCGGGCGCTGAACAAGATCATTGTCTGGAATAGGTACCTGATCCCATGGATTGATGACCTTTTGGACCAACTCAAAGGGGAAAAATATTTTAGCAAGATTGACTTGAAGTCTGAGTATCACCAGGTACCAATCGAACCCTTTGATGCGTGGAAGACTGCCTTCAAAGCCGAGGAGGGCCTTTTCGAATGGTTGTTCATGCCTTTCGAGTTAACAAATTCTCCCATAACTTTCATGAGGTTGATGAACGACATCTTGTGGCCATTTACTAACTCATTTGTAGTGGTGTACTTGGATGACATTCTGATCTTTAGCTAGAATTGGGAAGAGCACCTCCACCACATCTGACAAGTCCTCCAAACACTGCGACAACACAAGTTGTGTGCCAATTTGGAGAAGTGCACTTTTGGCATGACCCAGGTTCAATATCTGGGATACATTATTGATGAAACGGGGGTGCATGTGGATCCAACCAAGATCCAAGTCATTCAAGATTGGCCAGCCCCAACAACTCTAAAAAAGCTTCGCATCTTTCTAGGGTCTTGCTAATTTCTACTGCAAGTTCGTGTTGGGATTATCTCATATCACTTGGCCCTTGAGTTAAGTCACCAAGCGAGGAGCGAAAGAAAAATTATTTTGGTCGGAATCTCAACAGAAGGCATTCATAGAATTGAAACATCACCTTTGTTCCACCCCAGTGCTCACATTACCAGACTTGCAACAACCATTTGAGATCAAGACGGATGCCTCTGACTATGCTATTGGGATATTTCTTACTCAACAGGGGCATCCAGTGGCATATCATAGTGAGACATTGTCAGACACAGTCCACAAGTATCCCACTTATGACAAAGAAATGCATTCCATCGTGCAGGCTTGTTGACAATGGAAGCATTAGATTTCGGGGAAGGAAACAATCATCCACACAGACCACCGAACCTTTCAGTTCATACAGACACAAGGGAAGTTGTGAAACGATCGCCATCAGAAGTGGTCCACATATCTGCAACAATTTCATTTGAATATCAAGTACAAGAAGGGTAGCACCAATAATGTTGGAGACTGACTCAGTCGACCACCGATCATGGTGCTAACCACCGTTCTCAACTCTTATGGGCACGAGACTTCTGATTGGCCACTTCTCTATAAGAGAAATCCAGAATTGGGTCACACATACAAGGCACTCTTAGGGGGTACGCAAGTTCCAAAATTTCACCTCTAAGATGCATTGTTATGTCACCTGGGAGACCTTTGTGTTCCTTCAAGCGAGTGTGCAAGGATGATATGGGAAGCACACTACAGTCGACTCACTGGGCATTTCGGGGTCAAGAAAACAGTGGCAGTACTGCAAAAGTATATCTATTGGCCAAACCTTTGACAAGATGTCAGGAAGTACATCAGATCATGTACTTCTTGCACCATTTCCAAACCGACCATCAAGGAGCAAGGCCTCTATACTCCTCTACCTACCCTTAGTTGACCTTGGGAATCCATCTCCATGGATTACATGTTGGGCCTTCCTTCTACTAAGCATGGAAAAGATTGTGTTTTTGTGGTCGTCAACAAATTCTTGAAGATGACCATTATGGCGGCCTGCAAGAAGAATATCACAATAGAAGCCACTGCAAAACTCTTCTTTGAACGAGTGTGGGTGCACTTTGGGATCCCAGAGTCTATCATCTCAGATTGGGATAGCAGGTTCCTCAACACATTTTGGTCCAACCTCTAATCAATGCTGGACACCAAGCTCACCAATTCCACAACTTTCCATCCCCAAACTGATGGCCAAACAAAGGTCATCAATAGGATGATTATACACATTCTACGCATGTACAATTCAAAGAATCCACGCACATGGGAGGAGATCCTCCCTTATGTACAGAACAATTATAACCGGGCTCTCCACAACTCAACTGGCCACAGCCCCTTTTAGGTGGGCTTGGGATTCCAACCACTATGTCCCATTGACATAGTCATGCCATTTGCTGCTACTTAGGCCGATTTGGCTCATGTCCAGTCTGAAGCTCACAAAGAAAACAACTTCATCAAGCGCATTCAGCACATCCGCCAATAGGTTCATGAAATATTGGACAGATCTAATGCTAAGTACAAGCAACGACATGATCAAAATTGGGTGCCACACAACTTCCAGGTGGGCGACAAATTTTGGCTACATTTGTAAAAAGAGCACGTCACTGGACCCCACCGTAAGCTTCACCCACTCCGATATGGGTCGTACACCATCACCAAGGTTGTAGGGAACAATTCCTTCGAGCTTAGTATTCCACCATTCCTTGGCTTGCACCTAGTATTCAATGTGGACTGCCTTCGTCCCTACTTCCCACCTCTATTGGACACCTCTGACATTGCAGAACAATTCACACCGACAGAGTTAAACCCAGACTACATGGAACATGCCAACACAGATTGTATCATGGACATGCAAATCAAGAACACTTTCCAACAGAAGATCCAACTGTATCGGTTTGTCAAAGCTGGCCAACTCCTGCACCAAGGCAAGTGGTTCACCAGGGACCAAGTTCAGCAGAAGTTTCCTCATCTCATGGAGGAACTCGATGCAATGGGGAAAATTGCTTCCTAAGGGGGGAGGAATGATCCAGGTGGATATTGGTGGCCACCTGCCTATTCCACTTGGGGCCCCATCATTGTCTCTTTTAGTTTTTCAGTTTCGGCACAACTTACTATTTTTAGCATTTTTTCGGGTCCTGAACTTCCAGAGCCGTTTTGAGGCCCTAAACGAATTTTTTTGGGAATTGTTTTTCCGATGAATCTGATTTCATTTTGGAATCTACATTCGTGGTTAGCATTTATATTCCTCAAATAGATCTTTCTAATGATGTATCATGTGCATCAAGCAGAGATAATATGCCAAAGTTACGACCCCGGGAAATTGATGTACTAATTTACCCTGACGAGGCCCATATTCTGGTGTTTCATCTCCTAGGGTTAGGTTTTTGGATGTTTAGGGTTTTCCATTATTTCTCAATAATATATCGGCCTTCGAGCCTCATTTTAACACATATTTCAGAGGCCTATAGCCGCCACATCTCTTCTCAGAGATAAACTACCAACGCCCTAGCTAGTTTATTTCCATTCTGTCTGTAAGCAAATTTCAGTTCTTTGATATTAATGAAATGAAGTGTTATTTCTGTTGCATCTTTGTATTTATGGTTATATGTGTATTCTATTTCATTCCTGCATAAATCTGGATCACCTTGTTTTTGTCTATTAGCTCCAACAATTAATAGACCCCACTCGACACTCATCGCTATGTTTCACAACTCTTTTTTCTACCTTGTCTCACTATGGTAGCAAACAGGTTGACAAACGACGATTTATTTTTGGTCTCTAGTTACATTAGTTAATTTAATGTTAGTGGATTGTTCTCAAATGGTTGATTTCCAATATATATGAGATATTTAAATACTTCGATGGTCGATGGTCGAAATGTAGAGAAAAATGAGTTTTAAAGGGAAATTTCTCATCGTCGTCAATAGACAGAGACTAAAACTTTGAAATCGACTAAGTGTAGCTCTGTGGGTATTTGCACTAGTTACCAAACATTTCCTCAATTCTGTGATCTTTCTAAATAAATATTATAATGCAAAATTTATATTACACACATGGAGAACTCGATACTAAATCTTGAATTCTGATTAAAGGGATAATAATCATTTACAAACCTGCATAGTAACTTTACAGATCTCTAGATCTCTTCAACTCTCACTCCTCTTTGAAAAACGTGATTATTACATCATGGAATTCTTTTAAGAAATTCCTTACTCAAATCTAACAACACATAACTAATTTCTACTTTCTCTAACCAAATCTCAAATTTGTCTAATTTATTCCTTAAACATAGAACTAAAATGACACTCCACATAACCTCTTAACAAATTCAAATTCTTTTAGACTATATCCAATTTAATTATTACAAAATCAAATGACTTTGAGAATACAAATTCCCTTGAAAATAAATTAAGAAACCAACACCCAAACTAAATGGGTTTTTACCTAAGAAAGTCAAAGAGAAACTTGATTTGTAAATACTCCTGCATCAAAAAATAAATAATACTTTTATTATTTTATTATTATAATATTATATTTTAAATATTTATAATGAGTTTATAATTTTTATAGAATTATTAGAGGAGTTTGAGTTGTTTGTAAATATATTTGATAATTTTTATAACAAAAACAACACATCAACATGAAAAGGATTATAGAAATTATACAATATGCATGTATATCTTGGATTCACCCTATCTAACAATATGCTAAAGTTAAATACTGAATCGCTTCTACAAATCTTTGCGGAATTAAAAGCACAATCACCAATTACAATATAATGAAGAAAGATCAATCACACACAACACAGATATTTTTCCAGAGAAAGCTTACAACTGAAAACCCCACTACCTTCTATTTTATATTATATCATGGATCATGAAACAATTACATACAAAACTATAATCACAAGAGTTCTCAGTACATCAGCTAATTGTCTCACACTGTCATACGAAAATTGGGCCAATACACAACCAATTTACTACCTCCAGACAGCCTGCCTCCACTATGCAATCCATGATGGTAAAGAAACCTGAATAATGGATGCCTTGCCTGCCTTGACTGCGTAAATATCATGGGCTCATCCAATGTGTGTGTGCTTGCATGTGTGCAAGCAGATAATGTCACAACTGATATTTTACTTCCCTTTCACCTAGAACTCAACTGGGTCTCCACTGGATCTGACATGCATGCAGTTAATAATAGTAAAAACATTAGTTGCATGTGAGGTCACTATATGTTAATTAATTAATATTTAATTCACTTGATCTCTCACTAGTGTATCTACAGTTACAACTAGCACAACTGACTTTAACTCACTTAACTGAGTTAAATTGATTTACAACTTGCTTGACTCATACACCACTGCACTTCCAACTCTGTTACAACTAGAATCACTCAGTTACAACTAAATTCAACCTACATGACCCACCAACCAACCTCTTAACTCGAAATTCACTTAGCTAACTGATTTGGCACTTTAGTTAGCTATTTTTAAGTTCTCATTGAGAATAGATTATAGTTTAATGTCCATATAATATTAAGGGATAATAAAAATAGACAAACATCTATAAATAGACATTCACCTAAAAATAGTCTGTGTGGGCCCCACCCTAGTGTAGGTGCTTAGTTTTCACTAGGATCATGGATGTTGTTTCCGGATTCCAATTTCACTGTTTCTTGTTGCAAACTTCTTCACTCCCTCTCAACAAGAAAGGAATTTCCTTGCATGCGACATGCAACTCCATGCATGCGACATGCGACTCATGCATGCAACACTTCTCTAGTGTTTCTCGCACATGCAACACTTTGCTAGTGTTTATCGCACATGCAACCTTTGCATGTAACACTTCCGAAATTGAATAGCCTCCAAACAACTGAATCAGTATAATGCTTCTGTCATCAAAGTCTTCTAACTTAATTCTAGCTACTTACACATATATACTGGATCCTCTGTGTTGTTGATACTACATCCATGCACTCTGCACTTGCTGCTAACTCTGGACTGCGCTCTAGTATCTGACACTGTCACTTTGATCTCATGTCCTTCTGACATCTAACTGCATCAATCTAACTGATCCCACTACTGCTTCTTTGTGGGCTCCTTGTAGCTAGGATCGATTCATGAGATCCACACCATCTCAATGAATCCTGCCCAAAATTTCTTCTTAGGATTATTCATGCATGTCGCCCCACCTCTCACCTAGTGGTATAGTTGCATGCACTCCCTCTACCCATCTGGCTCAAAATTTCTCTGCATGAGTGGTTGCTCCCACTCCATGATCCTCCGCACGTGGCTGCTCCACATCTTGAGGTTCACTCTTACCTGCATGCAAATCCAGCTCCCTCTCAAGGGTCAATTGCATGACTTTATCACACTTCCCAATGGTATGAAGCTTTGTAGAAATCACATCTACATCAAGTCTATAAGGATTCTTAAATCGAATCCCAATCTTCTTGGTTTGTCATGTTGCTTTGTGTCGAAGGAAAAATTTTCCTTCACCAACTCGCGCACATTGTAATTGTCCCACCATCGCAAAATTTTCTAACAAAAGAGCTGATTTTAAATCGACGATATCTCCGTCATCTGAGCTCCGATTCAACCGATTTATTTTTTCAATTTAGGCATTTTTTCGCAAGGAATCCAAATATACTATTTTTTTTCGAAAATTTTGCATCAAAATTTTCAGATATTCTCTGCAAACTCGCGCACCCAAATAATTCCTGCTGTCATACCATGTAGAAAATTTATAACACATATCCGATACCATGTAGAAATTATGAAATATGCATGTATATATTGGATTCACTTGATCTAAAAATATGCTAAAGTTAAATACTGAATCGCTTCTAGAAATATTTGTGGAATTAAAAACACAATCGCCAATTACAATATCATGAAGAAAGATCAATCACACACAACACAGATAATTTCCCAAGGAAAGCTTACAGCTACAAACCCCATTATCTTCTATTGTACATTATATCATGTATCATGAAACAATCATACAAAACTCTAATCACAAAAGCTCTCAATACATTGGTTAATTGTCTCACACTGTCATACAAAAATTGGGTCAATACACAACCAATTTACTGCCTCTAGACAGCATGTCTCCACTGCGCAATCCTTGATGGTAAAGAACCCTAAATAATGGATGCCTTACCTGCCTTGACTTCATAAATATCATGGGCTCATCCAATGTGTGTGTGATTTCATGTGTGCAAGCGGATAATGTCACAATTGGTAGTTTACTTCCCTTTCACCTAGATCTCAACTGAGTCTCCATTGGATCTGACATGCATGTAGTTAATAATAGTAAAAACATCAGTTGCATGTGAGATCACTATATGTGAATTAATTAATATTTAATTCACTTGATCTCTCACTAGCGTATCTGCAGTTAAAACTAGCACAACTAACTTTAACTCACTTAACTGAGTTAAACTGATTTACAACTTGAACAACTCATGCACCACTGCACTTCCAACTTTGTTACAACTAGAATCACTCAGTTACAACTAAAGTCAACCTGCATGTCCCACCAACCAACCTCTTAACTTGAAATCCACTTAGCTAGAACTGATTTGGCACTTCAGTTAACTATTTTCAAGTTCTCGTTGAGAATAGATTACAGTTTAATGTCCATCTAATATTAAGAGATAATAAAAGTAGACATGCATCTATAAATAGAAATTCACCTAAAAATAGCTTGTGTGGGCCCCGCCCTACTGTAGGTGCTTAATTTTCACTGGGATCATGAATGTTGTTTCCAAATGCCAATTTCACTTTTTCTTGTTGAAAACTTCAACAAGGATGACGAAAACTCTATCCATGTTAATATTAATGTATCCATCTTCTTTAAATAAACATTCTTTAATTTTATTACTATAGATTTAAAAAAATTAATTGATACCAATATTACATTTAATGTCCATTACCCACTCTTTATTATAATCTTTTAAAGCAATCAACATTTCATATAGGGTAATCACAATACCATGGAGATTAAAAGTGATACATTTCTTCCACTCTTATCTACGTCTAAGCTATTGGCATAATGTCAAATTTTTTCTAAAATCGACTAAATAAAAATAAAATTGTTTTTAGATCTTAATATTAATTAGTAATAATTCTAAGAGTAGCAAGGTGATTGATTGTGTGAGGTTTTCTTTTACTATTTTATAATTCTTCTTACTATTTATTATTATTTTTGTAAGATGTAATTAAAAAATATTTCTAAAACATTTCCTTTAATAGTTAAACGAGCCATACTGCTTTCTAAGTACTATTTATTATTATTTATTTTAAAACATATAATTTTTATTTTAGGAATCCTTAACCATTGGATTGAAAATATGTTTAATCTGACATCATAGATAATAATCCCAAGTTTTTAATTCCAAACCTAAACATGATTCAATATCTCTATCCTTCTTATTTTTTGAGATTAGTTGAGAAGGTTAGTTTGTTGAGTGGGAATTACATCAATCTATGAAATATCAATATTATTTGATATTTAACTTTTATGGAGATGATGTTAGTTTAAAATATTTTAACTTGTTTTACAAAAGGTTATAGGTCTTTTCTTAAATTTCCATATTATATATAATTATGGTCAAATCATAGAGTTATTTATTTGTGTAAAGTAATTTTGAAAAAAAAAAAGACATCATTAAGAAATTTTTGGGAAATTAGATGAGAAAAAAAGAGAATTTAAAGAGTAGAAAGTGAAGGGTGGTTTCATGTTTGACTATGTCGGTAGTCATAAGGTCTTCACTTAGTGAACCTATAATATAGCATAAGCATTGGTGGAATTTTAAAGAATATCCTTAATTTTATTAGATATTAAAATTCTCTGAATCAATTTTTTGAACCTCCTCCCAAGACATTTTTCCAATAAAAATATCTCATATATTTACTCAATACTCCTCATTATAACCTCTAGTACTTATAAACCTAAAAACCTCTTGACCCGTTGCATCTTATCCCACTTAGAGCTCACCAGTCGATGCATAATTTACTTTACAAACATTAGGGAATTTTGAGGTCAAAATGAGCCTCAAAACAAAATATGTACTAATAAAATTAAATTTGAAATGACTAGTAAGATTCAAGATGATGATGTCATTCCCAATGATAGATATTTTTTAAGGAAAAAAGAAGGAAAACTACTTTTCTAATTGTATTTTTAGCTTATTTCTTATATGTTTACTTAAATTCCGAGTGTAAGTATCCATTGGATGCAAAATTAAATTTGACATCCAACTAGTACCCACGCTGCATACTTTCCACACTCTCCATACTTTCCAATAAACCCACACCAAAAAAAAATGAAAATACATGAAAAAAACCTATTTCAACATGTTTTTCGTGTATTTTTAAATTTTTTCAGTGTGGGTCTACTCAAAGGTATGCAAAGTGAGTACTCATTGGATGTTGAATTTAATTTTCATCCAACAAGTGTCTACACAAGGCATTTGAGTAATTGTATAAGGTTTTAAGTAAAAAATACAATTAAAAAAAGGTGGTTTTCCTTCTTCTCCTTTAAAATTTCATAACTCTTATTCCATTATTTAAACTATTATTTTACTATTTTTCTTTAAAAAACTTATTTTAGACCTCAAAATTATTCTAATATGAAAATGATAAAATATTGAATAACGAAATAAACTCCTATATAAATGCTATAATTGAAAAATATACACATATATTTTAAATAAATTCATTTTTTTAATTCACTTTCATTAATTATAATTAATTAAAAAGAAAAACAACCATAAACAATTTTTTGGAAATTAGATGTTCTTTCATATAGCAAGAACTTCTAAACCACTATAGTGATCAGAGTATTTTGTATTATTTAAAAATCATACTATCGAGAGGAAGTAAAATTATTAAAAAGCATACAATCAAGGTGGATGCAAATATATTAAGGTGGTAGCAAGATATAGAAAATGAATAAAAAATTATGAAACATGGTAAGAAAATGTACTTCAAATTATGATGCTTCCATATTCACATGTTTGGGAATTCTGGAATTAATAATTAGTTGTATAAAAGACACAAAATAGATAAACAACCTATTTCCGGAGAGATTTAAAATAATTTATATATTTATTTTTTAATTAAAAACAAAATATCATAGTTGCGTCAGTCATGAAAGAAAGTCCAAAAGTAATTTTGGATAAAAGTTATAAAAAAGATAGTTATATTTGTTTTCAAATATACATTTTCCTATCATAGTATAGGAAATGGTCTTGATAAAGTCTAATCATATCAATTTGTACTATTATATTTTGTTTTATGTTAATTTAAAGTTTATATATATAACTAACTTAAAAAGTAAATTTCAGTAGAGTAGTTTAAATATTTTTTTAGGTTTTTTTTTTCGAACTATTAGAAATGTAAAAATAAATAAAATTACAAATCTCTATGTATTTTTATAAATATATTAATTTTTTTATTAAAATATTATATTTTTTAGTTTCAAAAAACTATTATTCTATCGAAAGTATTCTAATATATTCTCTTAGAATTTAAGACCCTAAATCACATTAGAGGTTTGAAAACAACCATTTCATTTTATGACAATAATTTTCTAATCATGAAATTCATATAAATTCTCCATGGTAGATTGTGGAATAATTCTTATAAATTTTTGAAAATTTTCTTTTTTTTGTTTTTAAAGAGAATATATATTTTTGTATTATTCACTTACTTTGAAATGTTAGATAATTTAAAAAATTTATGATGGGATGAAAATTACCTATATTGTTGTTAAATGTTTTATAAAACTAACATGACCATATTAATAAATGTGGTTGATAAATATTGATTTACATATATCAATCACATACACAACAACATTAGTTATTGTAGTTGAAGAATACCAATAAATATACTTAATATTAATAATGATATTGTTAAATATATAATAATAATATTATTATTATTAGTATTAGTATTATTTACTATAGGTTAAATACTAATTACGTCGAAAGGCGTTTTTTTTTATGAGATTGGGTGGGCAAACACTATTTACTCCACCCAATCAAAACACTTTCCTATCGCTCTTCCAACGAAGAAGTGTATTTCGACAAGTGTCGGCAGCTCATTGCCTCCTCCATCGGTATCATCGTCGCCTCCTCCAACTACTGCCCAGAACGATTTCGTTTGGTAATAATGAAGTGATTATGACCTCCGTCCAGGTGCTACCCACGGTCACATCACTGCCTCCACAGTTGCGGCCCAAATATCCATTTGTCCAGGAATCCAAAACCCACCAACATATCTAGCAGAAGGGAGGAGATAGGATAAGGGAAGAGGAGGAAGCGCAGAGGTTTAGGAAGGTATGGTTGCGGTGAGGGTTTGGGCAGCCATGGAAGGGTTTCGCAGCAAGAAAGGGAGGCTCGCAGTGGAAATTGAAGCCTCTTTAAACTACAAAAATTCTAGAGGTGAGCTGGGAGGCTTTGCAGTTACTCTGCGCAGTTTCAGCTGAAAAAAGCGGTGGAGAAATCACAGAAGTGGATCCACTTTCAAGCCTTGCAGACTCGGAATGTCACACAGACAATGCAACAACAAATCAATGGTCTACAAGGGCAATTAGAGGAACCTGATCGATGTTGGGTGAAATGGATAAGAGGCTCTAAAAATGCATCGAATTTCATGAGGTACATTGGTCAAAATGTTGAATTTCGTCCATTGATGGACATGGGCATACAGTCACAGCTTGCCGCTGATGGAATTCATATATTTATTTCTTTGATTAGAGGTAGAGATAGGGCAATGGGACCACCTAGATTATTCAATTTTCCCTCTAATTTTTCAGATGCGAGGGTCCTCTGTATTAAAGGCAACAATACCTCCAATGGAACTATTAATCAATATGCTTTCGCTTTTCCTGAGGAACTTCCACCCAATGATCTGTTCTTGAGAGGACACACACTTACATCTAAAAATAGCTACGATTTCGTCAATCTGTGCCATTCTTTCACGAATTTTGTGCCCTTCTTTTACTAGAAAACTGAGAGTCAACGCTCCATTTCCAACATAATCGTTCTTTTTCAATTGGGGCGTCTACAATTGGGCATCAATGACTAGATCAGAATAATTATGGAGGCAATTAGTTTAAGCCCAAAGATCGAAACTCTGAGCTATGATGGATGACCTGTTTGCTTCAAAAAATCCATTGTGAATCGCATGGGACTACTCTGTACTCTAGCAGTGTGTTGTCACAATAAACCTAATCCTAGCTCACAACCCCGACTATCAGAAGAATCTCACCTGATTTATGCTGGAACTATACAATTAAGAAGAAATCCTTGCCTTAGGCCAAACAATCGACGCGTCCAGACCCTTCCTTCCACTTTTCATTCGACTTTTCATTTGAACTTACGCTCTGATAGAATGTCTGCATTCACCCTGGCTTAGAGATCTTAAATTGAGATGGACCGCCCCTTCATAAATGTAATTACAGTTTGTTGGGAGATAGGGGGAAGGATGTGATGTCCTTTTCAAGATCAAGGGATTCGAACCCTTGTTCCAGATCCTTCAATAGGCATCTATAATTCCAACATGTCGGCTTTGGTTTTCCTCCTCTTATGGGACCTTTCACGTTCTTGACCCACCACAACATATTCTCTTCCTCTGGCTTGCCCTTTCTGTCGAGTAGCATAGCACAACTAGTGGTTTTCCCTCCCAAAGAGAGCTGCACTGACACTGATTCTTCGAATACTAACAAACCACGACCATCTAAGAGTTCTAGTGAGGGGAGCAGTAGTTTCAAAGGAATCTCAACCAAGGGATCTTTTGGGAAGATAAGTGCAAAGGTGTCTGGAAAAATTGCGGACAACAATGATTGGATGGAACAAAAACCTTAATTTGTGATGCCAAATATACCCATTGAAATTTCAATCTATGCTATGGTATTACTAGTCAATCCTTACACTCCCATCCTTATAGATATTGCTGCCAGGAAGAAACATAAATCTTTCCAAAATGGATTTGGAAGAAGCCTATAATGCTACCTTTATTTATTCAAGAATAAAATCTTGTTTGATTGCAAATGGAGAAAATGGTCAAAGTTTCTCACATGGGCCAAGTAAGTTTTGGTTCTACGACTTGAAGACTGCTTGATGTATGAAAGGGTTGTTTAGTAGTTGTTACCAAGGTATAAATATTTACTTTGTAGATTAATTGAATCTTATTTACCGTGTAGATGAATTGAATGTAAAGGAAGTTGTTTAGGATCCTGAGTTCAAACAATAAATATGCAGCCAATATTTCAATGATGACCCTGATTTATCTGGTATTAGTTTTTCTTGTTCAATGATGACCTTTATGGATTAGTTTTTGTTGTTCAATGATGACCTTTATGGAGGCCAATCCAGCATGGGAGAAAAAAATTCATTCTGAATGCACAATATGGTATATTTATCCACTAAAAGAAAACTAGAAACCATGGGTCTAACATAGACCTTACAACAATTCAGTTTTACAAAATAGCTCAACCCAGAAATTATAAGGAATTATTGCACAGGCAACCAATTTTTAAACAAATATTACTGTCTTCACGAGGAAATTCATTCCTGGTAGCTTTTCCCAAGTTTTGGGACACAAAGACCCTAGACAGAATCAAACTAGATGGAATGCAAACACAACACAATTCACTTTAAATACTTATGTATTTCAGGCTTCTGCATTATTAAAACTCCATCTCAATGAATTATTCTTTTTCTTCTAGCTAACTTGAATGGATATGAATGTTAAATTCTCAGACCATAGTAAACTGACCTGCACTCCTAATCAAAAGCCTAGGTGACTAAAATTACTTTAACTTACCAAAAATTCAAGTACAATATTTCTAAATCTGAAAAAATAACTCTGAGATATGAACAAAAGCTACAAAATTGCAGTAACCAATCACATCACTTATTATTTATTCAAAATAAGAAATGATTACATGGCTTGCTAATCACTTGATCAAAACAAAACTGAATGGAACTCATTCATTATGCATTCCTTTATATAGATGAAGGAAAGGATTTTACAAAACAGACTTCCTAAGTTTAGAATAAAAACCAAAAAATTGGAGCTGCCTTTTCAATGTCTTCTTCCACTGATCAAGAAGACAACATTGAAGATAATATTTATGATGCTACCGAATCTGAGGTTTTTTGCATTTGCTTTGATCAATTGTGTACCATTGAATTTCAGGACTGTGGGCATCAAATGTGTGCCCTCTTCACTTTATCACTATGTTGTCACAATAAACCTAATCATACCACAGCATATTCTCCTCCTCCAACTTGCCCTTTCTGTCGTAGTAGCATAGCACAACTAGTGGTTGTCCCTCCCAAAGAGAGTTTCACTGACACTGATTCTTCAAAGACTAACAAACCACGAAAATCTAAGAGTTTCAGTGAGGGGAGCAGTAGCAGTTTCAAAGGAATCTCAGCCAAGGGATATTTTGGAAGATAAGTGGAAAAGGGGATGGAAAAATTGAGGACAACAGTGATTGGATGGAACAGAAACCTTTATTTGTGATGCCAAATGTAATATTTTAAATTTCAACCTAGGCTATGGCATTACTAGCCAGTCCTTGCACTCCCATCCTTATAGATATTACTGCCAGGATGAAACATAGTTCTTTCCAAAATGGATTTGGAAGCCTATAATGCTACCTTTATTCATTCAAGAATCAGAGGGAATTTCTCACCTCTATAACTTGTAGTTTGCAGTAGTTCAGGAGAGTGTAGGAATCACATTGGAGCTTATGCATTCCATAACTAATATATCTATTTTTACTCTCAGTGTATTTTAGTAGAGGACTATTTATAAATTTGCTTCTTCAATTAGGCATTTCTAAGTAAAATATTGGTTTGTAATGGCATTGTTCAAAATTAGTAGGTTGTCCCATGTGTTTTAGATATCGAAACCTTATATTGCCATGATTTCCCTGCAATTTGGGTATGCGGGTATGAATATTATGACTAAGGTTTCTCACAATGGAGGAATGAATCACTATGTTCTAGACATGCCATTGCTACAATTCCCATGGCTCCTTTTGCCTTTTTTATTTGAAAGGTATGATAAAGTATTGTTTAATATTTTCATTTTTTTAATGGAAAGTAAATATTGATGTTAATCATGAAGGGAATACAAAATGCGAGGTCTAAACTTCTATATTTATAAATTTTTGAGGTTTGTATTTTGTTTCTTTCGTCGTCTCATGTCGAGGTTTGTACTTTGTTTCCTTCTCGTTTTTTTATTTGAAAAGTTCTGCGTTAAAAATAGATTTACAATTATTTATGGTTGTCACATTGTGGTAATAATGTAATTACAGTATAATGACATTAATATTTTATTTAGGTTTTTTATATCTACAATTTAGCTTTTCTAATAATTTTGGAATTTGAATCACAGGAGCAAAATGAAATATTTCACTTAATTTATTAAATTCAAAAATCTAAAATCCAAATAAGAATCCCTTACTTTCACTAGCCTTTTTGAATTCTAATTATGCCTTTTCAATATAGGTAGTACTTTCATCTTAACATTGCATTGCAGGAAGGTGCGACCCAAACTCACTTTTTTGACTTTCTGCCTCATATTCGTGCTGGCCTTGTAAGGGTGGGTAATTTTAGTATTGTTTACTTCTCATTGCAGCTAGAGATATATTGTAGTGAAGACTAAAAGTTGAATTTTGGTGTATGCATACAGGCTTGTATTTGATCAAAATGTCTATTATGCTAGTTTGAAACTCACCACTCCCACTTTTTCCTATGCACTAAGTAATACACTCCCTGCCATGACTTTTGTAATGGAAATTTTGTTTATATAACTGCATTGTTCTTACTATATTTCTTTATTACCTTTTTCTCATAGGAATGTTGTGAAACACTATTACAAATTTAAGTGATTATGTTTAATATGTTTTTATAACGTATATTGAGTTTTGGATCGATGGTAAATGGATTATTGAGTTGAAGAAATATGGTGAATGAATATATAGTTAAATTATGATAAATCATCAATTCAAATTTGCTATAGATTAATGGACTAAAAAATTATATTTTAACACAACATTAAAAATAAATAAAAATTAAGAAAAAATAATTTTAAGAAAAAAACATCAAAATTCACCCATCTAAATTTTTCTTCTAATAATTCCAAGGATCCTATATTTTATTCTAATTACTTATATATTTATATGTTACAAAATGGAAAGATTGAGTATGAAACAAGTACGTAGCCAGGCAAAGATAGTAGGAACCCCACTGTCAGTTGGTGGAGCAATGTTGATGAAATTGTACACAGGTCCCGTTGTTCACTTTTTTTGGTCTCCACATCCACACCACCCTCATCATGAAAAATAAGTAAATTCTGCCTCAGTTTTCACTGGTAAAGACTGTGTTAAGGGCTCTCTCTTGATAATTGCCTCATGCCTTGCTTGGGAATTATTTTTCATTCTCAAGGTGGTTACCACGTTCATGCATAATTGAAATTTTTTCCATGTTTCTATTGAGATGTAGTAATTCAAATAGACAAGTACACTCAATTTAAAATTTTCCAAAATAATATTAATTTGTCATTGTTTGTGAAGATTGTTGTGTTGAAAGTTGGATGAGATCTATTTTATGGTGATAGTTTAGAGCTATTAAATTTGACAAAGATAGTCCAAAGAAGAAACTTAACCCTAGCATTTCACTGATTCACATGTGCAGGCTTTTGTTGCAAAGAAATATTCAGCTCAACTTTCACTTACCACCTTAAACTACATCATGGGAACCTTGCAGTCAACTACATTGACTCTGGTTGTTCAACACAAGCCTTTTGTATGGGCTATAGGATGGGACATGAACCTTATAACTGCAGTTTAATATGTATATCTTCTATTTGCATGTGAACTAAGTAGTTTCATGATTTGGTTTACAGACAAATGCTAGACTACTAGAATACTGATAATTTGATTTCAAATTTAAAATAGGCAGGGAGTTGTCACCTCTGGAATTTCATATTACCTACAAGGTCTATGCATGGAATTAAAAGGACTTGTATTTGCCATAACATTTAGTCCACTGTTGATGATAATAGTGCCTGTCATGGGCTCCATTATTCTTGCTCAGACCATCTATTTGGTAAGGTGAAGTGCTACATTGAAAATTAGACTATAGACTCAGGAGACTGATTTTTTTTTTGTATGCATGAATATAGAAACATGCAAGTAATATTGATTTATAACCTTCTTATGTAGTGTGGTGGGAGAAATTCTGATTGTAGTGGGTATGCATGCTATGTTGTGGGGCAAAGTCAAGGATCACAAAATACCAATTGGGAAAAAACAATCTACAAGTGCTTCCTACAATAGATGTCAAGGCCAATGATGACATTGAAGCTGCTTACAACAAAATGACAAAAGCTATAAAAGGTGGTGAGGAGAATGAAGAGACTGAGTCCAAAAATTTAGGATCTCGGGAATTCCATGTATAGAACAAAGCAGATAATGCCATAATATCAATATGTTTACATGGAAGAAGCCACTTACAGAACAGTTGCAGAAGACAATCAAAGCATCTGACAAGGCATTTACTTAATTGTCGATTATTCAGCATAATTATGGCCTTAGTATGATGGTTGTTCTTCATCAGTATAAGAAATTAAGTATAGATCTCTCGAAGAGCACATCCTCATGTGCAAATACTTGTAGATGTAATTTCCACTTTTATCATGAACTCCTAATCAAGGATTGATGCATTTAGCTTCAATGTTTAGGCTCCTCATAAATCATGGATTTCTCTATGATTTAATTTTAATTTTTATAAGATTTGAGATTTTTTATCTTTTTATAAACATAAAACCATACTAATTTTTTTTTTACAATAAAGAGATAGGTTATAAGCTATTTTTTATATAACAAGGAAATAGATTATTATATGATCATTATAAAAAGGTTATTACATTAAAATTTTGAAAATAGTGGGTCGTAAAAAAAATTAAAAATAATATATTTCTATTATATTTTAATTCAAAATATTTATAATGTCATTAATTTTTTTGATTAAAAGTTTACATAATACCAAAAAGACATAAACTGATAGTTAAAATAATATAACAAGATTTCATATTTAATGATAGTATGATCAACTATTGCTAACGTTCACATAGCGAACACAATGATGTTGGACACTAAGGTGGCCATCTAGTGGATATAAAGAGAAAACGAGAACCTAATAAGTTGAGTAATAAGTTGGGGAGAATAATGTGTGGAGGAAGCTCTATTTTCTTTCCACTTGTAAAGTGCTAAGTCGTATCCACCGGATTGAAACAAACACACCTTCATATTCACCCCTATCAATTTATACTTGCGATTATTATTATTATTTTTTAATGGTAAAATTCTAAAGTGGTCTCGCTCAGTTCGTGTTTGTGCGTGGGATAATCAATTTATACATATGATTATTTTATTATTTTTAATAATAAACTTTATTATAATTTAATTCTAAATTTGATTGAGATAGTTATTTTTAATGTATATTAATTAATTATTTATATTTAAGGAAAAGTAAATTATTTTAAATAATTTGTTGGAATTAAACGAATAGATTTTGATTTAGGTAAGAAGAAGAAGAAAAAAAAGGCTTTGGGAAATTAATATTTTGTTCTAGGTTTAAACAATATAATTTTTTAATTAATTAGAATCAATTTTAAATATTTTTTATATAGCAAAGAGATAGGTTATAATCTATTTTTCATAGAACAAGGAAATAGGTTATATTATATGATCATTATAAAAATGTTATTACTTTATAATTTTGAAAATAGTGGGTGGTAAAAAGAAAAATCAAAACCAAAAAATATTTGAAGCTAAAGATTTCAAGAAATTATTATGTGAAATTTGATTTAGAAAAATTGTTGGTAAAAGGAAAAAACCTCTAACAATTAAAATACTACTTAATTTACCAAAATCTATAATTGAATCATGATTCCTAATTATTTATGTCATGAAATGAGACTTATGGGAAACCATTCCCCTAAAATAATTGTTTATCAAGATCTTAAAGAAATGTTAGAGCTCTATTTATTTCAAAAAAGACTCAAAGAAATCAATAGTTGTCTAATTTATTTAGTGTTGATGTTTAATAATGACATGGTTTAATCATCTGAAGTTTTTGCTTTAAATTTAATAATAATTATTGACATTTTTTTAATCATAAATTGCAGAGTATTGGCATTCTCTTGATATGGGATTTTGTTCCCACTATACTCTCCTTTGGCATTCTCTTGATATGGAATTTTGTTCCCACTATACTCTCCTACACCTTTGAATCGCTTAGCTTGTACACAAACTAGCCTTCACTATTATTTACTCATTCTAGAGATGTTTTACACTCAATTTCTAGATGTTCCAAGTGCTCACTTTGAATGCAACCTACTGAAAATAAAAGAGTGTCAAATCTTGTATATGAATTATTGGACTACTAAACAGTTAGTTGGATGATTGGCCAGCTTGATATTATGTAGAACTTTAATCATGGTAATTGGTTACAAACACCTGAACTATGTGCAATCTACTTTTTGTACCTTTTCATTACTCTGTAAATTTTAATGTGACCCCCTCCCCCACCCGTCCCCCTCTATAGATATAGTCATGGTATACAATGGCTAATTAACATATCATTTTCCATACCTTAATTTCAAAGAAACTTCACATAGTAGCCAAATTTGATTAGAGATGCTCGTGAGCCTATTCTTATATTCAAATGAGCACATCTTTCTCAAGTGTCCTTTTTATCCACTTTTCTTTTCCTTCTCATTATTAGCAAGGAGCTTGATCATTTTTTTATTTGATGTACTGTATGAGGGAGTTCGTGGATGCTTTTTTTTTTTTTCTAAGTAAACTATTCTATTAATGGAAGAGAAAGTAATATTTGCATACAGGCCAAGCTCGAACATTGTCTTCAGTGTTGGCATGTGAACAAAAAACTTCGAGGAACACCGCTGGGCAGTAGCGAAACCAGAGAGCAAACATTCAAGAAAAAATCCCTTGTGGGGAGATATAAACATCAATTTTTGGATTACAAAGCTGATAACAAACTGAAAGGTAGGCAAAACATTGACATAACAGGCTGATAACATAGACATTAAGACAAACAAGGACAGGCCCAATAGTGAGGGCCGAGACAGAGCACAAAAAGCAGTAGGAGAGGGTGGAACTACTCATCGGGAGCTTCTTCAACGACCCTGCACTAGAATTCATCAGGGTTCCCATCGGCATTGTACAGGTCCGCAATTGAATGGATCACCTTCCCGGATGAAGAAGGAACCACCCCTCCGCTCTCGTGACCAGCAGCGTTCCGCTCCAAGCTCATTAGACCACCAACAATCTGCACCTCGCTCACTTGACCACCAGCTTTTAGCATCCCGCTCGCTTGACCATCAGGCTCAGTATTTACCATCGTCTGCCCCTGCTGGGCAAAGCTGCCAAATCCCTGCAAGTTCAAATTATCATTGTGCAACGACCCTTCCCGCATGCCAGAGGATGACACTAGGCTAGAATTGGGATCCACATTCTGAGGTTCTTCACGAAAGGCCACCGTGATGGAGGCGGTGACCCGTGGTCGGCTGAGAGAACAAATGAAGGAGAAATGCGCAGTGTGAGTCTGTGCAGGGGGGGGAGAAGGAATGGGGGAGCCCAGGCGGCGACCTGAGCGAAGCCTACGACCTCGAAGAGCTCTTGATTGACGGTCCTCATGAGAAGAAGATGAAGAGGAGGTGCTAGGAGCGGGGGAAGGACGTCGAAGCCGGCCACGAGAGGAACCTCTGCGACATCGCATTCGATGCCGGAGGCGCGGCATGAGAACATACGCAATGGGGAGATCGGAATGTGGAGGAATAGCCTGCCTAGGAGAGGAGACCAACGCATGAGGATGCAACGAGAAAGACGCGAGCATACAATTACCAGCGAAAGAGAGGTGAAAATTGTTACCGAGATCAAGACAGCAGTTAAAACTGCTTCTCTTACCAGTGGAAGTGCGATGGCAAGAGATGCCGACATCCGGAGAACAACTCTGTGCAACAGGCATGGGAACATCCTCCATATCAATGAAATTCTCCATAATATCTCTAAGGTACCGTTAAATACACAGAGTTGGAGCACCCAATTAATTGGACTGGGAGGGTCGAATCATAGCGCAATGCATAGAATCGCCAGTAGTCGAACATAGGATTGTTACCAGTGCCAGGCATAAATGCCATAACACACCTACAGCTCTGAAATTAAATAGCCAGCGTCCTCTCCTCATGGATGGGAGGTTTCCAAGACTATTTTACTCCAATTTCATCCCATCACCTTAAACGCATGCCTTCCCGTCACCCGCATCCTGGGAGTTTCAGACTACTTGAGTTCATGGATGCATTTTATATGCTTCTTGGGTGCAAAGGGTTTCCTTTCTTTCATTTTCTCTCTTTATATTTGTCATTGATTGATTCCTATCTCACCTTGATACTTACTCCATTTCTCAAATGTCATATAGTGAAGTGGGATGTGGAGGGAGGAGGAAGGGGAATGATACCATCATTATTATGCCATTGTTAGAGGACATTTATGTTAATGTAACTTTTTTCTGAACTTTAATCTCCTGGTAATATAAAAACTCAAATTTTAATTGTATTTAATTGTCCATATATAAACTTGATTATTTCCTTCTACATTTCCCTACTCCTCCTTTCGATGTTCCTTTGCACCTCTTGGTGCAATTGCTAGTATTATTGTATTTCAATATAATTAATAATTAAACAAAAATAAATAAATAATTTATTATTATTATTATTTAATTATTTGATAATAATTATCATTAATTATTATTAATATTTAATTTAATTAATTAATATAGAAATTAATTGATTTTAATAAATAATTATAATAATTAATTAGCAATAATAAATTTATTATTATTATATTTTATAAAGACATATAAATATGGTTTTTCTATAATTTCTCTCATTTACGATTAACGATAATAACAATAAATATTGTTAATTAATAATTATTATTAGAAAATATTATTAAATAGTACTTAAATAAATAATTAATAATAATTAATTATTTCTTATAATAATTTATAAATAATAAATAAATGATTATCATTATTTATTAGAAGTTTATTTATATCCATAAATTATGTATCAAATCTTTCGATGAAAATCCCATTCTAGTAAATTATGTCGACACGTTTTGAACCAGCCAGTGTGGTTCATCATCAGGACAAGATGAGAAATCTGATCTAGGACTCAACTTAAATAGATAATAAAGCTTCAATCAGCCGTTGTAGAATAATGACTAGTTTGACTATAAAAAATATAAAAATATAAAAGTAAAAAATAACAGTCGTATAATAATAATTATTATTATTTAATTTAATTCCTTATATTCCAATCTTAAAAATAAAATAAAATAACATAAAAAGGAATAAAAATAGATAGAAATAAATAAATAAATAAATAAGTAATAATAATAATAATAAAATAAATATATTAAAAATAAATAAATATATATTATTTGAATGTAATTCAATATATATATATATATATTAAGAAAAATAAAAATAAAAATATGAAACTAAAAATTAAATAAATAGATAAATTAATTAATTAAATATAAATAAATAAATAATGAAATTAAAAATAAATAATAATAATAATGATAAATAAATAAATAATGAGTAGTAAATAATAAAGAATAAATAAATAAATAGATAAATAATAATAATGAGGAACCAAAAACGAAAAAGGAAAACAGGACCAGAGGAGAGGAAAAGATGACCCGAGGAAGAACAGAACAGAAGAAACCCAATAACTAAGAATGAAGGGCAGGGATCCAACATCTGCTCACACTCCACGCATTATCCCTGTTAAGGATGACCGACCTCTTTTTGATATCAAGGGCCTCCCTCAACTTTTAGTGGTGGAAATGGTCCACCCTCGCAATAACCTCAGCATCTTCAATGCAAATGTGATGCTTTGTCTTTTCAACATGCTCTGCTAAGGCAGAGGAGCGAGATCTATTATGCTTTAGGTCAGCGGCATGTTCATGAATTCTTTGACTGATGGATCGACCAGTTTCACCAATGTAAGGTGTCCCACAGGAGCAGGGAATCAAGTAAACACCCTTACCATCCTTAGGGAAAATCGGGTCCTTAACCGATCTAAGTGAACTCTGAATGGTGCGAAGGGGCCTGAAGGTTGAAGAAACATTATGTCTCCTTAGGATCCTAGTGATCTTATCAGTCGTTCCTTGGATAAAAGGCAGGTGAACTCTAGATGACCTATCACAATTATCATTTTTTAACCCTAGGACCTTTTTCAGCTTTTTGGAAAGCTTTAAGACATTGAACCTTGCTATAACCATTTCTAAGGAAAACATTAAGGAGATGAGATTTCTCACCTTCAAGGTGGTGCTCATCAGAAATTCTAAAGGCTCAAGTGGCTAAGGTACTGAGAACCCCTAACTTCTTAATAGGGAAATGATGAGAGCCCACATGTAAATACTGCTCAGTGTGCATCTTCTTTCTAAAGACTTGATGAGAGAAAGAGCCTTCTTCATTCCTAGTAATAAGGACATCAAGAAAGGGAAGGCTACCATCCACTTCGAATTCCATGGTAAACTTAATGGAGTCAGAGTGATCATTGAGATGACGAAAGAAAAGGTCCAATTTATCTTTTCCATGTGGCCACACCACACAGGTGTCATCAACAAACCGTTTCCAAAGCTTAGGTTGAAACAGGGATGAGGAGAGGGCTCTTGATTCAAAGTCTTCCATGAAAATATTAGCCACTACCGGGGATAGGGGGGAACCCATGGCCACACCACAAGTTTGTTCAAAGGATTCACCCTCAAAACTGAAGAAGGTCGAGGTAAGACAGATCTCAACTAGATGAGCAGTATCAGGATCCGTGACTCGAGAAATGACATCAATAGCTTCCCTAATAGGGATGCAAGTGTATAACGAGACAACATCAAAACTGACAAACCTTCAATCAGGGCCCAATATGATGCCTTCCAATTCATTAATAAAAGAGGATGAGTCTTTGACAAAGGAGTCGGTGGAGTCTTAATAATAATAAATATTAATTATTATTATTAATATTTAATTTAATGAATGAATGAATTAATTAATTGATTATTATCAAAATAATAATAATAATAATAATTTAATCATAATAATTAATTAATTAACAATATATAATTTATTATTATTATATTTTATAAAGACATAAATATTTATTTATTTTATCATTTATGATTAACATCAATAAAAAATAATATTGTTAACATTAATAATAATAAATGGGCATATATCAACCACATTTATTAATAATAATAAATAATAATTGATAATTAATAATTATTATTATTTAACCATTATTAATAAGTAAAATATATTAATAATTATATAAATATTATTATTATTATTATATAATTGTTAATACGTAATAATTATTAGTACTTAATAATTGTTAACTATTAATATTTGTTTATAATTAATTATTAATTATTATTATTAAATAATATATTTTTATTTATAATTAGAATTAGAATTAGAATTATAATTATAAACCCAGAATTTATATTATAAACCGAAGAGATTTATATTAAACCTTCACATTAATATTATTAACCCTATAAAAATATATACCCTGGGATTATGAACCCTTAGATTAATAAACCCAAGGGAATGATATTATATACCCAAGGCACTAATAAACCCAATGGATTAATACTAAAAACCCAAGGGAATAATATAACCCTAGGATTAAAACTTTACCCTAGGTCGAAATAGCTAGGGTTCACATGTCACTTGATTCGGGCCACTACAACGCAGTAAAACCCCGCCTTACCACCGGCTCGCTCGTCGATTCGTCGAGGACCGAGTTGATTCACCGTTTACAGTTCGCTGGGGGAAGCGTTAGTTCTTTCCTCACAAAATGACAAACCCTCTCGTTTAAGGAAAATACAAAGCAACACACCTTGATTCCAAAGAACCTGACATCGAGGACAAAACGTTCGAAGGAAAAAGTCGATGTGTACCGGCAACAAAAGGAGGCACAGGAGGAAGACCCTGAAAATCGAAACACCCTTGGTGACCTCAACCACCAGAAGTCGATATACAGCACAGAAGGCCCAAAATCGAGCTACCCAGCCACAAGATTAACGGACGGATTCAGTACATGAAGGACCATGCCCTAATTGGAAAATTTATAGGTTTCTGGCCTACGGAAAAAGCCCTGCATGGATGGATAGCCGCCAAGTGGAAACCCAAAGGGCAGGTTACCCTCCAACTCGGCCCCAAGGGTTTTTTCACAGCTATCTTCATCTGCATTAAGGATCGTAACAGAGTCTTGGATGAAGGACCATATTTCTTCAACTCAGCTGGCCTCTACCTAAGAGACTGGGTAAAAAGATTCAACCCAGACAAGGAAGATTTTAGCTGGGCCCCTGTCTGGATAAGATTGTACTTGCTTCCTTTGGAATATTGGGATGAGGACTCACTCAAAGACATTGCTCAGGGTTTAGGGGAGTTCATCAAAATAGCGGAGGAAACGAAGCTACGTTGTTACACCTCCTACGCTCGCATATGTGTCTACATGCGTCTGGACAAGGCCCTTCCGGATTCGGTAAGCCTCTATCATGACGACTTTGAATGGATCCAACCTCTTGATTTTGAGCATGTTCCCTTCCGTTGCCGGAAATGTCACATCCATGGGCACCTATTCCGGGATTGCCCTCTTAATTCCAAGCCTCAAGCCACTAATCATCCCGATGAGTCTGTTCCAGAAGGATTTACAAAATTCACCAATCGTCAAAGATCCCATAAGAAAACCCCCAATGGGAAAAAACCCATGGCTCCGACCTCCTCAAACCCCTCCACCAGTAATAGCTTTGAAGCTCTTACCTCTGACCCTGAGAACCCTCCCCTAGCTGATCAGTCAATACCCCACATGACCAAAGCTACACCGCCTCCCCCTCCGCCCAACCCTAATCCTTCCCTTGGGTCCCTGCAGACTCAGGCGAATCCAACTGAAGGGATTTCTGTCGACCCAAATTGGAAGCCGAATGGAATGGATGTGGACTGCATTCCCACTCAGCACTCGGAAGGCAGTAGCCAAGCACAACACATGGAGGAAGAACCAGAGAGCATCGATCTCACCGGGCTGGACATTCTTGAACTAGAACTAGCCTGCAAAAAAAAGGAATTTGATAAGATTCCAAGCCAATAGTTAGATAATCTGGAAGTTATCATCTCTAGAGCTTTTAGACAACGAGAGCTAGGAATACAGCCAGGCAGCAGATGGGATGGAAATCAATCATATAAGGATTCCAAGAAACGAGTCCGGAAAACTGATCTGGAACGAACAATCTCAGTGGGGAAAATCCTAGTCGACTCGGGAAGATATGCAAAGTTGACAAAGTACTACAAGCCTCTCCCCCATAGTGAACTATGAAGCTCACCTCATGGAATGTAAGGGGACTAAACAGTCCTGGGAAACTAAGAATGATAAAAAACATGATAAAGTTGGAACAGCCACAGATTTTCTTCATACAGGAAACCAAATGCAATAGTAGCACTCTAGGCAACATCCTCTCTCGAGCATGGCCTGGTTGCCACTCGGTGGCAGTTGATGCGTCGGGAGCTTTTGGAGGGCTTGCCATAGCCTGGAACACTCAAACTATCACGCTCTCTGATTTCCACGCTTCACATCACCTCATTCAAGCCACCTTTCATATTATAGGTACCAACATCCATGGCCATCTCTCAAATGTATACTTCCCACAAGAGGCAGGCAGTAAAGTGGCTCTATTGGATACATTGGAAGAGCTCAACAATGCTAGAACCCATCCTCTCTAGATTCTGGGTGGTGACTTCAATATGATCACAAGACTGGGGGAGAAAATGGGAGGAAGAGCTAAACTAGAACCAGAAAGCAGCCACTTCAAGGATTTCATATAGAACAACTTGCTTATAGATCTACAGTACAGTAACGGCATCTACACCTGGAGCAACCATAGAGCAGGATGCCAACATATAGCCTCAAAGCTAGATAGATTTCTAATCTCCGATAATGCAGTACATTTAGGGGGCGATATCTCAACCTCTATACTGCCACTCAATGGATCTGATCATTGGCCCATCTCCTTACAATGGAAACGACTGGGAGACTCTAGAAGGCGCCCTTTTCTCTTTGAGGCTTTCTGGTTAACTAACCCCACCTTCAAGGATCTCATCAGCTCTTGGTGGAGGAATTTCATGCCTCCTGAGGGGTCAAAAATGTACCAGTTCTAGTGTAAACTCAAATGCCTCAAACACCACATCAAACACTGGAATCACAATACCTTTGGCAACATTTTCCAGGCACAACAGAATCTAAACAAGGAAATGAGGGCCCTCCAGCAGCAGATCATCTCGAATGGTTGCATGGAAGAGTTAATGGCGAGGGAGCAACAGCTAAAAACCCAATTGGAGGATCGATCAAAGCAGGAGGAAATCCTCTGGCGGAAAAAATCCAGAGTAAGATGGCTGAAGGAAGGTGAAATAAATACCAAATTCTTTCACAGAACCACCATACAAAGGTGAATGCACAACTCAATCACCGCAATCAGGAATCAAGAGGGGGAGAAGGTGGAAGAGCATGCAGAAATCGAGAGGGCGTTCCTTAATCACTTCCAGACTGTTCACAAAGAACCTCCTGTGGACAGAGGGCCGGCCATCAAAAAAATAATCCAAAACATTCCCAGAATTATCACTGATGAGCACAACCAGCTGCTGCTACGCCCAGTTTCTCGGCAGGAAGTTGATCTAGTCATGAAGCAACTCAAAGATGGGAAAGCTCCGGGCCCGGATGGCTTCACCACCACTTTCTACCACCATTTTTGGGACCTCATTAGTGAGGAAGTTTGGATGGTAGTGTAAGAATCATGGGCTATGCACTGGCTCCTTCCTTCTTTAAATGCAACGTTTATTGCTCTCATTCCAAAAGAAGAGGATGCCAGTACGCCTGACAAATTCCGCCCAATTGCCTAATGTAATGTAATCTACAAAGTCATCTCTAAATTCATCGCCAACAGATTAAAACCTCTCTTGCCTCTACTTGTTTCACCTGAGCAGTCTGGATATGTTGAAGGCAGGTAAATTTTGGACGGTATCATCCACACTCATGAGATTATTCATTCTCTCAAGCAGACCAAACAGGCAGGTATGATTCTCAAAATTGATCTTTCCAAAGCCTTTGATAAATTAAGCTGGACCTACATAGAAAAAGTGTTATATGCCTTTGGTTTCTCACCCACTTGGGTTCGATGGGTCCACAGTCTCATCTCCTCCTCGTTTTTCTCCATCCTTATTAATGGGACTCCCTCTCGAACTTTCACCCCCACAAGAGGCATCAGACAAGGGGACCCCCTCTCCCCTTTCATGTTCGTTTTGATGGCAGAGGGTCTGGGGCGCCATCTCTCTTCGGCACTCAGCACCCAGCAAATCCAGGGTATCTCTGTTCACAATGCGCCCGCCGTCACCCACCAACAGTTTGTCGATGACAATATGGTTTTCAGGTACCCTTCTGTTCAAGAAGCCTCTAAGATAAAGTCTCTGCTGAATGATTTCTCTGTCGCGTCAGGAGCCAGTATAAAAAATGCCAAATCCCAGATCTTCTTTTTTCATACTCCTCCCCTCACTCAATCTGCCATTGCCCGAATCCTCGGCTTCTCTATTGCCTCTCTCCCCTCCACTTACCTGGGCGCCCCGCTCATTCCATCCCCTCTTAAGCATGCCTCCTGGCACAAGCTCCTGGAAAAACTGGAAGCCCGTCTCTCCTCTTGGACCTTTCGAACTTTAAACATTGCTGGCAGACTGGTTCTCATTAAATCCGTTCTTCAGGCCATGCCTCTTTACCTCTTCTCCATCCTGGCGACACCCAAATGGGTCCTTAAAAATATCAAAGCCCTGCAACGGAATTACCTATGGGGATCCAAGGGCACCAATCGCAAATGGGCGCTAGTTCAATGGTCAATAGTTTGTAAACCCAAAGAGCAAGGAGGAATAGGTCTTCATGATCCTCTCCACAGCAATGCCATTATGAATGCAAAAATTTGGTGGAACTGGCTCACTGCCCCCAAAAATCCCTAGGCTATTCTCTGGAAAGCCAAATATGCTCACCATCGACCCCAGGAAGAGCTCATCAGACTTACTCTGGAGGAGAATGGTTTCATTATCTGGAATGCGGAAAAACAACATCACCTACTCATACAACAACACAGTTTCTGGGAGGTAAGAAATGGCAGCTCGGCCAGATTCTGGACAGACTCCTGGGAACAACTTCCAAAGCTCATCAACACCTACAGTCCATCCATGGAACCAGATTGGGATATGCGACAGCTGGAAACTGTTTAGCAATACTGGGAGGACACCAATGAGCATGGTTACAGGCAATGGAAACAGGCGGTAAGGATAACTAGGAGCGCAGATGAGAAAGCAAGAGATGCCATTACTGCTGAACTCAGGACTCTATGCATCATAATATCGCATGACAAGGACATTCTAGGATAGGGTCATACTCCAAAAGGCACTTTTTCCACTCAGGAGGCCTATAATATCCTCAGCACGGAGCTCGCGCCCAAGGATCCTCTTTGGGGCAGAATCTGGAGTATAGGAGTCTGGCCCAAAGTTGCCTTATTCCTCTGGCTCCTTGGGCACCAAAGAATACTCACATGGGATAATCTACGCAAGAGAAACTACCATGGCCCCTCAATATGTCCTAATTGTGGTGTGAATGAGGAAACACAGCAGCATCTCCTCCACGCTTGTTCTCTTGCTACTCAACTATGGGAGAAAGTTAGCTTTAGATGTCAAAGGAATTGCAGACCTGACACCGACATTCGAAGCACCATTCGCGATTGGCATCAACATCCTTTCAAAAGTGGAATTCTCAATCATCTCTGGAGAATCATCCCAGGCCTTCTCCTTTGGACCATTTCGAAAGAGAGAAACAAGCACATTTTTAAGGATCATAGGACTTCAATAGACATCATCTGGAGAAATTTCTGTCTCAATCTCACGGAAACTCTAGCTCTGAAGTCCTGGAGCAATGAGGATTACCCCACTCTGGCCAAGGAAAAAGCTATATGGGAGAATTGGGGTCTTCAGACTCAACCTAGCATTCAGAGGCACACATGCCCCAACACTGACAGACTCACACACACTTGGACTCCCCCCCTTAGGAACACCTACAAGCTCAACTTTGATGGCGCCTCAAAAGGAAATCCAGGCAAGGCAGGCTTCGGGGGCATCATAAGGGATCACGCAGGCACACCCATGGTTGTTTACCTAGGAAGTATTGGCTGGGACACGAATAATTCAGCGGAGCTGGAGGGATTATGGCCAGGCCTTCTCCTCTCTCAACAAAAGGGGTTGCATCCTATTTAGATTGAGGGAGATTTGCAAATCCTTATCAACATGGCTGCCCAACTCCTAAATGGGGCTCAGGCGCGAAATATTGCCAGCAGCTGGCGATTGGAAGCACGCTTGGAAAAAATGGAGAGATGGCTTCAGGAAAACATGGCACTCCTCTTCAAGCATACTAGAAGGGAAGGCAATAAAGTTGCGAATTTACTGGCCAATCTGGGTGTTGATTGTGAATGCAATCTCATAACAGGGGCGTTGGACATAATCCATGATTATGATCAAAAAAGGAATTTCCAAAAACTGATTCAGGATGAGGCGAACCCCCCGGATGCAGGTGCTGGCAACGTTAATGGTGATGATGGGACAGAGGTCCACTAGACGGGAGGCCACCTACCTTCCCGCATGGGACCAGCGCACCCACCTGAACGTAGTTAATATACCTTGCTCGCTCTTTATGGCATTAAACATGGAGGCTCATTTCAATCTGGAGGATGGCGCTCGAGGCAGTCTCGACTGCCGTGACAGCGTTTCATATCAGGTTAACTGGTTCGGTCATTCAATGTTGAGATTTGCTTGTTGCAGGGGCAAGCTGTTATATGTCATGGCTCCGCTCTCCCCTGCGCCGGTGAATTGGTGGTGCCATTCTGATGCAGGCAAGGCCAGCGATCGCACCACCACTGGGAAACGAAGCTGCAGCACCTGTTGCTTGGAGCTTGATGACAGTCTTCACATCTCTCTCTCGGGTTCTTGCATGTCGGCCATGGTTGTTCTGAGCATTCCTCCAACGCTGCCCCCTGTCAATTATTTGGTTCTCTAGAGTTCCAGTTCTAATTTGGCTGCAAGCATGCCTAGGCTGAGGCAGAGGATGCATTGCAGACGCGGGTCCTCTCGCAGTGCCAGAAGGCATTCGCCCTCCTCTTCCTGCTCGCCCTCCGAAATCTCTTCACCTTCAGAAATCCTCCCTCGTCTCCTCCATGGCCGCCTGCTCCGTTCTGGCTGCAGGATTGACTCTCCCTCTTCCGACGTGTTGCCTGCACAATCCCACACTGCTCTCTTCTCTTTTAACTGCGCGCTCAACCGGCCAAGAGTCACTGTGGCCATTTCTGTTGTTTTCTTAGAGGAGCCCCAGGTTGAGAATCCGTCGGAAGGGCATGGTCCTGTCGAGGGCGCCAACGTGGACGAAGCGCAGCAAGGTTCAAGGGGTCAGCCCAGCGGGAGCAAGGAGGTTCTGCAGGAAGATTTTGGACATGGTCAGGCAAATGTGATGGATAATCCTTCAGCGGTCCACTCCAATGCAAACTTCTGCAGTGATCGTGGCGAACCGGAAGATTATGGATGCAGGATCGAGGAGGTGGCTCCTGATGAGTAATTCGGCTCTCTTTTTAGGTTTCTCATGCTATTCCTCTGCCCTCTCAGAGGGCTTGTTATGTTGTTTTTATGTTTTCTACTGTTATGGTCCAGTTTTTGTCAGTGACCAACTTCAGAATTTACAAAGGTCCAGTTTTTGTCAAGGTCCAGTTCTACTGTTGTCTACTGTCAATGTTCCAAGCTTTTGTCAGGGACAATCTAGTTCGATCCCTTGCGTGGGATTTTTTCAACTGGTGGCACTACAGGCTGGTTTCCCTCCTGCAGGGCAGCCCAAAACTATGTTCTGTCTGTTTAAATTGCCTCTAACGAAGGCACTGTTAAGGCTTCAGCCTGATGTACTATATTTTTACTGTTAATAGAATACTTTAACTTAGAAAAAAAAAATATTGGTGGTGGACCATACACATATACTCTCAAAACAACTAAAAATCCACCTGGCGACTCCACTAGCCTCCAGTAGGCCTTACTAATTTGCTAAAATTTAAAATATTGGTGGTGGACCATACACATATACTCTCAAAACAACTAAAAATCCACCTGGCGACTCCACTAGCCTCCAGTAGGCCTTACTAATTTGCTAAAATTTAGAATACTATCTGATCGACCTATCCCACCGCTCACTAACATAATGGCGATCATGGTGGGACTAACTAAGTACATAACAGTCTAGCAAACTCTTGTAGATTCATTAGTCTTTAAAAATTTAAACAGGCAAGCAGTCCATAGAATCATTTAGAGTAAACTCTTTTTGTTTTCACCACCCTATCAAAGTGATGAAACAGGTTTAGAACACTCTAATAAACAATAGGCTGCACATAAAACTCAAAAAACCCCAAAACATTCCCAAATTGGCTTTTCCCTAGTTATTGGTGGTGGACCATAGCTACATATTTACAAAAACAACCAAGTTCCACCTGGCGACTCCACTAGCCTCCAATAGGCCTTAAAAAACTCCATAAAAACCAAAAAATTCATAAACCATACCTTTCTGTTGACCAATCCTTTCCAAAAACTTAAAAATTATGGTGCAAACTCTGTAATCAATGACAAACTAAGTATAACATAGCGATTCAGAAGAATTCACCTAAACATAGGAGATAAACAGAAATAAACTTGCAAATAGAACCATTAGCTTGTCCAGACAGCCTAGAAAACTATTCAAACCAAGTGAATCACTCTTCCTTGCAAGTCTTCATCTCAAATTTTGCTAGAAATTTTTTTCCCGAAAGTGTCCTTGATAGTGTTGGTGGTGGACCATAGTTCTCACAGAAATCCACCTGGTGACTCCATTAGTCCATCCTTTTTTTTTTACCATCCTTCACATTAGTAAACCCCTAGAGAGGCCATCCATCCAAAACAATCACAAATACCATTCTCTCTAAACTCTAGATTCGAAATCTGGCTTCAAGAAGAATCAACACCAGATCTCATCCAGACCCAAATCCCCCTATCATAGTAGATGACCCAGAGAATATTCTATGGCAAGCTTTCGAAACTGGCAATTTAGCTACTGATAGGTCCATCCGTAAAGCAAGATCAATACCCAAACACCTCACAGCCTTGCAGGATTCCTCATTTGACTTAAAATCAACAAAAACCATTTTTAGAAGCAAGTCACAAAGTAAGGTAAACTTTGACGATCTTGAGCCCCTAGATCTACCATAGAGTCTTGGTAGAGAAGCCTCGCCTACTACACCTCCAGACTTTTAGCTTCTCCATCACTTTAGCTCATACCACCCCAGATCTGCTCAAAATCAGATCACTAGCCCAAGTACATCCGCCACACCCATCCAAACCACTACTGTTCAAATCACCTCAGCTCATCCTACAAGCCCTCATTTTGTACATCATCCATTATCTCCCACCATGGCAGCCTGGTATGCACCCTTGGTGTTGCCACACCCTTTGGCTCCCTTACAAAATTACTATCAATCCAAAATCCCACACTTTACCGGATTTGAGACTACCATAGCTCAACAACATGTAGATAGAATTAGCGATGCCTTTGAATACATGGAAATAGAAGACGAGACCATCAGAATGAGGATGTTCACCCAAAGCCTGGGCAGAGAACCCAAAAAATGGTTTAAGAGCTTAACTCCAAACAGCATCCACGATCCCCTAGAACTATACCAAACCTTCATAAATAAATGGGAAATCTTCAAATCCTGTCAGAATATAACAATCTAAAATGGGAAAATGGGGAAAATGTCCAGGGATACTGCACTAGGTTCAACAGTGTGTATAACGCCCTCCCACCTCACTTCAAACCTCCACTTGGCTCAACCTTAGCAAAGTTCCCCGAAGGCTTTGACCCAAACATGACTTATCAACTAAGAGACAAGGACCCCCCTACCTTAGAGTAAATGCAAAAAGTGGCCATAAGTACAGAAGCCAACTTAGCAGAAAAGAGAGCTAGGACTAGATCAGAAAGGAAAGTCACATACTGGGATGAGGTCTCCACTTCAACCCCTTCCTTAGATCCTAGAATAGATGACTTGGTTAGATCTATGGCAAAAATGTGGGAAAATATGAGTGAAAAGACACCTCTTAGGGACAACCAGCCAAACCCTCCAAACATAAACCAGAACCAAAATTTTAGGAGGGAATAGCCTCAAAACAAACCAAGGGAAAATGACCAACAAATGAGGCCACCCTTTAATGAAAATTATGTGGAAGAAGATGAAAGGGATACAAAACCCATTGAAGAAAATCATTTGAACCTTATAGGTTCTGATAACGAGAGTGAGGTTTACCTCACAGAAGAAGAACAAGCGTTTTTCTCTCCGAATCAATATGAAACCAACTATGAAGATCCCGAAGATCCTGCCATAGATTTTCAGAATGCCATAATAGAAGCTCACAGGCAGTATGACCTTAGAAGCAGAAAAATCCAAGACAAATCCAAGAAAGGTAGCTCAGACACTGCTAAAACCCCTGATACCATCCTTAAAAGGGTGGTGGATAGCAACAAAATCATGGTCAAGAAAACTGACCAAAACAAAGATAAAGCTATTCAAACAAGTCTTGGCTCAGATGCTCCTAGTACCTCCACAAAGATTCTCGAGATGGTTGTGTCAAACAAAATCCCGAAACAAAGTCAGCAAACTCAGAACATAAAGAAAGTCATGGCTGAAAAAGCTGAAGAAAACCTGTCTAAACTACAAGCATCCTTCAGTTTTGAGGGAGAAATCGCCAAAATAATGATTACCATGCCTCTCACTAAACTTATCGCCCAAAGCTCTTATAAATCCCAAGTGTTAAAGGTCCTGAATATAGGAAATGATGCAAACACCCTTAATCTAGCTGATGACACCCCTGAAGTGTTGTTTGGTCCAAAAATAGGAGGGAAATTCCAAGAAGGAACCACTCTTCCCTTTTACATCAGTTTGAATATCCATGACCAAATCTTACATAATGCCATGCTAGACTCCGGAGCCTCGCATAATCTCATGCCGAAGGTTGTGATGGAAAGATTAGGCTGAGAAATCACAAGACCATATAAAGACTTATATTCATTTGATTCGAGTAGAGTCAAATGTCTAGGCTTGATGAAAGATCTTTGTTTCAGTTTGGCCCAAGTACCTGCAAAACACCTTATCATGGATATAGTGGTAGCAGACATCCCTCCCAAATATGGAATGCTTTTATCCAGGTCTTGGGGAGCTAATATTCAAGGGAATATTCAACTTGATATGTCCTACGCCACTATTCTTGTATTTTACCAAACTAGAATACTCTATCAGGAATCACACATGAAATATATGATCAATAGCCAAGAAAGGCCAGATAACATCCCGATGTACTCCTTGCATTCTGATTTTAACTCTTTCATTTTACACACTGATGAGGGCATTGAAGAACAGTCAGAAGGATTTGAAACAAACTTAGACCCACCACATCAGCTGCCCCAAGTTCTCTATGATGAACTAGACACTCAAAATTATCATGATCATGAGTAGCTATGTCTTGAGGAAAGAGAGTTTGTTCCTTTTGAAACAGGGATAGAGCAAGAAACACAAACCATTATGTACCATCAAGCAAATTGCTCAAACCTTAAGCAAACATCAGTAGTAACATCAGGAGACTTTTTCAGAACAAAGGCATTAGAAGACTTGCATATCACAAACCTTTTTGGAAATCAAGGGCAAGGGAGCTTAATGTTCTTACCATACCTTAAAGATTTACTATCTCATAACTCTACCCCTTCGAATGAAACTTTGACTGTAGCCATAGCAACTAAAGATACAGAAAATATTTTTGATAAACTTCTTATGAAAGGATATGATGACTGCAGCCCAAATATACCTGAGTTGCTTGAACTGGCTAACATTTTGTCACTCCACCAAAGACTGAGAACTACTAGAATTTGCAATCTTGTTCAAAATACTACTTCATATGGAAAAAATAGTGAGAAACACTTTTCCACTACCATCACTCCAAGAAACAACTTCGACAAAAGAAAATACAAAAATTTGGACCAAACAGTAATAGTCAAAGATAAAATAGTTGGTCATAGGATCTGTTTTCATTTTAGAAGCACTAATACACACCCTTGTGACAGAAATTTTATCCTTCCTACCCAAGACCATGATATACCAATGATAATTGCTTTTAATCATCTGTATTTTCAAAATGATGTTTCAGGTTATAGCCAAATTATTCCTTTACAAAGCGAACAACTCAAAGAATTTTTCAAGTATGCTGGAAGTAGTCCCATTTTCAAACCCAGAATTGCAAAACCACTGGACACCAAAAACATGCTCCTAAAAGCCATGTTTCCAGCCCTAAATTTCTACATTTTGATGTACCTTGATGATGTCACCATATACTTCAAAAATGACAAAGAATATATGCATTATTTGAAAAATATGTACAACAAAAGGAGTGGAAATCAAAGGTATAAAGAGGTACAACGGGAAGATACGGAGTTGTTTAGAGATTCATGCATGAATCCTTATGTCATGCTTGAAATAAAAAAATTTCCAAATTTTTCTTTTCAAGAGCTGAGTGGACAAAGAGTGGTAGGAGATCCTTATGAAGATAAGATGCTTAAGTTTCGCCATTTCCAATATTTCTGAGTCAAAAAAATTTTTAAATCATTGTATATACCATTGTTTGAAAAATAAATCAAAAACAGAAAATTCAAAAACAAATAGAAAAATAGAAAAAGAGGGCGGTTTGAAAAATAGAAAGAAAGCCCCATGTTCAAAAAATAGTCATTCTGAAAGTGCGCAAGCCTAAATGCCGCTACTAGTGCTAAAATGTCTTGTTCAGTTATCTAGCCTAATCATAACTGAACATGTTTTAAATTTATTTGTTGATAAGTTAGTGAGAGAAAAGATAGTCAACATTGTGTAAGCTTGACTTATCAAAGAGAGTAGATTAGGAAAAGATACTGGTTCTGCATGCTCAAAATAGAACCAAAGAGGCAAGCAAGGATGAAAAACAAACTGTGCATCCTAGCCCTGATTTTATAGATTTCACTTTATGCAAAATAATATTTGTGTGCAGCTTGTCTTTCATGCCACAAGTACATGACAAATTAGATTGTCTAATCCTGATTTAGTCATTTTTCAATTTCATGTTTTAGATTAGAGAATAAAATCCTGTCAAATAGCTTAACCTTGACAGTTGATCTAGCATAGGTAGAGAAAAGAAGGAGTTAATCATCTTAATCTGAACTCCCGGCGAATATAAGTGTAGAACTAGATAGTGTCATTTTTCAAAAATATTATGTCAAGGGGTTGCAAATCCAAATGCACCCAAAAGAAGAAAAAATGTTAGGAAATATAGTGGGGTAGGTAGAAATATCATTGATGCTAAACATGCTGTCAATTTTCAGAAATAGCATCAAGGAAGAAAGAAATTTGTGCCAATGGATAAAGGCACTAGTCTTCAAAGAACCGAGATCTGAAATTCTGGACACCTCCTAAAAAGGAGCTGCCCTCCCCAAATGGAGCCACTGTTAGTCATCAGTATTTTTCACCTGTTGATGATGACTAGTTGTTAAAGCCAAGTTTTCTAGTAGCTGATCTCCAATATGTCAAATTTGTCAGCTAGAAAACACCCATAAACATTTTTTCCCTCCTACCTTTTCAATCAGCCCATAATGAGATAAAACCTCATTTTCAAGCCCTATCTAGCCTCAGCCATACAAACTTGTCCATTAGCTCCAAAGAGAATACTCCAAATCTGTCCAAGAAGTCTCCCCTAAGTTAGGTAGTGGCGCTTTAGGCAATTTTTCCTTGGTAAACTATCCTAAAGCCAAAAGAACCTCTATATTATATCAACCAGTCCTAGATGACCTTCCTATTTTTCAAATAAAGCTTGATTACACCCTTAAGTCACGCCACTAACAAACCTTGATGCTTCAGTAGTGCATATGCCATAGGTCAAACTGATATTAGGTGGATTTACAGTGTTTCAATTTCTCTTTAAAGAGAAGAAGTGTACCAGTGTTCCAGAAGACATTATTAAACTCAACATGAGAAGACAACTTCTTCTCATGTGGTTTTGAGCCTGGGATGCAAGTACTAGACAGAGAGTTATTTCAATAAGCTCCTGCAAACACAGTCCAAGGTTAGTGACTTATGAATAACAGGAAATGCTCTGCAGATACTGGCCAGGCTGCCTCTGATTGTCTAAAGATGCATAAAGGTATTTTAACAACAGGATTATATTTCTTAGAGAAATTCCCTTCATGGCATATTGTCAATTTGTCACTTTTATTTTCTTAAGCATGAATAGGCAGTGAAAGGAAAGATAACACTGTTTGAAAGCTGATGAAATGGCATCACTGAGTAAACCTCCTCCATACATGAGCAGAGGGTTGAAAGACTGAGAAAATCTCCTCCATACATGAGCAGATGGTCAGGTCATTGGTTGAAAATCTCCTTCATTTTAGAAGCAGAGGGTTTGGAAATGTGATAAAGGCCTCCTTCATCTAATAAGAAGGGGGCCATGAACATAGGTATGGCCTCATTTAAAAGGCACAAAGCTAGAAATGATTGCAAACTACCTAAAGAACTTGTTTAACACCTTGTCTCCAATAGATGAAGACCACTAACACAGCAGTGGTGTTTCAAAGATTCACTATAGTTTTCACGATTTGAAAAGTGGGTTTTAAGTGCAGTGGGAAAGCAACTGAAGGCTTATGGATAGAAAAATGGTGTTAAAAACAGAGGGAAAGCA
>JAXQQM020078488.1:0-159028 GCA_034641835.2 Pinus albicaulis
ACATGCAACAATATGTTGGTAAAGCATTCAATATCAGGGCCATTGTGGGACACTGGTACCTAGTAATTCCTATTTATTTCCATGAGCATGCTAGGACCGGTATGATGGTTTTGAGGTAGGTATATGCCTTGGTTTTTTAATCTTCTAATGCGAGGAAGCCTTGCCAAGGGATGGAATTCCCAAGATGGGGGTGCCAGCGGAACTTGGAAGGTATGTGACTATACGAAGGGGCTGAATGGATTGCCCGAGGGATTGTGTAGTAGAGAAGGGAAGGTCATGCATGTAATTATTTTAGTCATTATCATTTCCAGATGGAATTAGATGCACATTGGGAGTGTGCCCTGGAACACTGAGATGGTAATTGTTCACTGAGGGTACATTAGCACTAGACATTGGTGTTACACAATATTTTTTCGCATTCTTCAGTTCTTATCCCAAGTTTCGTATTTTGTGTTGCTCATATCACAAACGTCGCAAAGCGACAAAATTTGTATAAACTTGTTCATCCTGGAAAACATGCTTAAAATTTCCCTAAAGACCTAAAAGAGAAATTCCCTGAAGCTTTTCTACAAATTTTGTAAAAAATATTATTTTACAAGCCCAATGCGGTCCTCCCCTTAATAAGCTCATGCTTTTAACCCTATCCCTATTTTATGAACAATGCATCCAATGTGGTTATTCAGTAGTAAAGTCACAATGGTCCTCTTCAGGTAGGTTCTCCAAAAATGGAGAAGAAGCTTCGGCCTCTAGAATTCTCGAGAACAAAGTTATGGTACTTTTTAGTTGAGGATATGGTCGAATACTCCCATTTTTTACCCTTGATATTATCTCCTAATATTTTCCCCTTTCAGATAAGGCCTTTCCCCCTCATTAGTGGATCCTTAACCTGCTTACCTCAACTATAATATTCTACTCAGTCGTAGTTGGACCCATGCAATGGTTTGCATGGTCTCTACCCTTTTCCGTGTTCTTCATTTTCCCCATCAGGGAAAAATCATTATGGTTGATCAACTTGCCTTATTTTCACCTGATTATTAAACTAGAAATGTATTTTATATTGGGAATACTATTGTTCCTTACCAGAGTGTCAAAGCGCGTCTCTTCAAATACTCGTCATTGATGGGAATCTTCTCCCTTCCGCCTCCCAAAGTTGCTTCGGTAAAAATTATTTCATCATAGTCACAAGCATTGAGATTCAACATTATGATGAGCTTAATGAAAAGAGTTTCCTTCACTAAGTGGGCTCATGAGCTATTTTGGCGCAAGTCTAATTTTAGACTATGTCTATTTTTAGACTTGTCAATAGTATGAACATGGGACTTTATTATAGATGTTTACAGATTTAATTAGAAAAATAGATGGACTTCTAATTTTAGACATATTGGGCGGGAATCTATTTTTAGATTTCCGGTCTAAAAATAGATATGTCAAATATTATTAGCTCTTAATAATATTTGGACTATAAATATTATCTTATTCTCTTGGAGCACTTCAGTTAAGTGCACGGATGTGGCACAAGAGCTGACAAAAGGAATTATGCTATTCCTGAGGGTTAAGTGGAGCTAAGCATGGAGACTTCAGTTAGAACTCATGTGACAGAGTTTGGTGGAGTTGTATTCAGTTTAACTCAGTTAGACTCAGTTGAGCTAGTTGTATCTATTCTAACTAATTGATACACTAGTGAGAGTGGAGTGAATTAATTAGTTAATTAATTCATAAATAATAACTCATTAATCAACTGAACAATACATCAGTTAACTACAGTGCATGGCAGTTTCAGTGGAGACCAAACTAGTGGAAATTCTTTGAAGGGAAGAAGATGACTATCAGTTGTGACTATAGTGATGCATTGATTACATCCAACCCTCGGTGGAGATGCCCGATGAGGATTGTGCGATGAAAGCTAGGTGGATTGAGTTCATTGAGAGCCATTATTCGTGAGGATTGCACAATGAGGAGGCTAGCAAGTGGCGAGAGATCGGTGCACGGATTTGCTAGATCAGACCTAAATAGTGTGTAGCAATTTGTATTGTCTTGAGAGCTTGACATGTTCGGCTTTGTATGAGGATTGTTACATGATCTCTATGACATATATTATATACGAGATAGTTGGGTTTAGCTTCGGGCTTTCTCGTTAAATCTGCTTGTGTTAATGTGTGTGAATTTTTATGGTTTCATGTGTGCATTGCAATTGTGTTAATTTCCGCATGTGATGATCAATGGTGGAATAGATTCCATATTGTTCACGAAGTGAAATAGTGTGTGATCAGGAGAATCTTGGATATATAACGCATTAGTTATATAATTTATACATGGTATCAGAGCAGTTTATCATTGGAGCAGATTGCAATTATTGAAACAGTTGAATTTTTTGATGGTGGAATTCGAATTTGCAGCAATGTTTTCTTGGTGTCGAAGTTGACCATTCATTGAAATGTATTTCAATGGATTGCGATTGGAATATTCCCTTGGGGGTAGCTCAAATTATATTGCATGGAAGGACAGGATGGATGCAGTGCTAGAGGATAATGGGTTCAAGGAGTTCATAGATGCAGAAATTCCAAAACCTGCTTCTAGCGATGCAGCCGCACTTGACGCATGGCAAAAGAAGACAGAAAAATGTCGAAGAATTATATTTGAAGGTGTGAAGGATCACATAGTGTCTAGCCTTCATGGTAAATCTTCTCCATTCTTGATGTGGAAAGCTTTGATATACTTTTTCCAAAGAAAAAGCAACCAGAGGAAGTTGGCGCTTAAAGACAAGCTCATAAAAATAAAAATGAAGGGAAAAAGTATACCCAAGTACCTCACGAAGTTTTTCCAATGCAGGGATGAGCTGGGAAGTGTGGGGGTTACTATAGATGAAGAGGACTTGGTGAGATTAGCTCTCCTTGGGCTTCTGAAGAGTTGGAATTCCTATGAGGACTCTGTCAATGGTCGGGAGAAACTGTCGGGATGGGAGCGACTTTGGTCGGATCTTGTGCAGGAGGAGATAAGGCGGAGTACCAAGGATGGAACTTCATCGAAGAATGAAGATGAATAAAATTTCACTTTGGCTGCCAAAGCAAGGAAAGGGAATGGAAAGAAAAATCCTTCTCAATCAGGTGTGAAAGGCAAGAAGCAGGACATGTCCAAGGTGAAGTTCTTTCACTGTCACCAACACGGACATTATGCCACTAATTGTCAACAGAAGAAGAAAAATAAGCAGGTTTGTTGGATGCGTAGGCTGGAGAGGCCTTAGCCTCACATTTTGAGCTGGATTTTTCGCTGATCTCATGCTTGGTCTCAAGTGTTATGGGTTTAGTGTGGTTTCTTGACGGTGGTGCATCTTTTCACATGACAAGAGATCAAGATTTGTTTACTGATCTGGATGAGAAAGATCTTGGAGTGCACATTGAGATGGGCGATGATGGTAGATACAGTGTGACCGGTATCGGTACCATTTCCTTTGAGAGGGAGTCTGGTAAACCCTTCGTATTGAAGGAAGTGATGCATGTTCCAGGATTGAAGAAGAATCTTATCTCTGTGGCGATGTTGGAAGACAAGGGATATGATGTTGTCTTTAGTGAGGGAAAGGCTTTCCTGTGCAGTAAGGCAACTGGTGAAACCCAGAGGATAGGGTTTCAAGTTAAGAAACTTTATCAATTGCAGGTAGATGGTTGTGTAGCAATGGCAGGAAAAGCAGAAGGAGTGGTGAGCCGGGATGATGGCGAATTGTGGCACAGGAGATTGGGCCATCTTCACCATCGCGCTTTGAAAATTTTGCTACAGATTTCTACTGGGATTCCCAAGGGTACACTTGCGCAGTCAGATCAGTGCATGGGATGTAATTTGGGAAAATTTGTGAAAGCCACCTTTCATGAGAAGGATAGTCATGCCACAACGATCCTTGAGAGAATTCACACAGACATGTGTGGACCTTTCTTAGTAGCTTCGATATCAAAGCACAGGTATTATGTGATATTTGTTGATGACTTTTCTCGTAAGTGCTGGATTTTCTTCATGCAGAAGAAGAGCGAGACATACTCAAAGTTCTATGAGTTCAAGGCATTGGTTGAGAAAGAGTCGAGGAAGCAGGTGAAGGCTCTTAGGAGCGATAATGGTGGTGAATTCATCTCTGGCGAATTCAAAGACTTTTGCAACGCAGAAGGAATTCGAAGAGAGCTCATAGCGCCTCATAACCCACAACAAAATGGGGTTGCGGAGGGAAAGAACATAACGATCGTGGGTGCTGCATGGGCGATGTTGCATGATCGGGGCCTTCCCATACACTTGTGGGCTGAAGCATGCAACACTGCGGTTTATGTGCAAAACCGTTGTCCTCATAGAGTACTTGGCATGAGTACACCCAAAGAGGCGTTTTCTGGTAAGAAGCCTGATATTTCTCATTTGAAGATTTTTGGCTCACATGTTTACATTCATGTGACGAAGGATGCCAGGAAGAAGCTGGAGCCAACCGCAGAGGTTGGGATATTTTTGGGGTACACAGAAACACCCCACAACTATCGTGTGTATTTTCCAGACAGACGGAAGAGCGTTGTGTGACGGGATATCAAATTTCATGAGGAAGAAAGCCATGACCTATTCGCTTGAGAGGGAGCTACACTTGCATGTAGATGAGGAGTGTTGGGACTCAGAAATGTCATATTTTTATCCACCTTTTCCTTCAGTATTCCTTACATTTCATCATCCCATTAACCTTTCATTACATCATTTTCATAAATATATTTGGGTTTCACCTTCTTATTTTCCATTTTATTCATTTTTGTATTATAAGTGAATTTATGATTAATATTAGAAAATATACATATTTATATATATATATCTCAAGAATATGTGAGCTTTGTGATGTGTAGGAAATATGTGAAGGATTAATTCCAAGATACGTCTCAAATATCTCCTCCACCATATTAAGGAGATAATTATTCAAGCCTATTCCTAAGGAGAAGATCATGGAGGATTTGGTTGGCATATCTTATCCAAGATATGTGAGAGATGTGTGGAGGATTCAAAGGGATAATATCTTGTAATAATGGGAATTTAGTTGAGAGTGCTTGAGAGAATATTGGATATGTAATTATGAGATGGTTATCTTCCTCGTGTATATAAGAGAGTGCTCTCTCTTCATTAAAAAAATATATATATAATGGAGGAGAATAGAGAATAGAATTCATATTTTTTTGTAATTTGATTCTTGTAATATAATTGGAGATAGTTTTATTGTTGTGAGCTCACTTATGTTGTTTGTCATTCAATTCTTCACATGTTGTATTGTTTTTCCTTTATGCAATTTCCTGCTTTCCTAGTTAGTGTTTCAATGCCTTTCTAGATTAATTTGATTTCAGTAATTTAGATTAAATTAGTTCCACTTCAGTCCTGCATATATAGTGCATGTGTCTCGTAAGTCTACGAACCTCGGATTGACAAATTAAATAGTTGGGTAAAAACTACAACAAAATTAAACGAACATATTTTCACCAAACATTTTGGCGCCGTTGCCTGGGAGGCACGATGGATTGAAGTTTAGTTTGATTTTTCATGCAAGTGTGTTTAGACATGTTCCTAACTCCGAGGTGTTAAGGAGGTAAGACATGGGGAACAGCCTACGCATCGCGTTCGAGATACCGTAACGAGCTCGACCTCTTATGGATCAGGGCATGTAGGGTGTGTTTACATTTATGCAAGCGTGAATTTCAATTTTTGCAAGTGTGTTTGATTTTCGCAACTGTGAAGAGTGTTTGATGAATTCATGGTTCATGGTTGTAATCGAAAAATTCAATTACTAAATTAATGAACAGTCCTTGTAAGAGGGTTTAATTCAGTATTGAATTCAAGATTATTTCTATGGTCTTTGTTTCTTTTTTTTATTTTTTAGTGTGCTAATTTGGAAGAGTTTTTGTGAACTAAAACCTTGTAAAAGGATTAAAAACTCAGACAATTATTAGCACTTTGTTTTTAGAATCTCTTTCAACATGGTTTTATAATGAGTGTCATCTTGGAACTACTCACTCAGATCTTTGCAGAATTCGGAATCTCCTCTTCCCTGGAAAAGGAGATCTTGACAAGAATTGAAGGTTCAACTACTCCCCAAGAAACAAACGATTCAACATCTGAAGAATCCTACATATCTGATGGCGAACAATCATTCGAACAGGAGATCGAGGAAGAAGAACAGCAAATCGGGAAAGAAGAACAGGAGTTACAACATGATCTGAGTGAGAGAAACTGTGCCTATCAAAGCTTTATCGAACAATGGTTCCAGGTAAGTACTAGATTAGATTCATCTTTTTATTTTTTAGTTGATTTGCAGTTTCACCAACAAGACTCATTCACTCTCGAATATTTTCATTTTTCATTTGAACAATTTCTACTGGATATATTGTTGTTACTGCTACGTGAATGGCTTCATTGGAAGTTTAATTACACGTAACTAATTTTTTTTTTAATTAGTATAGAGTAGGTAGGCTTTCATTTTTAGTTTTTGCTTTCATTTTCAGTTTTTCTTTTACCTAGAATAAGTATGCTCTCCTCCACGCTTAGTGCGATCGCGAGGATCAGAAAATAGGGATGATTTAGACTAATTTCAAGAATAAATTCATGTTTTGCAATATGCTTCATCAAAAAAAAAAAAAAAACATCTTTCAATATGCAAATCATTGTGTCCATTTGTTAAAAAAATTAAGTCTAGAGCAAAGTTTAGTTTCTTTTTAAATTTTAGTGTTTCATTGATTAAAAAAAAAAAAATATTAAAACTAACCATTTTTGTTTTTGTAAAGATAGGGTTAATTTCATTTTTTTAGACTTTTAATAATAAAAAATAAAAATAAAAAAAAATTGATTTTGAAAACTAACCATTTTTTTTAAGATAGGATACAATTTCATTTTTTTTAGATTTTTAATTTAAAAAAAAAAATTAAAAAAAAAAAAAAAAAATTTCACTACCAACACAAAACAATTTTAATTAAAAAAAATAAAAAATTAAAACAACAAAATATAAAAAATATAAAACAACAAAAAATTAAAAATATATATATATATATATATATATATATATATATAGATATAATAAAAAATCATTAAAAAAATAAAAAATAAAAAATAAAAATAAAACAAAACAACGCAAAATAATAAAACAATTGTTAATAAAAAAATGTTGTCACAGCAGATAATAAAACAGTCAACCAGCACACATTAAAAAAATATAACATAAAACAATATAACGCACCATAAAGGGCCGAGAGAAAAAAAATGCACTGCATTGTAGGCCCGAGAGGAAACAAAAACGCATTGCCGAGAGAAAAAATGCACTGTAGATTCAACAACGCCATTTCTCAATATTTCTCAATGAATTTTGGTGGCAACGTAAGGAATCAATGCTTCACCAGGCCTTGCTACGGCAGAACAGAGACATGCGGGCACAGAAGAAACCATTGCTTTTGCTACATAATAAACTTGGAATTCAATCACTGCACCTACACATTTAAAACAATTTTGTCATAGCGCAACTCGAAAAATGTAAACGAATTATCAAGATGCCCTCCGCCATCAACGCCCACAAAATCCTACAAAACATAAATTTAAAATCCCGCTCTTTGTCCAGAAAATCAGAAAACTATAATACAAATTCCAATTTTGCAGGAACAAATCACTGCATGATAAGTCAAATCGGATTTTTCAAATATCGAGGAGGCAGTTTTGATATCTGGAGATCCTGATACTGGGAAAAGAGGTTTTGTAGTGCAGAAAGTAAGCTTCTGTGCAGGTGGATTAATTTGGCAGAAAGTCAGGTTTTTGTTGCAGTTTTTTTTTGCAGAATCTCAGCGGTTTCAAACTAAGGATGCCGAACCCAAAGGTTTTCTTTGATATGTCGGTCGACGGTGTCCCAACCGGCAGGATCGTGATGGAGCTCTATGCCGATGTGGTGCCGAAGACAGCCGAGAACTTCCGCGCACTGTGTACCGGCGAAAAAGGCACCGGCCACTCCGGCAAGCCCCTGCACTTCAAGGGTTCATCGTTCCACCACGTGATCCCAGGGTTTATGTGCCAGGGCGGTGATTTCACAATGGGCAACGGTACCGGTGGAGAGTCGATCTACGACGAGAAGTTTGCCAATGAGAACTTTGTAAAGAAGCACACGGGGCCCGGCATCCTCTCCATGGCCAACGCCGGCCCTAACACTAATATCTCCCAGTTCTTCATCTGTACCGCACAGACCTCGTGGCTGGACGACAAACATGTCGTATTTGGTCAAGTTATAGAGGGCTTGGAGGTCGTGCGCGAAATCGAAAAGGTTGGCTCTGGATCTGGTAGAACTTCAAAGCTGGTTGTCATTGCCGACTCTGGACAACTCGCTTGAATTTTCATTATTTATCCTCGCCATTACGCTGCGTTAAGTTCATAGGGTGTTTGTTTCCCCTACCATTAAGCTGCATAAGTTCTTAGGGTTTGTAAGCATAGAGGCTTCAAGGGTTTTTTTTTTAATCTTTCTAGTCTGGATAAATGCTGCAAAAATTTCCTACGGTTTGTCAGCTTAGAGGTTTCAAAAATTTTGTGTATCTTTCTAGTCGAGATAAACGCTGCATAAGTTTCTAGGGTTTGTTAGCATAGAGATTTCAAGGGTTTTTTACATCTTTGGATATTGAGAGATAACGCTGGTTTGAAATATCTCGTTATAGTGTCAATCTTTTCTTAGCATAGATGTAACAGAGTCTTTGCAAATTTTGTTTTTCGAGACATTTGAAATTTTGGTGTTTGATTTTTGTTGTTTTTATTTATTTTTAAAATAAATAATAAATTAAAAAAAAAAAAAAACATAAATAATAAATTTAAAACTTTTGATTTTTTAATTTGTTATTTATTAAAAAATGATAAAAAAAATAAAAAAATAATTTTTTATTAAAAACCTTTGTTTTTTTTAATTTGTTATTTATTTAAAAAAAAATAAAAAAAATTTAACACCAAACATAAATGCTCAAATAAATTTTTCATTTTAATTTAAAAAAAAAATAAAAATTGCCCTCATTCATTTACATAAAAATTCATAAAAAGCCTTTTCAAATGTTTTAAATCAATTTTCCTGCAAACCAATAAAAACATTTTAAAAAAGTACTGCACAATCAATTATTACATTGCATGAGGACATGCAATAATTATAGTTGGGGGGAAATAAAAGTATGTTGGATTTGATCATTTATTTTACAGTGAATTTATGGGCAAGAGTTAGGATGCATATACTAACAAGTGAAATAAGATTGGTGTTATGTGTAGGTCAACAAGAAGCTTATGCAGATTGCTCGACATTACGATGCGACACCTTTTTCATCCACAATTAGTGTAACTTCGAAAAATAATTAAAAAAAAATAGACATTTCATAAATTCTTGAAAATGAGCTAATTTGTTTTTGAGTCACTTCATACAGGAATGATCGATGGAGATGGCACACAAAGGCAAAAATTTTTATGCAGGTATTGAAGACAATCATGAGGGCGAGATCTCTAGAGATCACATGCATCATGTCGTGACATTTACCATTACACAAAAACCTTTTTGCATCATGACATGATTACTCAAATTTTTCCTTCCAAACACCTAGACCATCTTTGTGTTGCAAGCCCATTTTCCATTTCCTTATCTTTCACGACTTCATGCACGCCTATTTTTCTGAATCACATACATTCCTTTATCCTTTTTAGTTTATTGCCTTCTAGTTTGCCTTCTGAATAAAACTCATTCCCTTTCCATGATTACATTGCCTTGTTTTCTCACCATGCTGATCCACACTGCTTGCCCATGAGTTCTTTCCATTTATAGTCCTACCAAATCTCTTTGTACAAACTCGCGTTGACTGATGTGGGATTCCTTAAGGCCCACCTTTCAACAAGTCTTGCCCCATCGACATCAGCACCTTATCTGGGAAATAGACTAGAGTTCATTTTGAGTACCTTGAGACTTGCATGCCTCAATGGAAAATTCTCTCGCTGACAATCATGGGAATACATCAATGTCCCTTGATCATCAGATCTTGCAAATGGCTCGACGTCAACCCCTTTATTCGCATTTCGCAAGATGTACTCGGGTACCTTGGCACTCATTGACATCAATGGTGAGTTTCCTCGCATTGGTTAACAGCATGCATCAATGGCCGGTAATCCAATGATCTCTTTTCATGCTCGACACCGACGCATTTTTTCGCATGATTAGACTTGTACCACTAGTTTTGTAGCAGACAAAGACTATACACTTTTTCACGACTCCCTCAGTAGTTACAGCAGTATGAATTCTGATCTATGACAGTACCACAGTTCCACTTTCAGCGTTTATCTTTTCCATGATTCAGCATCAGCAGTTCAAATTCCTTCATTTCCCAGGATCCAGTTACAACAACATCAGTCACATTTTACTGATCCAGCAGCAGCAGCAACAGCTACATTCCTATTGCATAGTTCATCATTCTTGGGTAAGTAGAGGTATGTTGTTTTCTAATCTTTAATTATGCAATTCCTTATATGCTAACTTGAATATTTTGGAAAATTCCCTCACCATGCTACATTTCCTTTCATGAGCCATGTCAAGTTGCAACTAATTTAGTTGGGGAGGGGGAACTATATTCGCTACATATTCACTACCATGATTCCATTTCTTCACCATTATCATTCCATTTTTTTTCTCATTTACCATTCACCAAAATTTCTTTTCCAACGATACTTTGTTGCACTTTGCTTCATACGTATCAATATACATATTGGCATACTTCATTAATATTACAAAAGGGCTTTCTTATGCACATTATGATTTCCAGTGAATTTTTACATTATTATTGCAGCAAGAGAACATAAAACGAAATGAATGTTGTTAACACAAGAACCAACATTCTTTGTATTCATGAGAACCAACCAAAAAGAAAGGAGAACAGAAAACGAAATGAATGTTGTTAACACAAGAACCAACATTCTCTGTATTCATGGTTGTCACACAAGAACCAACCATAAGAAAATGTAAGTTGTTACTCATGTCTTTCACATATCCTGGAAACATTCATTATTAAAAGACATCATAATGTAAAGCCAAAGTTCAAGATGCCAAATGTTCTTAAAGAGACCCATGCATGGTTGCATGAGGACATGCAACAAGTTCAGTTGGGGAGGATGTTGGGACTCAAAAATGTCATATTTTTATCCACCTTTTCCTTCACTATTCCTTACATTTCATCATCCCATTAACCTTTCATTACATCATTTTCATAAATATATTTGGGTTTCACCTTCTTATTTTCCATTTTATTCATTTTTGTATTATAAGAGAATTTATGATTAAATATTATAAAATATACATATTTTTATATATATATCTCAAGAATATGTGAGCTTTGTGATGTGTAGGAAATATGTGAAGGATTAATTCCAAGATACGTCTCAAATATCTCCTCCACTATATTAAGGAGATAATTATTCAAGCCTATTCCTAAGGAAAAGATCATGGAGGATTTGGTTGGCATATCTTATCCAAGATATGTGAGAGATGTGTGGAGGATTCAAAGGGATAATATTTTGTAATAATGGGAAATTAGTTGAGAGTACTTGAGAGAATATTGGATATGTAATTATGAGATGGTTATCTTCCTCATGTATATAAGAGAGTGCTCTCTCTTCATTTTAAGGGATGGAAAAGTTGATTAGTTGATAGTTTTGAGAATAGAGAGATAGAGTTTTTGAGTTTTTGAGTTCATGATTTGTAATTTGATTCTTGTAATATAATTTGAGATAGCTTTATTGTTGTGAGCTCACATATGTTGTTTTTCATTCAATTCTTCACATGTTGTATTGATTTTCTTTTATGCAATTTCCTGCTTTCCTAGTTAGTGTTTTAATGCCTTTCTAGATTAATTTGATTTCAGTAATTTAGATTAAATTAGTTCCACTTTCAATCTACATATATAAAGTGCTTGTGTCTCGTAAGTCTCTGAACCTCGGATTGTGGGTAATTAAATAGTTAGGTAAAAACTACAACGAATTAAACGAACATATTTGCACCAAAAATGTTGTATAAGTTATTTCTTGATGTATCGTGCAGAAACATGAGTTTCCACACTGATCTCAAGTATTGGTGGAACTACGTTATTTTTAAGCCGTTTGTTTTTGTATTATTTAGATTCTGTTTCTTTAAGGAGTTATTTTCATGCACTAGTGTGGGAGACCCTGTTTAACCACCTAGGAGGATTTTTTTTTTGAATCCTGTGATTTGGGTCTTATATTTTCATATCGCAAAGGGATCCAGGAGTATATTTGGTTCCAAATCTTCAAAATCCCATTTCCTGAAAAATTAGTTTTCGAGGGCATGTACTCTAGCGGTCAGTGTTTGGAATATTAAATTAGTACGAGCATCTTTCTTGGCTCAGCTTTGTGGCTGAGTCTCAAGATAGAGATCAATATGATGAAAATAATGAGCCTACTCTGTGGTTTTAAAGATCGGGAAAAGGGCCTCTCAAGGAGGTTGGAGATAAAGAAGAGGGAAGGATCATGCCGCCCGCCTCTCCACCTAGGAGAAAAACTGTGGAGGGCAACTTGGATCATCGGATCTTGAGTGAGTACATTTTAGTACAAGTCTCAACCTACTGCTTCAAAGAGACTCTAGCCTTGACAGTTCATTAGGCTAAAGGAAGGGAGAGAGTTACGGCAAGGGAGAAAATCAGAGCAATATATTTCTACTACCCACTTTTGATGGGTTGTCTATGAAGCCAAAACTTGGGCAAGAAGACTGGAGTGATTTTCCTACCATCCCGATTGGTAGAGAGAAGTAGTGGATATTGCGGCACTGCTGAAGGGTGAAGCAAGCAATTGGTGGTTCAGCCATGTGAGACATGCAAAAGTATCTTATTTTGCAGATTTCACTCAAGGTGATCAGAGATTTGAGGAAGAGAAGTCCTCACTATATGTTGAGGAGATTTATACTAGCACTATGATAGCACGGAGGAACGACCTTCAACACCTATGGTTGAGGTCAACATTGTGAAGAAGGAACTCACAGCATACGGTGTTCCCCAGCCTATCAGAGTATGATTGAGTTTCCCCTTCTATTAGTAGCTGAGGGTTGTTGGAAACTTGTAATTACAGGCTTCAAGTCTCTTCTACTAATGCAGAGCGTATGAGTTGCTGTTTGTCCAAGAGAAGGAGGAGTAGAAGAGACCCATTCTGTAGAACACAATCGGTCTCGACTTCATTCATGAAGCCATGGAGACAAGGGAGTGATATCTTGAGATGAGAAACATTTTCTCCTCTCTAGATGACTTTTCTCAATGAGCATGCCACGGCTCGGAGAGAGACTTCTAATTATGCAGATATCCAGGCCCACTAGTTTTGGAAGATCATGCATGAGGAGGAGGTCTCTGTCTAAAGATTCCATGAAATGTGGCATTCATGAAGTGCGAAGTTATTTCTAGGTTTGAGGAGGTTCTTCCCTTCTCACACTTGGATCTTTATAGGATTCAAGGAGGAGCGAATGGAGTGATGAAGGACATATTGGGATGGGTCACATGTCTCTCATGCTTGCGTTGGACATTTCTTGAGCCCTACACATCATGATGGGAATTTTTTCTACACCTATTTGGGTCCTTATGGGATCAAGTCCTTGAAAAGATTACATTTCAACATCCCATGAAATGCAAAGGAGAAAAATTGATTTGGGAGGATGGTGACCTATGGGATACCAAGATTAAGGATGTGGAAGGAGACATCTACAAATGATTGAATGGATGTGGATGATGAGCGAAAACTTGAAAATGCTTGCAGATCTGTACCAAATCTGGGCAATAAGAGGCTTGGCTACGCTGGTTACTTTTGAAAGCGTTTGGCCATCATCCTCTTTCTAAGGGTATGTGGAGGAAAAGTGTGGCAGTGCTTGAATCATTGAGAAACTATAATTATGGATGCATTGTGTTGATATGACATTCTTCATATCAATCACAATATTTTCACCATGATTTATAAATGGAGGTATGAGACGAGAAAAATATTTTGTTGCTTTGGATGTTCTTGGGAGAGCAAGAGCGATTTTCTCTCACACATTGCATGATGTTGCGGGGAGGAGGAGATAGGATTATCCCCTTAGCCTTGGATGATCTAAGAAGTACCTCCACTACGGAAGGAACTTCTTGCTTGTAGCAACATTATGGAAGATGGCAACCAGCCAGTAATGTCAAGAAAGGAGCTATGTTTTGGCAGAGCCTATTTGCATAGGCCAACAACGCTATCACTCTGGGCATGAACTTGGATGAGTGTCCCCGAGGATCATTCCACTCTTTGTGCACTTGATGGAAAAGGAGAGTAAAAGATGGAGTAATGGATGGAGACATCTATTAACATGACATGTTCTTCTGGCTTGGATTCCAAGTACATGAGGGAGGATCTTCATGTAGCACGTGATTCATTTCTCTTCATGAGAGTATGTCATATCCTTATGGAGAATTTTTTTCATGGACCCTGTCATGATCTTACTCTTACCATGGTAAGGATCTTGTTGTTGCATTTAGTGATCTGCATATCTTCTTGCCCATCACAGATGCATTGCTCCTGAGGAGCAAGCTTTGGTAAAAGCTTTCCATGGTCAACATTGAGCTAGATTATGATGGGAGAAAGCCATCTCTTCTGCGCCATGGGAAAAGTGTTGTATTACTTCATGTATGTTCTTTGTTGTATACGTATCTGTCATTAGTAGGAGTCAAATATATGCCATGATACCATGTATCCGGCAACCACTTGCCTTGTAGTTTTTAAAACTGCCGATTGGAAAAGCTGCGATGTAACTTCATGGGGAATTTGTTGGTACCTTCTTGCACCATATGGGCTTAACTGGTATGCTCTCTCCTTGATTCTAATTATGGTTCTGATTGCTAATGTTGATCTTGATTTTGTGAGGAGCATGGAATTGGGTAGACACAATAGTTGGATATTATTTATTTTGGAAGAGGATTCCCACATTTTGCATTGCATGTTCTAATAGGAACATGAGAGGAGATACGGCCACCACATCTAAACACGTGTTTCTTTATGAGGTGGGCCATGAGTTTGATAAGATTCCATATGGTGATGACTTCCCATATCACATATGGAATGGTTTCTGAGCCATCTTGATTCACAATGTTAGGAGAGGAGATATTTAGAGATATAGTCTTCATCTTGCCTCTTGAAGGAAACATCATTGCAGCCAGAGTGGCATGCCTCCTTATCTTAAGTGGAAGGAAATACGCAGGGTAGGCACCTATGTCTACGATGATCAATTTTTCATCCCACCTTCTTTTGAGAACCTAGGTGGAGGAGAATTTCTTGGAGTTACCATGTAGGGAGGTGACTCATTATGGATGATTTCTTGGGAGAAGATGCTTTCCCAATCCATTTCGATTCTATCCTTGTAGTTGCTTGAGGACAAACGACATTTGGGAAGGGAGGAGCCGCAATATTCTGTCCCAGAATCAGAGAATAATTTTGTTTCATTTACGGTGATTGAATAAATGAATCAAGGAGGACATGTAAAACTCACGAAAACAATGAATAAATCCATGCCTATGTGAACAGAGACAAATCGGGCCTTATAAAATAAACACTTGCGAGTGTGAATGGGTTTGAACTATGTAAATGGTCAACCTTGACCAAATCCTGGCGTATTCTAGATTAATTTAACTCATGGATACATGTACACGATTCACAGATGGAGGCTCCAAATGAAAGGAGCTAGGTCATTGAAGTGGTTTAGGGTTTGACCGAGGCCTTTATCCTATAAGGAAGAGGAGAGAAGCATGACGAGTTTTCATGATTATCATTTTGCAGGGTGTATACATTTTGAAAATTTCTAATTCTTTGGTTATTTGGTAAGAATAATGCTATTTAACATTGGGTGTTCCTAAACGGGAATCCACCTCCTTCCTAGAGTAGCTCTTGGAAGGGCCTTGTTTTTCTTGTCCACTATACTTCATTTGGCCAGCTTCATCTTACGCCTATATTTTTGGTCTGTATTGGATTTTGGTTGTGCTTGTGAGTTGCGACAAGTGGACGATAGATATATGAGATCTATGCATCTATAACACCCCTTTTCCTAGGAAAGTCATCTATCCCTTTGACAAGGTATTAAAACCTTGGGAGCTTCGGATCTAGATCTTGGCATGGGGCCAAGGTATACTCGAATTCTACAACACGGTCCCTTTTTAGTCTTTGGGTATTTTGTAGTAGCGAGACTGGGGGGTGTTTTGGCATTGTTGGGGTTCCCATGTTTTGGCTAGATTGGCAAGACCAAAAGATGAGACAAAATCAAACCACTTTCAGACCTCGGGATCTAGCCCTCCTAGGTCTAGAGAGGGATCTCTCTATATAATCAAATGTTTATGTCTTTGAACAGCTCAAATGTTAAGATATTAGGCTAGTTATAAGCACAAGGTTTATTTGTTTGTGGTTATTTGTTTGGTTAAGATATTGGAAAAGTTAAATAAGGAAATACGGCAAGAAAGTTTAGGCAGAGGTAGTATTACGAGAACATTCTAGACAGTGGAAATGGATTGAGAAGAATTTCCTGATAATGGAAACAGTTGACTCGTCATCTAAGTGATGGATCTCAAAGATAATAATTATGATATGAATAAAATAAGAGGAGGAAAAAATAAAGTTTTTAGAACACAAAGTTAAAGACACGAGATGGAGAGAGACTTTGGACTCTCAATGCCAAACTCAGCTTGAGGGATCCTTGAAAATGACTGATTTTAAGGATCTAGTGGACGGGGCTAACTCTAATCCCCGGTGTTCCCAAATATTCCATATCAATCCCAACAAGAACATCTAAGAATAGATTCATTTAATTCATAGATCGGCTAGCGACGATATCATACCACTGCCTTTGGTTAAATCAACTTTGAAATCAATCCTTAGATAACACATTTAGTAGAAAACGCAAAGGCAAGGAGAGCGAGAAACATAGGGTGCCCTAACGAGGGTAAATCCTATGCCAGGATTTCTGATGCAAGCCGGGAAAAGCAATGTAATGCAGAATGCAGTTAAACACACACGGAGATGATAAAACATCACGGTACGCTTTAGATCGAGGATCCAAAGAAATGTGCTTGTCATATTAAAACAAACAACACGGTCAATTGTACCAACAGTTGCCCACGACTTGAACATTCAACTTTCGAAATACATCCTTCCTCGAGCTCTATCTTACTACTTTACACGGAGGCTTGTGTCTCGAAAGAAACGGCACTCACGATTCTCTCGATGGCCCAGTCAACGTACCTTCCTGATGGTTTCCTTCATGGAATTTTATGCGAAAGATGGAGCGTGAAGAGAAGGTAGGTGAAACACTAAATGTAGCATTAGAAACTTCGAAAAGAAAGAGGGCAGAAGCGTGCAATTATTTAAATTTCGTGCATTCAATCCATGGCACTCTTTGGGTGGAAAGAGTGAGTCTTCTTCAGAGCCTCCATTTACTCTGGGCATGTCTCTTACGATGTCACTCTGTGCGGACGACTACGTAGTACTTACTGGTGAATAAACAAAAAGGTAAATAAATGATGCTAGAATTAACGCCATCTTGTGAATCGGAAGTAACACAGTAGCATGGGGCCACATTGTCGAAATTTTGGAAAATCTCTCTAGAACACGACATAGGATGAGAGCGCGCAGGGCGCATCGTCCTTTATCGAAGAACCTTGTTGATGTGAAAACCCTTTGTGTGTATTTTATGTGCCTCGAACCTTGATCGATCCTCGGGGTCTTAAACTGGTACCTTTCTTCCAAATCACGAAAAGGTTCAAAAATATTCATTTATGTGCCTCGAACTCTACCACCCCATTTCTATCTCTGTGGTAGCTAGCTTTAATGGCGAGAGGTTTTGCGAGTTTGAATTTCTGTCCTTTAATAGAGTCATCGTTTCCTTTACGGACATTTTCCTAATACCGGGCATCATGATTTAGCTTCTTACGCTTGCTTGTGCCATTACAATAGTGTTATCCTAGGATCATAGCGGATTAATATTTTATCTGTAACAAAACATGCAAACACGTTAGGAAAACCATGCCATGGGTGGATGCAACGGGGATGACGAGAATGGCCATGCGGTACAGTGAGATGGTGGAAAAGTGCGGGATTATGGTGGAAAATGTGGTAAGGAGGCTTTCGAGAATGGTGGCGCGGTGAAAATGCGATTGGAGGGTGGCGAGAATGGAAATTTTAATGTAAAACATTAGAGTACAGCATGGCACACTATATACCATGGATGGGCAAGAAATACGATGAAACAATGGACGGTGGCATTAGCGAGGAGCGGTCAACGAGCGGAACATGCGATCAAATCCCGGACAAATACGAGTCTCGGGAAGATCGATGGCTGAAAATGCATCGGAGAAGCGGCAGTTGGTGGGCCGGGGTACGGTTACCTTCGGTTGTTCTCGCGCATCTTTGTGGCACGGTGTTTGTTAGGATGGGCGATCGCAGATCGGCCAGTTGTATATGCATATGCTATGGAAATGCGCGACGATAATGCTCGCGATGGGGTGGCGGTTTTGGAATAGTGTCGGTGCCACGCGTCATGTGATGAGTGGAATCGCTGGCCAAATGAAAATACCGCCCACCCCTCAAAGGCAGTGCGATGTAATGTGGTTTTACTGGAATAGTGCGAGGGGGACCCGCCGGGGCGCGGGTAAACTCGGGGGCACGGTACGTGGGTAAATGAATGGTGGAGATGCAATGAATGGGCGGTGAACGGGTTGAACGGTGGAAGTTGTCGAGACGTGGCCGGCCTTTGGATCTACACGGATCGACGATCAGGGCATCACTCCCGATATATAATTGCGGTAAGCGCCTTTAACAAATTTGTTCGGTCCGCGCGGGTACATGGGGGAATACGGTTCGGGGGCTGCTTAAGGGTGCTAAAACCATACACATAAACAAAATGGTTATTCGGCCATTTAATGCAATTTGAGGGCGAAATTAGGTACGATAGAGGGAAAACAAGGAAATTAGGCCAAACAAGGGGTGTGTGGTTGAAGGGGTTTTGGGATAATTTAAGGGAACAAGGGGAGGGATTTTGGGAGGTAAAGAGAGACTTTGAAAAAAAGGGAGAAAAAGGTTAAAATAGGATATTTAAGGAATACAAAGGGAAAATAGGGCCTTTTGAGATACGGTTTTTAGTGACACCTTATAAGGGAGTCGGCGGGGAGAGTGTCAAAGGCGAGAGATACGAGGAGACTTCTAAAGGATGATGTTTTTCAGAGGAAATGCATTAGTGAAGGCTGAAAACATTTTAGCCCCATGTTTGCTTGTCGAAAATTTATAGGGGGCTAACGGTGGCTCATGAGATGGCTTCTTCTTAGAATTAAAAATTGAAATATATCTTTGGAGTAGGCAGGTGCTGGTACCTTCTGTTTCTTCAGTTGCTTCCCCAAATGTTCTGTCGAAACATTCCCAAACAATCTCTCATCCTACAATCCTAGCAACATTTTCTTCTTCTAGGGTGCATTTGGACTATGGAGACCCTTTACATCATTTTTATTTTTTTTACAAACAAAATAATAATATCTCACCCTTATTACTCCATGAGACAGATTAATGGCCAGTACCACATGTTTCTCTACCTATTCACATATAACTGGGATTAAGTACATCCCGGCCGAGATTTCATCTCTCGATACAACAAGTTAAAAACGATTATTAAGTTAGGCAGTCTAGTTTGTTGTGGATCTAAGAAGGCAGGTTTCACATGGACATAAACTTTGCGAAGAATTGAAAACAAAATCTTGGGGCTTGAAATCTGAGTTTGGTATCCTTCTTTCCTTTGGCTCAAGTTTTGAGCTTGTTAGAGTCACTTTCCTTTCTTTTTCAACTCTAGTTTTGGGCTTGTTAGAGTTGGCTCTTTCTTCTTGTTGGTCCGGAGTTTTGGGCATGTTTGAACCGACTATCTTTCTTTGGCTCGGGTTTGATCTCATGTTAGACCAACCTTTGCACTTCAGGGGTTCATGTTTGAGCAGCCTTGGCGGGCCTCTCCTTTTCTCTATTTTTCTCTTCTTCTTCTTATTTTCTTTTTTTTTTTTTTGGAACATTTTCTCTTTTATTTCTTGAAAAAAAAACATTTACAAATATTGTCTGATGGAAATGGAAACTAGAAATTGGAAACGCTGTAAGTAGTATTTGAGCATCTTTTGCCATTGACGGGACCCCAAGGCTACGTACGTCCAACTCTTAAAAAAAAGGCATTTGAGACCGTGCTTTGGATGATGTAGGGACCTTGTCACAAGTTTGTCAAACTTGTCGTGATTTCCGCTGATATCTACTCCTTGAGTCCCACTTCGAACTTTATCTCCAATTTTGAAATCAAAGCCTTGGTTCTTTTATTGTTCGCTTCTTTATGTTCTCATGAACTTTGATAGCTATATTGTGACCTCTTCCCTTGTTTGTTTGAATGAATTCTCCGATTTATTCTCCCTCACCATGCTATGTTCATATGTTTTATCTCTTGGACAATTTTAATCATGGTATTCCAAGGCTAGTGGGAAACACGCTTCTATTCCATGAACAATTTGATGGTGACATAATGTATTTCTTTGTTAATACATGTGATACAGGGGCATGCCTAACTGTGTGTGACTTTGTTCTCTTCCAACGGCTTTGATGATGGTTATTTGGGGTTCCCATGTTTTGGCCGGATTGGCAAGACAAGAAGCAGAACAACATCAGAAACCACCAGTCTCAGGATCTAACCTCTCTTGAGTCCAGAGGATCTCTCTGAATATATATCAAATATATATGTCTTTGAAGCTCAAAGTTAAAATGTTTAAAATGGTTATAGGCTCAGTTTGTGTTGTTGTTGTTGTTTAGTTCCAGTTTATGGAAAAGAAAGAGATTCAATGTAAAATAGGATGGGCAAAGAGAAAAAAGGTAAGTGAAATGTTCAGAGTGTCAAACCATGACAGTGGATTCGGGAAAAGATTTTCTTGCTAATCAATAGGCATGCTTTCGGTGGGCTGATCATAAAACATTATGGATCTGCAGAATGATTTTGAGATATGGAATGGTAGTAAAGGAGGAGACAACACGGTTTCGGAGCTGCAAAGTTAAAGATACATTTTGGTCGCACAAGGATCCTAGTGGTAGAGACTAACTCAATGCAGTGTTCCCAAATCTTTCTATTACTAAATCTTAACAAGAAACATCTAAGAGTAGATTCATTTTAACTCATACTACATCAGAAGCAGAAGCCGTAACATCCACTACCTTTGGTTAAATTATCTAAAATCAATTCTTAGATAACACATTTAGTAGAAAACATAAAGGCAAGGAGAGCGTAAACATAGGGTGCCTAACAAGGGAAAATCCTATGCCAGTATTTACTGATGCAAGCCGGGAAGAAGTGTAATGAAATGAAATAAAACACGGAGATAGAAAAAACATCACCGATGCTTTAGGATCGGGATCCAAAGAAATGTGCTTGTCATATTAAAAAACAACACCCAAGTCATGTACAACATTGCCCATACTTGAACATTCGACTGCGAATACATCCTTCTACCTATCTTACAACTTTACACAGAGACTGTGTCTCAAAAGAAACTACTTGCAATCTTCTCGATAACCGATCAACAACCTTTACAATGTTTCTTCATGGAATTTTATAGCGAAAAGATGGACGAGGAGGTAGGTGAAGAACTAAATGAAGAATTAAAACAGAACCGAAATAAGGCACGAAGCCCATTCTTTCTTGACTCATACAGTGATCTACGCTTTCTTTGGGTGACATTGATATTCTTCGGCTTCCATTTACTCTGAGTACGTGCGGTGATCTTTGGTAGCCAGGAACTCTACTCTATAGTACATTTGGTGCATAAAAAAAATGAGTGAATAAATGAATGAATGAATATTGTATGTAGCTCAATGCTACGTAGCTTGGGACTATACTTCTAGTGACTCTTCTAGACCATAAAATGGAATAGAAATAGTGTGGGCTTATTTAGTCCTTCCATGGAAAAAAACATTCGCCGATGTAACTTCTTATTCATTAATTTCGTATACATATTCTCTGGGACCACGGTATGAGGTAATTTTCCTCTAATCATGAGTTAGGCTCGGGGATCTTCATTTTGTGCCTTAGACTCTGCGCACTTCATTTATAGTCTATACTGTGAAAAATCACTTACTATGATAGGTTTGTGTGCTCATGGTAGCCTTTCCCACACAATGTCTCCCGTAAAAACATGAATTGAGTTATAGAAATCCATGAACGGGGGTAGCTACAGGAGGACGGGGAGAGCAACGAGCGCGGCGGTGTGGTGAAACGAGTGTTTTGAATGAAATAGATGTGGAAAGTACATTGACATGGCGAATAATAGGGTTTGGTGGAGAAAATGTCTGTGTGGGCCATTTGATCATGATGTGGAGGTGTAGATCAACGACGGAGATCAAACGGTGGAATGATATATGAAAATAGACGAAATGAATATGAAATATGAATTTTAATGTAAAATGTGAAACTTTAGACTTTGGTGGAAATGCAAAGAAATACATGAAATGCAACGGACATGCGTATGAGGTGGGACCCAATGTGGTGGAGGGCGATTGAATCTGAGCTGAAATCCCAGTCTTCGGATCAACGGGCAGGTTCCAAGATAATTAAAAACATCGCAACCGGGGAAGGAGCGGGGGGCAGCCACGCAAGTTCCGATTGTGATTGGGAAAGGGGAATGCGTGGCGGTTGGATCACAGAATCGACGATGGAGATGCGGATCGGGGATCACAATCGAAGGGGACACAAAGGGGCGACACCAACAAACTTGATTGCGATTAGGAGGAGACAAGCGATGGGCTGATGGATCAGCAGAGACAACGTTGGAGATGCGATGAAGGAGAAGAAGAGGCCGACGGGCGCCGAAGCGAGGAGATGGGCGTTGGTGCGATGGACGAACGGTGTGGTTTGGTCAATAAATCGCAGACGGAGGGCGGGAGTGACACATATCAGGCACCAATTGCAATTAGGCGGGGAGTGTGATGGCCGTTGGATACGGCACTGGGGGATGGACGGTGGGGTGAAATCGCGAGTCGGTATGATTGGGCGATCGGGAGACGGGACTTGCGATCAATCGGAGAAGCGATCGGGAAGGAATTGTGATTACAAGATCGGCGGAATGGAGCGTGATCAATCACATCGCCGTCATTCGCGATGGACCCCGGTGAGAGAACAACATAAGTCTTGCGATTACATAGGTTTGCGATATTGCGTGGGCCGGCCAGTCCCGATAACGGATCCGGTGAGGTAAGTGACGAGACTTACATACGAAACAATCGCATCGAGTTTTTCAATGTTACAAGGGACCCCTAACGCCCGCTCCGTCTTCCCGATGCGGTCGCCCTAAGCCACTAAGTGCTTGGTCTTAGCGTTGGGTGATATGGGGGAAAAGTTGAAAGGGCGGGGAAAGGAGGTGAGGCCTATTATAATGTTAAAAGTGGGTTTTTAACCCATTTCGGTGCATTTAAAAGGCAAAGGATGGTAGCGATAGGGAATAAAGGTGGTGGCTAGTGTAAGGTAAGGTGGGTTTTTGAGGGGATTTTGAAGGAGATTTGGAGACCATAAAGGGGGAATTTTGGGATGGAAAGGGAACTTGGAGAAAAAGGATAAAATGGGAAAAATCTGCTTGGAAGATACAAGGGCGAAATAAGGCCTTTTTGAGAAAAATTTAGTCATTCGGCAAGGTCATTGACCATGTCAATGAGAAGGCAGTCAGGCAAGAACATAAAGGCTTCCAAAAGTAATTATTATGTTTTAAAAATGCATTCCTTGAAAGCTGAAAAAAACAATCTAGCCCCTTGCTTGTGTTAGCCATCGATATTTTTTACATGTTAGTGATGACTATATCTATGGCTGACTTTCTAGAGATGATTTCTATATCGTTTTCATCTAGAAAACCCTCCTAAAACTTTTTTCGCCCTTCTACTTTTCGGTCCACCCCATGTCAAAATCAAAACCTCATTATCACTATCCTATCTAGCTTCAGCCCTATTTGTCTGCCCATCAGCTCCAAAAGGAAAAGTCCAAGTCTGTTTCAAGAGTCTCCCCTATGTTAGGAAGTGGCGCTTTAAGACATTCTACTTTTGGCAATCATCAAAAGGCCAAAAAAGCCTCCATCTGCTACAGACCAACCATGACTGACCTCCCACTCTGCAAATGAAATTGACAAACAGCTCTAAGTCGCGCCACTCACACCCCCTAGGTCTCAGCACTATATAAAACACAGTCTCAAGCTGATTATTAGGTGTTTCACAGTGTTTTATGGATTCTGCAAAGAACAGGAAATACAACTTCATCTCAGGAGAAAATTCTTGAATCTACATTTAGAGGAACAACTGCTTCTAAATGTAGCATGAGCCTGAGATATATCTGCAAAACAGAAAGTCACTCATCAAGACCTTGCAGTTTTCCTTCCAGCATGAAAATCACAGCAAGAAAATGACACCACTGTCTCAACAAACTGGTAAATTGTCATGGCCCAGAACCTCCTTCATTTACAAGCAGAGGGTTAGGGCGCCTCCTTCATCTACAAGCAGAGGGCGCTGGCCAGTATTGGCTTTGAGGATTGCAAAAGTCCCAGTTTGCTTTATACTGAACAGTGAAACAGAGATTCTAGGTTTTCTGAGTGTAAGTGATAATCAAAGCAGAGATAAAGTCTGAAGTATGCAAGTTCAAAGGAAAACAGAGTTTGGTCTGATAAAGGAGGTCATTTGAAGTTTTCAAGTCATGTGAATTGTTAAACTTTAGAAAGGCATGTCATTAGTAAAAATTCCAATCATAAGCAGCCTGCTTGTCCACAAGATCAAATTGAAGAGGTGCTGACAAAACATGTCATTACATAGGCAGAAGGAAAGATGTTTGTTTTTCAAAAGGCGCTGACCTCCATAGCCACAGAGACTATCTTTCAAATAATTTGTCATAAGATGACCAAAGCAAATGATGACATCTCAGTTCCCCTCAGAGCAGTACAGTGAGACAGTGACAATTTGACTAGGGTTGTTCTCAAGCATAGTGGTGATTGCAAACAGAGCCTTATCAAATAATCTTCAGATACTTTGCTCAGTGAAAGGCCTCCTCCATTTATGAGCAGATGGCCAAAGCATTGCATATTGTTGAAAACTGATTTGGTCAAAAGGTGCAGTGGAAGGATACAAAGGAGGTAAATAGAAGTATGTACACAGGTGAAAGATGGTGTTTATATTTCAAAATGCACTACACATAGGAAAATGTCTTTCAAGAAATACATCATGATGGACAGGAAACAATATGAATATGTATGCATTTATACCAAAAAGGAGTAGTTTCCTTAAGGGAAAGGGTCAAACAACGCCCCACTGTCACCTGCCAAGAAGTCTAAGGGAGCTCCTTTTGAGTAAACAAAGAAATATAGTATGAAAGCATGCAACCAAAAGATGGCACTTACAGTCCAGGGAGAAGCCTATAAATCACCTAAGAGCATAAATTATCAAACAAATTGGAAGAAGGCAGACCATCTCCTTTTAAAAATGAAAAAATGGCTTTCAAAGCTTTTCAACAGACCTGGTGTGGTTTTCTCTTTTGAAATATCACCTGAAATGTCAAAGAGTGTACAGATTTGAAATTATGGATGATTCTGTTACAAAGAGAGATTACTGCACTATTGAAAGGAAATGATAGCTGTGTATCAAAGAACCCTGTTTTTCCTGCTTCACAAGCTTATCCTTTCAGATATACACCCAGGATGGACATGGTGAATAGATATACAATTTTATGAATAGGCAAAAGGAGTTTGTTTTGATAAACTGTCGCTGTTTAAATGATTTAAAACAAACACAGTTTTTCATCATTCCAAAGGACAGATATAGCGCAGATGATACACCTACAGTTTTACATCATAAATATTACCAGCATCTTTAAAAAACAGTGACGAAGATGATGTGGAGGTTATGGAATTATTTTTCAAAGTGAGAAGTTCGGTGTTAAATGTCACCCAAAGAACAAAATTGGAAGTCACTTTTCTATCACCTGTGCATAAAACAGAGTTCTGGCTTTAAGCTATATTTGTTTTCATAAAGGGGTTGGTCCATGATTAAACGGTCCAAAAGCATCGAAAATCTTCAAATACATGCACAAAGTATGAAATCCAGTTTGCTAATGCACCAAGGTTGTGGATAAAAAGGATCAAAAGGGTTTTGAAACACCTTGCAAAAGCCAGCCAAACATTTTCATTTTGCATTTAAAAAAAGAAGTGACCGTTGAAGATTTGTTTTGAAATGACATAAGAGTAAATCGAAGAAGGAGTTTTCATTTTCAAAACGGCAATCAAGGTGTTCATAGCATCAAACAAAGCAAAGTTCGGATCAGATTGCAGAAGTTTGCAGCAAATTTTGGCCGCGCGACGCGCCTGGGAACAGTTTTACACAGGCGGCCAGTATTGGCGCGACGCGCCTGTACAGTTGCGCGACGCGCCTGTACACGGTGCCCGACCGCCCGACTGCCCGACCCGACAGGCCACCCGGGTGGTATTGTTTCCGCGCCGTGCTGACCTTAAAGAGTGCCGCGCATAGTTGGAGGCTTTCCAGTGCTGCTCCAGCTCTCCCCAAGGGTTGTTCATCAAATTTGGAGGTATTTTCACACATTTTTCTCCCTCGGTTTCAAAAAAATTGCTAAGTAACATGAAAGTTTGAAATCGAAACTGTGGTGTGAAGTGAAAGGGTTAGAACAAAACTGCTGAGTTTGACCTAGTTTGATTATCGATATATATGTTAAAGAAGTTGCCTAGCAAGGTCAAAGACAAATCAAAGAGCGACTTGTCCTAGTTTACTTGGTATATCACCATATCTGGCAATTGGTTTTGCTATGAAAATGCCCCTAGTTTGGAGTTGTGTTTATAGGATAAATTCACTGCTGGAAGTACCTATAAAGAGATCAGTGTGCTGAACCACTACAGGTGTTTCGTATCAAAGCTTTCAAAACCTTCTAACCCTGTCACTATAGCTAAAAAACAGTGTTTTCTACACGGTGATTTGAAGTGTTGAACTGTGATAAAATGCTGGCTGTGTCATTCAAAAACACCTACAGGAGATAATTGGTTTTGAAACTAAGAGCAGGATGTTTTCACTTTAAAAGGATCAGGGATCCTACACTTTCACAAGCATCAATGGACAGAGGTTAAATCCATAACTACAGAAAGGGTAGTTTACTCCTGAGTTTTTCAACTTGACTGTTTTTGTTCATTCAAACTTATTTCAACACAAGTTGGTATTCAAGATAGGACAGAGGTTTTTCCTACAAAGAAACAGTGTTTTGGCTTAAAGGGAGTTTGTTGATGCAAGATCTTTGACTGCAACCTCCAAGGAAACCTCTAAAGAGGTAAAAGGAAAAATTTTGTATAAAGAGACAGGGCTTATATCTAAAGGAAAGCTTTTCACACTATCTTCAGATTGATAAATGGATGTTTCTTATAAAGTAAAAGTCTTTTTCTGCCAAAGCCAGGGGGTTAATTTATAAAGATCCATTGATTGTTTTAAAAGGAGAAAACTCACATAACCTCTGCCTAAAAAATTTGGAGTCTTTCAAACTCTGTCATCTTTGCTCAGGACTGTGACAGTGACTGTTTAATAGCACTAAGGGTTGATTTCACATATGCAAGTTAGTTCAATGTTGGCACACTTATACAAGGCAGAGTTTTAATAATTGCAAAATCTCCCATGGGAAAAGAGTAAGAGGTATTGAGTGACATCTTAAAACTCACAAGAACAGGGTGATCAAAGCACTTCTCACAGCAAACTCCTTTTAGCAGTTTACCTTTCTTTTTCACTGTATTATTTCCTACTGAGAAGTTGTTGACTGAGTTATTTTCAAGGTGGAAGGCCACTTTCTGAAGAGTAGGTTTTTGATGATTGAATTTTACCTTGGAGACAGAGATACAGGTGTGTTGATTGGCCTCTAACAAAATCACAAGAAGAGTGATCTCTTAACACTGTGTACAGGAAATTTACACAATAGTCTGTCTCCTCTTTTACTGTATGGTACCCTATAGAGAAATATGTTGACAGAGATATTCTAAAGGTGGAAAGGACTTTTTCTGAAGAGCAGAGGTTGTGTGTTACAAAGAAACTTGTTGCAAATCATCCAAATCACATTGTTTCTCTGTCAAAGCAGTAAAGTGACACAGTTTGACTCCAACAGGACATTTTACACACAGTGAAGGCAGTTTGCCTCTTCCAAAGCATATTCAGGTCAAAATGCCTCCAAGGCAAGACAACAGGAGCGGTCCACATAAAAGATATGAGCCCATCTCTACAGAAGAGATTAATGCTCATCCATCTGTACTTTTCAACTTCCATGAAGTAGGCTGCCTTGATTTCTGCCAGAATATAGAAGAAGTCAAGAGTTTTTCGCCATTAACACACTTGTGCGCCCTGAGATTCAAAGAAAAACACTTCCAAGTGGCGGGTCTGGATTTCAAAATTTCTCCAAGGTATGTGTCCAAGGCCACCAAGATCCCGTATCATGGCGAAAAATGGTTTAAACAAGCTCATCTTGACTTAGAGGATTACAAACCTTTCATTAAGTCTGAACATAGAGAGGCTGTCACTACTATTTTCCCTTTTTCATATCTCCTTGACAGCTATGCTCCGTTTATGAAAGTCATAATGAAATATTTCACTTGTGAAGGGAGGTTTAATCGAATTTATGCCTACCATGTCCGATTATTGATGCATTTTACCAGAAGCAGGCAACTAAACCTCCCTTACTTTTTGTTCAAAAGCATAGAGAAAATTGCATCTACTGTCCAGAAGAAGGCCCCACCTCAGCAAATCCCTTCTCTTTTTCATCATTCTTTGATCAAGATTATCTTCTTATACCAGCAAGAGAAGAAAGAGGTTCCATGGGATTTATTCATCAGCCATCCGGACTTCTCTACTGTTCCTCCTGTTCATGTGCCTTCCACTCAGCCTATCCATCGCTCGGTACCTTTGTCTAGTAGGCCTACTCCTAGAAGGCTCAGAATGACTACTGGATAGCCAAGTCAACAGGAGGAAGGAGAGGACAGTAAACAGCAGCAAGAGGAAAGGGATGAGGGACAGCAGCAGATAGATGATGAAGGATAGCAGGTCCATGATGAGGGACAGCAACAGTTAGATGATGAGGAACAACAGCAGGTGCAAGATCAAGAACAGCAGGTTAGGCAGGAAGTTGAGACACCTCTTGAGCCACAAATTGAACAAGACATTGATGAAGAGCAGCAAGCTAATACTGGCGAACAGGGGCAGCAAAGTGAACAGCCAGGAGAAGATATCCAGCAGCCTCAAGAAGAGCAGCAAGTTCAGGAAGATGTCAAAGGTAAAACAGTTGTGCCTCCTCCTCTCAAAATAACAAAGCTCAACACAGCAAGGAAAAGAGGGACTAAAGCTGCCACCCTAACAATGACAAAGATTGTTCCTAGCAAGAGGAAATCGCCCAAAAGGACATCTTTTATCATGCCAAGGAGGAAAAGCGCCAGATTGGCTTTCAAAGGTAAAAGCAAAGTTGGAGAAAGTACAAAGCATGGAGGTGAATTAGCTATCATCCCTATCCAGAGCGATGACAGTGATAATGAGGCCCGCCTTCTTGAAAATCTCCTAATCCATAAGGAAGGGCAAATTGAGGCATTAGAGGAGGATCTTCAAAGGGCAAGGAATTTCAACCACTTCTTGGAGATTGAAAACAAACAAATGAATGTGCACACAACTGTTCATGAGGCACGGGCGATTAAGTATAAGAAAGAGGCAGCTAAGGCGCAAGCAAGAATTGAAGAGCTCATTGGTGAGTTTGATGATGAAGAGGAGGAAGACCAGCCTAGGCAGAAGAGGCCTAGGACCATCGGGCTTAAAAGAGCCTTAGAAAAGCAGAGAGCAGAAGAGCAAGCCCAGCTCCAAGCCTTTCCTCTCACTGCACTCCTTGAGCAGGAAATTGAAGAAAACAAAGAGGCTTGGCTTGAAAGAGCTAACAAACATTTGGAAATGAAGCTTGAGAGGGCGAATAGAGATTTAGAGCTGCAGAGGAAGAGGACACATCACTTCCAACAGCTGAATCAGTTTGCCCGGCGCAAACTAAAGGCAGCGCAAGAGAAATTGAAGAAGGCAAAAGGGAAGCGCCTAGCACGGAAAGAAGGGAAAAGCATATCAGCCCTTGATATTTTGGCTTCAGCTTCGGAGCATGTTGCTATGGACCCTTGAGGGTCATGCATGCCAATTTTGGGCCTATTTCGGCAACTTTTTGTTTTTTGGCATTTTTTGGGTTTTTGGTCAAAAACTCATAATTTCGCCATTTCAGTTTGAGGTTTTTTCAAGGGAGGAGGATGATACCGATGGATGCCATAATTTTATGAGCAGGTCACCAGCGATTTTCAGAGCATTTGGAGATCATTCGCCCCCTCAAATTGGCGAAAAATGCTCACTTTTTGCACATTCTGCCCGTCATATCAGCAGTCTGCTATTTCCTGGCTTTTTACACACAGGTACAGATTTGGAGGACTTCCGGGCATCAGATTGAGGTGATTTCAGTTGCGCCGGAAAGTAGACACATAAAGCTTTCCAACGAGCTATCATGAGCCTCGTTTCGACATCGGGAAGGCTGCCATTTGTCTCCAGCAAGTCAGGGGACCTTTTTCAGACATAAATATGAAGTATTTTTGTAATTTTTGAACCTCAAAAATCAGCTTTTTCCAAATGTGCGTTAAGCTATTTTTACACTTGGGAAATGATGTAAAGTCAATATAATTTCCGTTTTTAGCAGTTTTTTAGATATTTTATGGGATATTTTGTGCCTTGGGCTTTGTAAAGCCTCAAGGACAAGTTTAGATATTTTGACTTGGCCAATGGGATAGCTAGTTGCTCCATGAGGTTTTCCTTCCTCTAGCCTATTTATTCCACAAGGATTCATTGTAAAACAAAGGCTGAACTTGAGAGAAGAATCAATATATTGGTCATATGAGCTTTGAAGAACATATTTGTGTTATGATTTTTGGACTGCCTCTTGGATGCTTTTGATGAATGATGAAGGATTGGTGATGGATTCCATGACATGGTAGAATGGTATAGTGTTTCTTGCTATGTTTTTGTCTTCTAGTTTTCATTCATAATCCATGCTTCTTGTTGCTATAGATCAGTAGAGATTGATTTTGAGATATGCCCATGGAGGCACCTCAAAATTCCTGAATCTTCATAGCTTGATGTTTTCTTCTTCCTTAGTTATGCTAAAGAATTCTTAACTGCTCTTTAGTAACTTGAGGATACTGTTTGCTAAGTTTTATTTACAAGTTCTATGTCTGTTGAGTAGGATGTATGGTGTGCCCTGCCTACCTATAAGCTGTCCATAGTTCTGTCCATAAAACTTTTCTCTTTGACTGATTAGTTGATCATCTTGTTGAACCAAGGAGGCCTAGTCCCAATCTAGCCCTTTGCCTAAAACTATGAAAGCTTGTTTGTCAAAGTGCCCAATAACTTAGAGACTATGTTTAGGCGTTCTGGCATAGTTTTATGAGTTGTTAGTCTGTCTTATGTGTTTTCCCCAAAGTCTGATAGCCATTTCCCGAAGTTAGAGGGTCTTATACCTCTATGCATGGCTGGAATGTTTGATTTTTGTGTATAAATTAGCTCATAGTTACACTTAGCATGATTAATGGCTTGCTATAACATGTTTATGTCTGCTATCAACTAATTACACTTGAAATCCCTCGTCTTTCACAAGCTTGATGTCCATTTACTCCATTCTTCCCAAAGATCCCTTCTACCGTGAATCAAATCGGCCCTACAACAACCTTACATCATCATCTCAGAGTTTCCTTGACCTGTTTGACCCCATAGCCCAATTGATCTGACTTCTTGTTATCCATTTTTATATCTTTGATCATTTTTATCCCTCACAAACTTAAAAAACCAAAAATCAAAAAACTCACTTCATAACTAGCCTAATATCAGAACACCATAAGTAAACACACCGACATCTTTTACATTTATAGAGAGAGCCCTCTCTGAGTCCAGGAAGGCTAGGTCCTCGGGCTCCAAAGCTTGGTTTGATGTTACATCGTCATTTGGCTCGCCAATCGGCCAAATCACGGTTGGCTCACCAATCGGCCAAATCACGGGACCCTAACATAATGGCGATCACGGCGGGACTTTGAGTTAGTGACAATCTAAGGACACCTTAGAACTCTAAAGTCCCTTATTTTTCGAGAAAACCCGCCTTTTAGCCACCTCATCGCCACCCTAACATAATGGCGATCACGGTGGGACTTATTGAGTTCATGACAGTCTAGCAAACTTTTATAGACTCCTTAGTCCTTCAAATTTTAACTTAAACCATCAGCCTTAGAATCATTTAGTGTAAACTCTCTGCTTCACCATCTTAGCAAAGTGATGAATCAGGTCTATAACACTCTTACATCCTAGGCTGCACATAAAACTCAGAAAAACCCCAAAACACTCCTTTAGATTGGTTTTGACACTACTGGTGGTGGACCATACAAGTATATCTCAAAACAAACTGATAATTCACCTAGCGACTCCACTAACCTCTAGTAGGCCTTACTTTTTGACCAAACTCTAGGTTATTATCCGATAGAACTATCCCATCGCTCACTAACATAGCGGGAGATGGTGGGACACTGAGTGCATAATAGTCCAACAAACTTTTATAGACTCTTAGGTCCTTTAGATACCATAAACAAGCAAGCAGCCCATAGACCCATTTAGAGTAAACTCTTTTGTTCTCATCACCCTAGCAAAGTGTTGAAACAAGTCTAGGATACTTTAAATCATAGGCTGCACATAAAACTCAGAAAATCCAAAAACATTCCCAGATTAGTTACTGGTGGTGGACCATAGCTATCTTCACAAAAAAAACCCAGTTCCACCTGGCGACTCCACAAATCCATCCCTTTTATTTTTTGACCATCCTTCACCTTAGTAGAACTTTAGAGAGACCACTCATCCAGAACATTCACCAATACCATTCTCTCTAAACTCTGGATCTAAAATCTGGCTTCACGAAGAATTAACACCAGATCCCATCCAGACCCAAACCCTCCTATCATAGTAGATGACCCAGAGAAGATTCTGTGGCAAGCTTCCGAAACTGACCATCTAGTTACTGGTAGATCCATTCGTAGAACAAGATCTGTACCTAAACATCGCACTATCCTACTAGATTCACCTTTGGAACTAGGGTCATCACAAACTCTTCCCAGAAGCAAATCATATAGTAAGATAAACTTTGACGATCTTGAACCCCTAAACCCACCACAGATTCCTAATAGAGAAGCTTCACCTACCACTCCTCCTGATTTCCAACTTCTTTATCAATTTGGCTCCTATCATCCCAGATCTGCTCAAAACCAGATCACTAGTCCAAGTTCATCCGCCACGCCTGGTCAAAACACCATTTTTCAAACCACCCCATCACAGCCTACTAGTCCTCATCTTGTACATCATCCATTAGCTCCCGTCATGGCAGCCTGGTACGCACCTTTGGTGTTGCCACCACCTTTGGCTCCTCTCCCAAACAAGTATCAAGAAAAAATCCCACAATTTACTGGAGAAGACACCACCACACCTCGACAGCATATAAGTAGGATGACCGATGCTTATGAATACCTAGAGGTACAAGACGAGACTGTCAGAATGAGAATATTTGCCCAAAGTCTTGGTGGTGAACCTAAAGCATGGTTCAAAAGCTTGACTCCAAACAGTATCCATGATATCCCCGAACTACATCAAGTCTTTAGAAATAGGTGGGAAATCCGAAGAAACCCCATTCAAATCCTATCAGAATATAACAACCTAAAACGGGAAAATGGGGAAAGTGTCCAAGCTTACTGCACTAGATTCAACAGTGTATATAACTCCCTCCCACCTCATTTCAAACCCCCGCTTGGTTTAGCCTTGGAAAAATTCCCTGAGGGTTTCGATCCAGACATGACATATCATCTGAGAGACAAGGATCCCCCCACCTTAGAGGAAATGCAACAAATAGCCATAAAATCAGATGCCAACTTAGCAGAAAAAAGGGCTAGGACTAGAGCGGAAAGAAAGGTCACATACAAGGATGAGGTCTCCACTTCATCACCTTCCTTGGATCCTAGAATAGATGAATTAGTCAAAACCATGGCCAAAATGTGGGAAAGGATAAATGAAAAGGCTCCTGTTAGGGACAACCAGCCAAACCCTCCAAACAGAAACCGGAACCAAAACTTTAGGAGGGAACAGCCCCAAAACAGACCGAGGGAAAATGACCAATAGATCAGGCCACCCTTCAATGAAAACTATGTGGAAGAGGATGACAGGGATACAGAAAATCTTGATGAAAGTCATCTAAATCTCGTAGGATCTGATAATGAAAGCGAGGTATACCTCACAGCGGAAGAACAAGAGTTATGTTCTCCCAATCAGGATGAGACCAACTATGAAGGTCTCGATGATCCTGCCATAGACTTCCAAAATGCCATAATAGAAGCTCACCGGAAATATAATCTTAGAAGCAGAAAAAACCAAAACCATTCCAAAAAGAATAGTCCTGACAATACCAAAATCTCTGAAAACATCTTAAATAGGACCATGGATAGTAGCAAAGTTGGGGCCAAAAAGACTGACCAAAACAAAGGTAAGGCCATTCAGACAAGTACGAGCTCAGACACTCCTAGTACCTCTAAAGAAACCCCAAAGTTGACTGTATCAAAAGAAGTCCCAAGCCAAAGTCAGCAAATTAAGAACATAGAAAAGGTTATGTCTGAGAAAGCTGAAACAAATCTGCCCAAGCTACCTACTCCTTTTAGCTTCGAAGGGGAAATTTCCAAAATAAAAGTTACCATACCCCTTACAGAGTTAATAACTATAGATAGGTATAGATCTCAAATCTTCAAAGTCTTTGACCTAGAGAGTAAGTCAGATACCTTGAATCTAACTGACGACAAACCCGAGCTTTTATTTGGCCCTAAAGTAGAAGGCGAATATCAAGAAGGAACTATTTCTCCTTTCTATTTAAGCTTAAACATACGGGACAAAATACTACATAATGCCATGTTATATTCTGGTGCTTCCCATAACCTCATGCCTAAAGCAGTCATGGAAAACCTAGGACTAGAAGTGACTCAGCCTTACAAAAACCTATATTCTTTCGACTCAAGTCAAGTCAAATGTTTAGGTCTGATAAAAAATCTAGATTTTGACCTAACGCAACTACCAGCCAAAAACTTAGTCATGGATGTAGTAGTGGCTGATATCACACCCAAGTATGGAATGCTACTATCAAGAGCATGGGCTGCCAAAATACAAGGTAGCCTTCAAATGGATATGTCATTCGCTACTATCCCAGCTTTCAACCAAACTAGGAGGTTATACCGAGAGACTCGCATGAAATACATGGTTAGCAACAGAGATAAGCCAAACAATACCCCCATCTATTCCATTCATTCCAATTTAGATTCGTTTATCCTATACAATGAAGGTGGTATAAACAAGCAGATAAAAGAAAACGAAGACATGTCCAAACCATTATCAGATGAAGAAATTGATAACCAAAGTCCCAAGAAACCTGAGAAACAGCTTAGTATCATGTATGAAAAGGAAACTCTTTGGAGCATAAGCTTTGATGGTTCTTGTGGCAAGACGGGTTCAGGAGCAGGCATCTGGATACACAATACTAAAGAAGGTCATTCTTTTAGATTAGAATTCCAATGTACTAATAACATTGCTGAATATGAAGCCCTTCTCATCAGTCTACACATGCTTAAAGACTTGGGCGCCAATAGAATATCAGCCCAAGGAGACTCAGAGCTTGTAATCAGGAAAATCAAAGGTGAATATTCGGCAAAGAGCCCAAGACTGAGAGAATACAGGAATGCAGCTTTAGATATCCTTAAAACTTTTGAAAAATATGAGCTCACCTATATCCCTAGGATTCAAAACAGTCTGGCAAATGAGCTCGCCTTTGCTGCAAGCAATAGCCAAATACCATGTATGAATGAGCAATATGACATTCAAGTGAAACACCGCCCTACTGTACCAGATAATCTTGACCATTGGCAAATATTCCAAGATGATGATCAAATTGATGATTTCTTACAATCTAGGAATGAGTTTGAAATAACCAAAACAGACTCAGGAGATGAAGAAAGGAAACCCAGCCAAAGTCAAGAACAAGAGCTAAATCCACCTTTGTGGACCAATCTAAACCTGGTAGACCATCCATATGACAGGGAGATGGAATAAGACATTGACCAAAGGGAACTCGAAGTTTTACACTGCGAGAATGACACCATACCCAGAGGGCTCGCACCTTTAGAAGAATTTTTTGACTTTAATCATGTGGCCAAAAAACCTAAAATGGAATCTACAGAGGATGACATAGAGGAATACAACATAGGAAGCCCAGAAGAGCCGAAAAACATTAAACTATCCAAAACCCTCCCACCTATCATAAAACAAAGGTACATAAATCTATTCAAATAATTTAAAGATGTGTTTGCATGGGGGTACCAGGATTTGAAATCATATGACACCAGCATCATCCAACATAAAATTCCCCTCAAAGAAAATCAAAAACCTTTTAAACAGAAGTTAAGAAGGATAAACCCAGTATTATTACCATTGGTTGAAAAGGAAATTAAAAAGATGTATGATGTCGGGATAATAGTATCTCTCCGATACTCTGAGTGGGTCTCAAATTTAGTATCAGTTAGGAAAAAGACTGGTGAAATCAGACTCTGCATAGATTTCCGAAACTTGAATAGGGCATGTTTGAAAGATAACTACCCTCTGCCCAAAATGGACCACATACTTCAGAAGGTAGTAGGCGCTAAAAGAATCTCATTGCTTGATGGTTTTTCTGGTTATAACCAAGTATTGGTTTATCCTACCGATCAACATAAGACAACTTTCACCACCCCTTGGGGCACTTTTATGTACGTTAAAATGCCTTTTGGACTGATGAATGCTGGCGCCACATTTCAAAGAGCCATGGACATAGCCTTCTCAGAAGACATAGGTGTTTTCATAGTCATATATCTCAACGATATAACAGTATATTCTAAATCAGATGAAGAACACCTGGCACACTTAAGAAAAGTCTTCAATAAATGCAGAAAGTATGGTTTGTCCCTAAACCCCAAGAAAACACTTTTCGGTCTAGAGGAAGGAAAACTCCTAGGTCACATTATTTCGGAAGAAGGAATTAAAATAGACCCCTAGAGAATCGAAGGTATTTTACAGATAAGTCACCCCAGAAACATAAAGGAGTTATAGTCCTTTATCGGCAAGATAAATTTCTTGAGAAGATTCATCCCAAACCTTGCTGAGCTCCTGAAAGATATCACAAATATGTTAAGAAAGGAGGTCGGGGTTAAATGGACTATAGAAGCCAAAAAATATTTTGAACTAATTAAAAGGGCTTTAACTGAAACACCAATATTGATAAGCCCTGACTTCACCAAAGATTTTTACATTTTCTCATTTGCCTCAGAACATACAATAGCTGCGGTATTGTTGCAAAAAAATGCAGCTAGGCAAGAGCAACCCATTGCCTTTTTTAGCAAATCCCTGAGAGATGCTCCCTTGAAATATAACATCATGGAAAAACACGCATTCGCATTGGTAAAAGCACTGAAAGATTTCCGAGTTTACATCTTGCATTCTCATGTCATAGCTTTTGTCCCTAATACTGTCATCAAGGACATTCTGAACCAAGATCCCGATGGTAAAAGGGGAAAGTGGATTGCTATCATCCTAGAATATGACTTAGAAATCCGGCCTACCAAACTAGTTAAAGGACAAGGACTTGCGAGACTAATGGCTGAAACCAACCTCCAAGCTTTAGATATAAATTTTGTCGATGCCTTAGAAGAACAGGAAGAGTGCACACTCCCCCCTATAGATCAAACATTTTTGGATTCACCTTGGTATGCAGACATTCTTTATGTATTAACTTATCTGAATGCTCCTCCGACTTTATCAAAAACAAAAGCAAGATTCCTTAAACAAAAATCTTTAAAGTTTTGCATTATAGATAGTTCTCTGTATTGGAAAAATCCTACTGGTATGCTGATTAAATGTTTGCTTGAGTCTGATGCAGAGAAAATTATGCGTGAAATGCACGAAGGGGAATGTGGAGGTCATCTCTACTGGAAAACTACTGCAAAAAAAATCCTTAGAGCCGGTTATTATTGGCCTACCTTGTTCCCTGATACTCACAAACTGGTCATGACATGCCATAAATGTCAAATTTTTGATGTCAAGAAAAAGCTTTTACCTTTGCCCTTACATCCCATCATAGTTGAAGGACCCTTCCAACAATGGGGTCTAGATTTCATTGGGGAAATTCACCCCTCCTCCTCCGCTCAACATAAATGGATCCTCACAGCCACTGATTACTTTAGCAAATGGATAGAAGCCATACCGTCCCGAAACGCCACTGATTCAGTCATCATCACATTCCTAGAAACCAATATCCTATCCAGATTTGGCTGTCCCAGGAAAATCATTACAAATAACGCCGCTGCCTTCTCTTCCAAGAAAATGATAGACTTCTGTCACAAGTATCATATTTCATTAGGGCATTCCACAACCTATTACCCTCAAGGTAATGGTTTAGCCGAGTCTTCTAACAAAAGCCTAGTCAACATTATCAAAAAAATTCTTGAACAAAATCAAAAAGCATGGCATGGGAAACTAGTACACGCCTTATGGGCTGATAGATTAACCACCAAGAAATCCATAGGTATGTCCCCTTACCAGCTAGTTTATGGTATAGATGCCATTTTCCCAACATCTTTAGGGGTTCCGGTAATGAAACTATTACAAGAAGTCCAAATAGAAGAAAATGGCATACAAAGGAGAGTAAATCAAACTATCCATTTACAACAAACTAGAGAAGAAGTTTACCAAAGGGCTCAGTTAGCACAAGACAAAATAAAACAGATTTTTGACAGAAGAACTAAGGAAAATGATTTTCAAATTGGAGATAAAGTTTTAAAATGGGATTCTAGAAGAGAAGACAAAGGTAAACATGGCAAGTTCGAAAATTTATGGAAAGGGCCTTACATCATCAGCTCAGTCAGTGGAAACAATGCTTTCTTCTTGCAAGAACCTGATGGGACTGAAATTTTTGGGGGTCCTGTGAATGGCAGGACATTGAAACATTATTTTTGTCAGGAGCTCCATTTTTGAGTTTGAGACACTGTCAGTCATTGTACATACCATTGTTTGAAATATTGAAAAAATAGAAAAGTCAAAAACAGTAAAAGATAGGAAAGTCAAAAACAGTAAAAAGCAGAAAAGAGGGCCAGTGAAGATAGAACAAAGGCCCCATGTTCCAAAAAATAGTCTTTCGGAAAGCGAGCAAGTCTAAATGCCGCTACTAGTACTTCAATGTCTTGTTCAGCTATCTAGCCTAATCATAGCTGAGCATGTTTAAATTTATTTGCCGATAAGTTAGTGAGTGCCAAGATAGTCAACATTGTGTAAGATTGACTTATCACAGAGCTTAGATTAGGGAGAGATTCTGGTTCCACATGCCTAAAACAGAACTAAAGAGAGAAGCGAGGGATGAAAAACACATTGTACATCTTAGCCCCGCTTGTCTAGTTTCCTTTGTTGCAGAATAACATTTGTGTGCAGCTTGTCTTTTATGCCACGAATGCATGACAAATCAGACCGCCTAATCCTGATTTGATCATTTTTAAATTTCATGTTGTAGATTAGAGAATGAAATCCTGTCAAACTGCTTAATCTTGACAGTTGATCTAGCATAGGTAGAGTAATGAGGGAGTTCATCAGCTTAATCTGAACTCCCGGCAAATATAAGAGTAGAAATAGATAGGTTCATTTTGCAAAAAGAAAAAATATGTTTTTTAAAAGGCTGCTAGTTCAAATGCGCCAAAGAGAAGAAAAAATGTTAGGAAAGATAGTGGGGTAGGTAGAAGTATCATTGATGTTAACCATGCTGTCAATTTTTAGAAATAACATCAAGAGAAAGGTAAAGTTTGCGCCAATGGATAAGGCACTGGTCTTCATAAGCCAAAAATCTAAATTTTGGACACCTCCTGACGAGGAGCTGCCCTCCCCAAATGGAGCCACTGTTAGCCATCAATATTTTTTACATGTTAGTGATGACTATATCTACAGCTGAGTTTTCTAGAAGCTTATTTCCTTATGTCAATATGTCATCTAGGAAACCCTCCTAAAACTTTTTTTCCCTTCTACTTTTCAGTCCACCCTTGTCGAAATCAAAACCCCATTATCACTATCCTACCTGGCTTCAGCCCCCTGATCTGTCCATCAGCTCCAAAAGGAAAAGTCCAAGTCTGTTGCAAAAGTCTCCCCTATGTTAGAAAGTGGCGCTTTAAGACATTTTACCCTTGGAAATCATCAAAAAGCCAAAAAGCCTCCATCTGTTACAGACCAACCATGACTGACCTCCCACTCTGCAAATGAAATTAACAAACAGCTCTAAGTCGCACCACTTATATCCCTAGGTCTCAACACTGCATAAACCCCAATCTCAAGCTGACTATTAGGTGTTTCATAATGTTTTATGGATTCTGCAAAGAACATGAAATATAACTTCATCTCAGGAGAAAATTCTTGAATCTACAGTTAGAGGAATAGTTGCTTCTAAATGTAGCATGAGCCTGAGATATATCTGCAAAACAGAAAGTCACTCATCAAGACCTTGCAGTTTTCCTTCCAGCATGAAAATCACAGTAAGAAAAGGACACCATTGTCTCAGCAAACTGGTAAATTGTCATGGCCCAGAACCTCCTTCATTTACAAGCAGAGGGTTAGGGCACCTCCTTCATCTACAAGCAGAGGGCACTGGCCAATATTGACTTTAAAGATTGCAAAAGTCCAGGTTTGCCTTTTACTAAACAGTGAAACAATATCTCTAGGTCTTATGGATGTGAGTAATGATCATAACAGGGATAGAGTCTGAAATATGCAAGTTCAAAGGAAAACAGAGTTTTGGTCTGATATAGGTCATTTGAAGTTTCAAATCATATGAATTGTTAAACTTTAGAAAGGCATATCATGAGTAAAAACAATTCTAATCATAGGAAGCTTGTTTTCCCCACAAAAACCAAATTGAAGAGATGCTGACAGATCATGTCATCACCTAGGCAGAAGAAAAGTTGTTTGTTTTTCAAAGGGTGTTGACCTCCATAATCACAGAGATTATCTTTCAAAAATCTGTCATAATTTGACTAAAGCAAATAATGATATTTCAGTCACCCTCAGAGCAGTGCAGAGAGACAGTGACACTTTGGCTAGGGTTTTTCTGAAGCACAGTGATGATTGCAAGCAGAGGTGCTAGTATTGATGTTTTTCAAGTGGTTTGCTTACCATCACATCCAGGGAAAATCTGTGTCAAACAGATTTGTCAAACAACCTTCAGATACTTTACCTGATGAAGAGCTTCCTCCATTATGAGCAGATGGCCAAAGCATTGGATTTTGTTAAAGACTGATTGGTCAAAAGGTGCAGTGAAAAGAGACAAGAGAAAAACAAATGTCCTTACGGGAAACAATTTGAATGTAAAGCCATTGATACAAAATGAGTTTCCTTAGGAGAAGTGACCACCACAGTCACTTTACTATCATACCCAAAAAAAAAAGTCCAAAGGAGCACTTTTCAAGAAAACAGAGAATGATGGTATGAAAGGATGCAACCAAAATATGGCACTTACAATCAAAGAAAGAACTCATAAATCGCCTGGAAGCAAAAATTATCATACAAGTTGGAAGAGCACAGGCCATCTCCTGTTAAGTAACAAAACAGTTTTCAAATGCTTCTTGACAGATTCTGGATGATTTTTCCTTGTTAAAACATCACCTAAAGTGTCAAAAAAGGGGACAGAGTTGAGCTTTGGAACGCTTCTCTTACCAAAAAAAAAAAAAAAAAAAAACCAATGCACTAGTCAAAGCAAATATTAGGGAAAAGAGTTGATAAAGCACTTAGAGGAAAATTTTTGTCAAAACCAAGTTTAAAAAGGTAAGCCATCTCCTCTCAAAGGTCAGAGACAACTATGCCGTTCAAGAATCAGAAAGTATAAAATTTATTGAGGCAGCAGTTCAAATTCTTCTGCAACAAGGGGTCCTACAAGTCAGTCTACAGGTTCATCAAGTACAAGAGTGATTTGGCCTATTTTCAGTTTCTGGAGAAAGATTTTAAAACAAGTATAGGCATGTTCATCATAAAAGGGAAAGGGTACCATATCAGTGAATATTGAGTGAAAAGAGGTATTAAAGAAAATTCCCTTTTTAAATATACAAAGGTGAATAGAGCATAAGCAAATACAACTGCATTTTGTACCCACAGTCAGAAAATAGATTTAAAGGACACCTGGCATTTAAGTCAGTTTCAAGGAAAGGCCGTGTCACTTTTGAAGCAGCTAGAAAGGACACTTTGAAATTCAAAAATCAAAGAGGTTAAATATATCTTCTTACCAAGTGGCAGAGGCACTCCATAAACTCTTTGATATATTAGTAAGAAAATGTCACATTTTTTAAAGGGACACGAAAGGGTCGGCCTTAAACAGAAAGTCATTGTTCAAATTTATATACATATTCAAAATGACAAGGCCACAATTTAAAAACAAAACAGAGCTGAAAGCCAAAAAAGGTTACTTTTCAAAAGTTTTAAGATTGTTGGAGATTTTTGAAATGACATAAGAGTGAAGTAGGAGGGTGATCTTTTCATTTTCAAACTTCAAACAAGAGCTCTGTACCGCCCTCAGCATCAAAACAAGAAAATTCGGGTCGATTTGCGGAGGTTTCCACCGTTAAACACAGCGCGACGCGCCTGGAAACCCGCGCAACGCGCCTGGGAGCATTTTTACACAGCGGTCAGTGTTGGCGCGACGCGCCTGTACAGTTGCGCGACGCGCCTGTACACGGCGCCCGACCGCCCGACTGCCCGACCCGACAGGCCACCCGGGTGATATTTTTTGCGCGCCGTTCTATCCTTAAAGAGTGCCGCGCATAATTGAAGGCTTTCCGGTGCTACTCCAGCTCTCCTCCAAGGTTTTTTCAGCGATTTCAAGAGGTATTTTGAAATTTCATCCAAATTTCCGAAATTGCCATGTGATAAAAGTCAGTTTTTTGCATGGGCATATCTGTTGAAACAGCATGTATGGTTGAAGTTCATCGAAAAGAAACCTTGATTGTTTGAGATTTCCCACTGACCTCTGCCAAAACTTCAAATGCCTTTCAGAAAATCTGCTATCTTATCCTATGCACAGAAAACCCTGACTGTGTTTGTTGGTTTTTCATAGACATTTGAAAAACTGGTTTTCCAAAGTGTGGAGGAATTTTTCCAAGGAAGACTAGTATGCTAGTTTAAAAGAAGTCTTTACTGTTGAAGGCAACAGGGCATTGATTACCCTACTCAACCACCGAAAGATAGTATTCTCTGTATACTCTGTGCTGTGTTCTGTTCTTTAAAACCTCACTGCCAAGTGGATTTTCAGAGGTCATAAAGGCTTTCTCCCAAAGATGACTGATATTCCACATTGAAAAGGGTCTTGATTATTGTGAAAAAGGGAATCTCTCACAACCTTTGCTCAAATATTTTGGAGCTTTTAAAAAACCCTGTTATCTCTGCTTTAAATATGAATCTGACTGTATACTCACACCAAGGTTAAATTTATGAGCATGTTTTTGTTTAATAAAGTGACATGCATAGAGAACAGTGAAGTTTAGTGGGAGAAAGGGTCCTTGGTCAAGCAGAAATTTATAGGTTGAAGCTCCAGAGGAAGGTTGCTCACTACTCATAAAGGGACAGTATTCACTGTGTTGTTGGTTGACTGCCTTGTGTTGTTCAAAGCTTATTGACAAGTTGCTATCCATCCAGAAGAGTTTTCTAACCAACCGGGGAGGGTTACACTCATAAGGAACCCTTGATTGTTTTAAAGGGAGAAAACTCACATAACCTCTGCCTAAAAGCTTTGGAATCTTTCAAACTCTGTCATCTTTGCTCAAGACTGTGACAGTGACTGTTTAATAGCACTAAGGGTTGATTTCACATATGCAAGTTAGTTCAATGTTGGCACACTTATACAAGGCAGAGTTTTAATGATTACAAAATCTACCATGGGAAAAGAATAAGAGGTATTGAGTGACATCTTAAAACTCACAAGAACAGGGTGATCAAAGCACTTCTCACAGCAAACTCCTTCTAGCAGTCTGCCCATATTTTCACTATATTATATCATATTGAAAAGTTGTTTACTGAGATACATTCAAGGTAGAAGGTCATTCTCTAAAGAAAGCAGAGGTTGTGTATTCAAAAGAAACATTGTTGCAAAACCATCGAAATCACATTGTTTATACGGCTCAAACTGTGAAGTGACACGATTTGATTCCGATAGGGCATTTTACACACGATAGAGCGGTTGTCTTCCAAAGCATATTCGGGTCAAAATGCCTCCAAGGTAAGGCCGAGCGGAGCGGCCTGCAAAAGATATGAGCCCATCTCTACAGAAGAGATTAATGCTCATCCATCTGTACTTTTCAACTTCCATGAAGTAGGATGCCTTGATTTTTGCCAGAAGATAGAGGAAGTCAAGAGTTTTTCGCCATTAACACACTTGTGCGCCCTGAGATTCAAAGAAAAACACTTCCAAGTGGCGGGTCTTGATTTCAAAATTTCTCCAAGGTATGTGTCCAAGGCCACCAAGATTCCATATCATGGCGAAAAGTGGTTCAAACAAGCTCATCTTGACTTAGAAGATTACAAACCTTTCATCAAGCCTGAGCATAGAGATGCCCTCACCACTATTTTCCCTTTTTCATATCTCCTTGACAGCTATGCTCCTCTTATGAAAGCCATAATGAAATATTTCACTTGTGAAGGGAGGTTTAATCGAATTTATGCCTACCATGTCCGTTTACTGATGCATTTTACTAGAATCAGGCAACTAAACCTCCCTTACTTTTTGTCCAAGAGCATAGAGAAAATGGCATCTACTGTCCAAAAGAAGGCCCCACCTCAGCAAATCCCTTCTCTTTTTCATCATTCTTTGATCAAGATTATCTTCTTATACCAGGTAGAGAAGAAGGAGGTTCCATGGGATTTATTCATCAGCCATCCAGACTTCTCTACTGTTCCTCCTGTTCATGTGTCTCCCACTCAGCCTATCCATCGCCCAGTACCTTTGTCTAGTAGGCCTACTCCTAGGAGGCTCAGAATGACTACTGGACAGCCAAGTCAACAGGAGGAAGGAGAGGGTAGTAAACAGCAACAAGAGGAAAGGGATGAGGGATAGCAGCAGATAGATGATGAAGGAAAGCAGGTCCATGATGAGGGACAACAGCAGATAGATGATGAAGGACAGCAGGTCCATGATGAGGAACAACAGCAAACAGAAAGTGAAGGGAAGCAGGTGCAAGATGAACGGCAACGGGTACACATTGATGAACAGAATTCGAGATAAGAAACAACGACATGTGCAAGATGAAGAACAACAAGTTGGGCAGGAAATTGAAACACCTTTTGAGCCACAAATTGGACAAGACATTGATGAAGAGCAGCAAGCTAATGTTGGCGAACAGGGGCAGCCAAGTGAACAGCAAAAAGTATACATTCAGCACCCTCAAGAAGAGCAGCCAATTCAGAAAGATGTCAAAGGTAAATCAGTTGTGCATCCTCCTCTCAAAATAACAAAGCTCAGCACAGCAAGGAAAAGAGGGGTTAAAGCTGCCACTCAAACAGTGACGAAGGTTGTTCCTAGCAAGAGGAAATCGCCCAAAAGGACATCTTCTATCATGCCAAGGAGGAAAAGCGCCAGATTGGCTTTCAAAGGTAAAAGCAAAGTTGGAGAAAGTACAAAGCATAGAGGTGAATTAGCTGTCATCCCTATCCAAAGCGATGACAGTGATAATGAAGCTCGCCTTCTCGAAAACCTCCTAATTCATAAAGAGGGGCAAATTGAGGCTTTAGAGGAGGAGCTTCAAAGAGCAAGGAATTTCAACCACTTCTTGGAGGTTGAAAACAAACAGATGAATGTTCATGCAGCTATCCATGAAGCACGGGCAATCAAATATAAAAGGGAGGCAGCTAAGGTGAAAGCAAGGATAGAAGAACTCATTGGTGAGTTTGATGAGGAGGAAGAGGAAGATCAGCCTAGGTGGAAGAGGCCTAGGACCATCGGGCTTAAAAGAGCCTTGGAAAAGAAGAGAGCAGAAGAACAAGCCCATTTCCAAGCCTTTCCTCTCACCACACTCCTTGAGCAGGAAATTGAAGAAAACAAAGAAGCATGGCTTGAAAGAGCTAACAAGCACTTGGAAATGAAACTTGAGAAGGCGAACAGAGATCTTGAGCTGCAAAGAAAGAGGACTCATCACTTTCAGATGTTAAATCAGTTTGTCAGGCGAAAATTAAAGGCAGCCCAAGAGAAATTGAAGAAGGCAAAGGGGAAGCGCCCGGCACGAAAAGAGGGGAAAAGCATATCATCCCTTGATATTTTGGCCTCAGCTTCTGAGCATGTTGCTATGGACCCCTGAGGGTCATGCATGCCAAATTTGAGCCTTTTTTGACAACTTTTTGTTTTTTGGCATTTTTTGGGTTTTTGGTCGAAAACTCATAAATGCGCCATTTCAGCTTGAGGATTTGTCAAAGGAAAATGATGATGCCAGTGGATGCCATAATTCTATGAGCAGGTCCCCAGCGATTTTCAGGGCATTCGGAGATCATTCGCCCCCTCAAATTGGCGAAAAATGCCCTCTTTTTGCACATTCTGCCTGCCATATCAGCAGTCTGCTATTTTTTGGGTTTTTGCACATAGGTACAGTTTTGGGGAACTTCCAGACATCAAATTGAGGTGATTTCAGTTGCGCCGGAAAGTAGACACAGAGATATTTCCAACGGGCCATCATGAGCCTCATTTCGACACGGGGAAGGCTGCCAATTGCCTCCAGCAAGTTAGGGGACCTTTTTCAGACATAAATATGAAGTATTTTTGTAATTTTTGAACCTCAAAAATCTTCTTTCCCAAATGTGCGTTAAGCTATTTTTACACTTGGGAAATGATGTAAAGTGAATATAATTTCCATTTTTAGCAGTTTTTTAGATATTTTATGGGATATTTTGTGCCTTGGGCTTTGCAAAGCCTCAAGGACAAGTTTAGATATTTTGACTTGGCCAATGGGATAGCTAGTTTCTCCATGAGGTTTTCCTTCCTCTAGCCTATTTATTCCACAAGGATTCATTGTAAAACAAGAGGCTGAACTTGAGAGAAGAATCAATATATTGGTCATATGAGCTTTGAAGAACATACTTGTGTTATGATTTTTGGACTGCCTCTTGGATGCTTTTGATGAATGATGAAGGATTGGTGATGGATTCCATGACATGGTAGAATGGTATAGTGTTTCTTGCTATGTTTTTGTCTTCTAGTTTTCATTCATAATACATGCTTCTTGCTGCCATAGATCAGTAGAGATTGATTTTGAGATATGCCCATGGACGCACCTCAAAATTCCTGCATCTTCATAGCTTGATGTTTTCTTCTTCCTCAGTTATACTAAAGAATTCTTAACTGCTCTTTAGTAACTTAAGGTACTGTTTTCTAGTTTTATTTACAAGTTCTATGCATGTTGATTAGGATGTATGGTGTGCCCTACCTACCTATAAAGCTGTCCATAGTTCTGTCCATAAAACTTTCTCTTTGACTGATTAGTTGATCATCTTGTTGAACCAAGGAGGCCTAGTCCCGATCTAGCCCTTTGCCTAAAACTATGAAAGCTTGTTTTTCAAAGTGCCCAATGACTTAGAGACTATGTTTAGGAGTTTTGGCATAGTATTTTGAGTTGTTAGTCCTTCTTATGTGTTTTCCCCAAAATCTGATAGCCATTTCCCAAAGTTAGAGGGTTTTATACTTCTATGCATGGCTGGAATGTTTGATTTCTATGTATTAATTAGCTCATAGTTACATTTAGCATGATTAATGGCTTGCTATAACATGTTTATGTCTGCTATCAACTAATTACACTTGAAATCCCTTGTCTTTCACAAGCTTGATGTCCATTTACTCCATTCTGCCCAAAGATCCCTTCTACCGTGAATCAAATCGGCCCTACAGCAACCTTACATCATCATCTCATAGCTTCCTTGACCTGTTTGACCCCATAGCCCAATTGATCTGACTTCTTGTTACCTGTTTTATGTCTTTTATCATTTTATCCCTCACAAACTTAAAAAACTAAAAAAACCAAAAAACTCACTTCATAACTAGCCTAATATCAGAATACCATAAGCAAACACACCGATATCTTCTACACATATAGAGAGAGCCCTCTCTGAGTCCGGGAAGGCTAGGTCCTTGGGCTCCAAAGCTTGGTTTGATGTTACATCGTCATTTGGCTCACCAATCGGCCAAATCACGGGACCCTAACACCTTGCTTTCTTTTTCATGTTTCTTTTCCTGCAAATGATTCTTATACAAGACCTTTTCATTGAATGTTACATCTCTGCTCCTAATGATTTTGTGATTTTCATAATCATATAAGCGATAACCAAAATCATTAACACCATATCCAATAAAGGTACATTTCTTTGATTTTTCCTCAAGCTTTGTTCTATTTTCTTTATTAATATGGACAAAAGCCTCACAACCAAAAGGCTTTAAAAAAGAGTAGTTTACCTTTTTACCTATCCATGCTTCCTCTGGAATACCACCATCCAAGGAACTTGAAGGCCCTCTGTTTATTAGATAAACAACAATATCTACAACATCTGCCCAAAATTGTAAAGGAAATCCCACATGTAGTCTCATGCACCTCGCATGCTCCATGATTATTCTGTTCATCCTTTCCGACACACCATTTTCTTGTGGTATTCTTGGAACTGTCTTCTCTCTACGAATTCCATGCTATGAACAGTACCTATCAAACTCTTTACTGCAATATTCACCTCCATTGTCTGATTTGAGACACTTCAACTTCTTTCCTGTCTCAATCTCAACCAAAGCTTTCCATTTCTTGAAAGTGTCAAATACATCAGATTTATTTTGAATACAATAAATCCAGGTTTTTCTAGTTGCATCATCAATAAAAGTAACATAATAATGAGAGCCATTGAGAGATGATACCTGAGAAGGTCCCCATACATATGTATGCACAAGCTCTAATTTTTCTCTCTTCTTTTCTTTCCCAACTATGAGAAATATGACTCTCTTCTGTTTTCCATAAATATCATCATTTCTCAATAAAGAATTGAAAGTACAGATTAAGACATTTCTTTAGGCACCTCATTCTAATATACGTTTCCTATTATATTTATGCTTTCTGTGAGTACGGAATAGAATTAGGAGTGTCTTTCTCTTTAGTTCCAACTAGCTTGTTGTACACTTAGAAGTTTCATATCAAGTCTAGCAAAAAAAGAAATTTATGGTTTTCCTGCTCACTGGTTTTTTAAAACTTGTTATTTTAAGGCCTTCTTTGACGTTTGATTAAAGAATTCAAGGGTGTCCTATCTTTAATTTCACAGGCTTTTAATATTGAATGTTTCTTTGTATGAGTTAATAATGAAGAATTCGAAGTGTCTTGTCTCTAAGTTAATTGGATTATTTGTTTATAAGGACATAGTAGTTTAGCTAAAAAATTTATAGTTTTCCCTCTCACGTTCATCTTAAACGAGTATCTTAAGGCTTTCTTGTTGAAGCTGGTTAAAGGATTATTAATTTCCCTTTAGTTCTGGAAATTAAAACTTACCCGCATTATATTATATAATCTCAAGAATCCAACTTGATATAGTTACTCATTTAATAAACCTGCAGGTGATTAATTAGACCTTTTATGATTCCACATTTAATGGATTAATACTTTATAAGATCCTCATTTAACTAAAGCACTCAATCAATTAGTCCAAAAACTCAATCAAACAAACAAACATTGAACACTGTGTTTGCCTAAATGAAAGAAAACATTACAGCATAAAATATTATTTTCATCTGTGAAGCCTCTTTTGGGTCAGGCTGGTCCTTGGACTCCCAAAGTAAATCAATGATTCCACAGTTGTTCCTTTTAAATATTTAAAATAATAGGAGCCAACATAGTAAACGACCATTGAAATTAAACTGGAGATTTAATAAAAAAACTAATTTTCCCTCAGAACTCGGAAAACCCCATTAAATTTAGAGATAGAATCAGTGTTATTGAAATTTGATATCTGTTTTATTAGTGGTGGATTAATATGCTTTAAAAATGATTAAATTCATCTACCTAGTGACTCAATAGTTTTTAGTAGCCTGTTGTCACCTGTTTTTCTAAGCTCACTTTGAAGAAGTGTTGAGAAATCCTTATATAATAAAGCTAAAAATGAACTAAATCAAATACTTTGTGAATTAATCTTTCCTTTCCATAATGGTTTGTTTTCAAAAGCTGCATAAGTCCTTCTTACAGACTTTTGGGTACACCAACTACCCAAACCTGAAAATTTGTACCAAATCCCATCATTAAACCTCATATGGGTGCAAACCATGAAATCCTAAAGAGAGAAATATAGATCTACAAAAATCCATTTGTTATCAGATCAATTTCACAAATAAAGTTCCCTACTAAAAAAACTTAAAGACTTACAGAATATCCAAATACAGGTAGACCACAACTATAGATGAAGAAAATATCATCCACTACCTCCTATCGATGTAGCATCATCTTTCCATCAGTGCTACTGGAAGGAGTATCCATGGGTTTAGGATAACATCCCACACCTTCCAGAGTATCTCTCGATTATACTTGCCTTGGGCCACACGGCAGGATCGCCTTCTGCCCATGTTTCTAATCAGAAAATAGCACATGATGAGGCCCTGTTCTTCATCTCAAACTCCCTTTGCAGATCCTCCTTGCACTTGGGTGTGCCAGTTGCTCCTTAAGCAGGTGAGTGTTAAATCATAGAAAATAAAGACAATGATTAAATCTTACCCTCACCACAACTGGTATAGGTTTGCATCACGCCTCCTCTTGGTGAAATGATCCAGATGAGAAAATACGCTATTGTTCTACAAAGTGTGCCGGCAGGTGCCCACTTGACCACTCTCATGCCGCTCTTTTAGTCACACCTCCCATTCGCTACTAAGATCTCAAATCCTTGGGCCTGCTCAATATTTCTTTCAGTAGTCCATTAAGGAACATAGTCTTCCACATCAATACGATGAATACCAACCCATCCCACTTGCCCTAAAAGGCATGGATGGTCCTTAATAATCTGATACGGTGGGAATTACCGAGTTTCTTCATAATCAATCCCCTCAATCTGACAAGCCCCGAACAACAAATCTTACCTTTCACATCCTCGCTCCCATGTTACTTTACCTTTAGATCCATCTGGACTGCTGATTTACCATAGGCCTTGAGCAAATCTCCCTCTTATAGAATCCATTGGGAACCACATTCCAATGTTTACGGATTGCATGAGCATCATCTTCCAGACCAATGAATAAGGTCTATCTTCCCTATCATTGATGCTGAGACTATCTTCCCTAAAATAAGAACAGACCAATCATCAAAGACTTCCTTATAAAGGTTTTAAAAAGTTTGAAGTTTATAATACTCATCATGAGACTCTCATCAATAGTGCCTCTAGAGGATAATTAATTTAAAGCCTTCAGGCCCTATCTGGCATTGTTCTGAAACACTTCCAGGCATGTCCAGGTGCGTTGGTCACATTAGATGAGAGTCTCATTGAATCCTCCACTTGCCAGTGTAGCAGCCCTGAAGAAGGTTCACATGTGTCAAACATGAATCCATGTCCAGTTTGATCTAAGTTGGAACCTCTTTCCTATGGAAAGTCATTTGATTGTACGTGCTAACTCCTCTGAATTCAGACCTTTGGATCTTGAAAGTGTTTGATAAAAGACAAATTTGTTTGTAGAAAATGCAACAGGAATTTCAGAGTGGGAGATTGACTTGAGTGACATATTGCTAGAGATACTCATTGTGAGTGAGAGGATGGGATGCTCTTTGGATAATTCAGTCATCACTAGGTTTAGCTTTATTATATCATTAATAAAGTTTTAAACTGGCACTTATAACAATACGTATAGCTTTTTGATTTTCCAATATCATGGACTACTTGATCATATCTGGTTCATACTTCTAATAGATTTAGCTAATATTTTGAATATCATCATATTTCTATCTTATATTCTGAAATAATTTTCAGTAGAAATTTGAATTTATTCAAACAAAAGCAGAAATGAAATGTTTGAGCCTTGGACTTCATTAGTTTCTATTTCATAATGTAGCAAATATTTAATTAATAGATAGTCATAAATTCTTTAGCTTATTGTTCTAGATTAGCACCTATCTACAAGGAAAGATGGTTTATATAATTAAAATTAGCATAACAAATTAATGACTCCCATGAAATTACTCATTATCCTTTCAGATTGTTTTAGCCTTTAGTTCTCTCTGTTGTTATTTTGATCATTCATTTTCTCACAGTCTTCGATTTTTAGATCCAATTTTCAAATAAAGTGTTAGCAGTTATGGTTTCCTTTTCCACAATGCACTCGGGACAGGACCACAGTGCTTTGCCTCTTGGTGCTCTCCCTTTCGGGCTTGTGTGTTTGCCATGCTGTCCTATTATTTGCATTGCCTCTGAAATAATCTAAATTCCCTTGATCATCTTTTCTAATTTGTTTCGGTTTTGTTAGTTGTTGTGTTTTGAAAAAGAATGGGCCTCCTGTGACCCGGTCGATTTATTGACTTCTTCCTCCTTTGAAGAAAATTGTTAATGTTTTGTTTAAAGTATTTTATTTATCATTGGTGATCATTCAAAGTGTTTACTAAATTTTTAGCTAGATCATTTGCTTTTGAAAAATTTTCAGTGTTGTTTCATGATAGGAGAGAGAAATTGTTGTTTTTAATTCCTCATTTTTCCTTCAAAAGAAATTATTGTTTATAGGCTATCATTTCTCAAAACTAAAATTTTTTGGATTGATTAGTGTTTTAAATTATTTTCATATTCTTAACATTAAAAGGAAAGCTGAAAAGAAAATCACATCTACATACTTAGTGGATCGTGTGTTTGCAAAAGGACAATCAGGAAAAAATTTGCTGCTAGTTTCATGGTTTGATTTCTTTTCCCTCACGTTAGTTCTCAATCTTTCCTCTAAGTATATTTCGGATTTTTTTAGATGAAAAACTAAAAATGAAAAGATTATATCTTTCAGTTTTACCATTTGGGAATTTCAATACATCTGTATAGTGGTGAACCTTGAAAGAAGAAGATTGATAAACAAGATCAACTTAAAAAATTATCTCAATTTACCTAACAAATCATTTGGAACCATGCGATAACATTTTAAAGGTCTAAACTAGTAGCGTGTTTCATTGGCAAAACAGCATTTGTAGCTAATTATAAGTACATTTTGATGTGATACACTCCTTACGTGTGTAAGTACTCATCATAGCTCATCCACACCGGGTATACAGGCGGGTGTTACAATACAAAAAGTATAAAGGGGTGCTCTCACTGTGATTTCACATCAGACGGTTCTAATATGGGCTTGTGCTCCACATACCTTGAGTATGTTTGGGAGGAAAAATTTAGTGTTAGTTAAACATGACTCGGGATAGAGTAAATGTTGACTAGGGTAAATATTAATAATTAGTTTCCGGGCACATGGTGTTTCATGGCCACCCAATGAATTTTAACCCATGAGCATTGTATAATGGAATACAGGGGTTAAGGGAATAATTATTAATGTAGGCACAAGAGTGACGGTGAAAAGGATCATTTTCTTGGATTATTCAGAAGTTTTGCTTAATAGGTTAATGAAATTTCATTGGTTGAGTTTTACTCGAATTTACAGGGTTCTCGGATAAAAAGTGACAACATGTTTATGATTTATTTCTGGGGTTTTTTTGTATATTCCTCTGATTTAAATTCTTACAACTTCTTTTTCTGCTGATCTGAAAATTACATATCAAACTCTCATTATCTGAGCTTGAAAATGGCTGAAGACCTTTCTTGTGTTGAATCTCACTGGATGGAGAGCTGCAGGATCTTCTCAATTTTGTTAAACTTTATTGTTATGAATTTGTTATTTAGAGGTATTATTTATTAAGTGAAGGATTAGAAGTATGAAAACTAAATCATTATGCCACTATGGTGTTTCCAGAGAGTAAGCGAGTAAGCAGTTGTTTACAGCTAAAATACAGAACATAAGACTTGTAGATGTTGGTGTTTTGATTTTCTAGGTGTTTGCATTTAGAGGTTTCGCATATTAGTTAGATCTGCGTGTGGTGAGAAAAGCAAATCATGATAGGCCCAATGGGTGAAGAACTGTGGAAGAGGATGCACTTGTATGTATTTGCAAAATTTTAGGTGTAATGAATATGGCATTTGCTAGAAAAAATTGTAATTTCAAATCTGATCAAATATAGCTCGTGAAGTTTGGAAACACATTTCTTTGCATTTTTATTATTTCCACTCACCCAGATCTAGGGTCCAGCCATACATTGTGAAATTATATTTGGTAAGCGGTCGTAGCATTAAATCATAGTATGTGACACAATTTGTTTCCATCAGTTCCATGGATCCAGAGTCAGGAAATGATTTCTAAAGATTTATTTTGGAAGGGATTAAGGCACAATATCATTTTATGATCATTTCAGAAGATGGATTTAGGAATAGGATTGTGGGCTGACGACTATACGTCAAGACCCGATGACAAGAGGATGATAATACCTAGAAGGGACCACGGTCTTGGTGGTATTGGAGAATATGGAAGCTAAGGAGATCCCCACAATTTAGTGGTGATCCACAGAGGCAAAGCTGACGCTAAACCCCCGAGAGCAAAGAAGCATGAGAGTGGACATGTTCCAGAGCATGAGACACTGTTAAATTAAATGGTGAACTCCCTACTTGCAAAATTCCCATGAAGGCAGCCAGAAATGACGACACACTCAATTGTCTGTCATGAAGCACCGGATTTCCACTCACACGACGTGGCTTCTTCTGATGTCTGGTCTAGGCACAAAGAGATGAATGCTTGAGAAATGACATTGGAGTGGAAATCCAGTGGTTGTGGCGCCACTACCAACTAGGAAGGATGAAATTACATTAAGTTTTTAATGAAACATTTCGAAAGCACGGTTTCGTTTCATTACAATTCATCTTACTATTGTGCTCCTTCACCAGTCCTCGGGCTCAATGGAAGATATGGGTATTCGAGATATTTAAAAACAGAAACATAGGTATTTATAAGTTAATTGAAGAGAGCAATTGTTTTGGGTTTACGATGCGTCATGATGAGAGAGACCAACAAAGTGGGGTTCATCCCTCTGAAAGAGACAGATATTATCATAAGTCACAGATCCGTCTGAAAATTAGAAAGGTTTTTTAAGGTGAGAGAATATGTAGATTATGATTAATTAATTGATGAACCATACTACGAAAGAGAGCTCCTAAAGTGGCGGTTACAGGGTTTGGTGACCATAATGATTGGTGATGATTATTTTTATCTGGACATTAGGATTTCATGTTTCAAAGAGACAACCAAAAATGAAACAAAAAAATTATATATTATTATAATGAAGTTAATTTCTTACATCTTAAATGACATACTATATGAATATTTTTTTGGTCTGGCATCGTACCACGCAATCACTCGTAAAGTCGATTTGGAGCCCTGAGTGATAGGGGGTATCAGTTCTAACAATTACCTTGGGGTAAAAATTTGAGGGAAAGCATGAGTGGCGGGTTATTACTGTTTGAAAGTTTGGTGGATTTGATGTCGTCCCAAAGTAAGTTTAGGGGGTACAGTCGCATGACTCAGGATGAAAATACTTGAGCGGGTAAATAGTAGTGGTTTTGGGGCATTGATGTTTATTTTCCATGGTTTCTAACCTGTTGCTGATGTTATGTAATGGAGCCTAGAGCTCGGAATACTTTAGTGTAATGTGGGCTGGGTGGCTTGATGAAAGCTCACTTGGATTAACTTGAGAGGTTTGGCAATGGTTATCAGAAATTTCATTGGATTTGGAAGTTTGCCGGATTTGAAGGTTCCAGATAAACAATTATGTATTTATCATTTATACCAATTTATTCTTTGGGTTTTTATGTATTCATCTCGGTAGGTGTTTATTATTTAGGTGAAATTTCTAACATTTGAGTTGCTGCCTCCATCCATAGTGAACCAAATTTAGCAGCCTTCTAGATTGTGACACACATAGGGCCCACATCACATTAGGGAGATTTCTTACTTGTGCTTAACTTGGTTACGCTAGGAGGTATTCTGCAGTTCACCAGTTTCTTGGTAAACCTTTTACTAAGTAATACCATTTTAATTTTGTTTATTTCTTTTTTATTAAAATAAAACAGATCTCATTACTTAGGAAAAACAAATCCTTTTCACAGTCATTACATTCAAAATTAACATTGAAAACCACCTTTACCACCAGAAATTACTTCTAGACGGTGAAGGCGAAATCACTCTACCAAAGCAAGTACTATCAGTATCTCTGGTGAAGCATCATCTTCCCATATACCAAAGTTAGCTCAAGTTGTTTCTACACATCCCGGTTCATCTACTGTTGTCAAAACGGATTCCTCACAGCTACTCGTTGTCATGATCGATCCAATCTGTGAGACCATACCTCCCAAACCCAAAGTTTTTCAACTGGAAGTTGATCCGGATCCCATTGTGCTTTAGGGGGTAGCTGTTATTGGTCAAACTGGACATCATCCCCAAGACCAATGAAATAGGGTCTATCATCCCCTTATATTTCAGATGCTATATTCCATAAGTGGAGAAAATCTCGATCCCGAAGTCGAACAACCGGAAGTTGTTCCTGTATTGGTCACTCTAAAATCTATTGTAGCCATTGAGTCTCCAATTTTGCACAGTCAACCATTCGAAATATACTTTGGGCCTGACGGCGAAGTTCTTCCACCTGGTTTTATTTTGATTAAAGACAATATGAGACACCTTTAACTCCAACTCATTTTCGGTAGGAGCTTTACCTGTATGAGTCTTTTCCTCAATCACCTTCCTCTGCTTTTGTTGATCTTGTTTCACTTCGAGTTCTTTTAGATTCTATAGGGTATACATTGGGTCATTTTACCATGGCTGAGATAACATCCCAGACTGAACCATCTATTTCAGCTGTGACAACTTCTATTTTTGCTTCATCTTCAATGTTTTGTCCATTGACTTGACCCATGTCATCATCTAGAATCCTATATGGTTCCTCCCTTACGAGTATTGAATGGCTTGATCCTTTATTCACATCTTCAGTGCAATGTCAAGCTGATCCCATCATTTAATCTCCTTGGTGGTCGATGATACCACAAAAATTACCCTCGGAAATTCCAAATTTAAATGGAAAACCTACAGAAGACTCGTCAACGCATGTTATAACTTATTATTTTTGGTGCTCATCAAGCTCCTTAAATGATGACTCCGTTAGACTACGTCTTTTCCAACACACACTCACTAGTCCAACTCCACAATGAGGATGGTTATTTTTACAGTGTCAATCTCGTTAAAAAATGAAAAAAGTACCTTTGAGGATAGTTCTTTTTTCTTGTGTCAACCTCGTTAAAAAATGAAAGAAGTGCCTATGAGGATGGTTCTTTTACTATGTCAACCTCGTTAAAAAATGAAACAGATTATGAGGATAGTTCTATTTTCTTGTGTCAACCTCGTTAAAAAATTAAACAAGTGCCTATGAGGATAGTTATTTTACTGTGTAAACCTCGTTAAAAAATGAAACAAGTCATGATCATAGTTCCTTTCCTATGTCAAGCTCATAAAAAAATGAAACAAATCCTCCCCTATAATGAACCTTCATTCCATCCAGCTATCAGTAACTAGTATTTTAATTAGGTGAATGAAATGAAACTTGGGGGGCATCTACTCTTACAGGGGGAATTCGACATGTGCTCTTGTAGGGGGCATTCAAAAAATTCTTACCAATTGCACGCAATTGATCACTGAAGTTCGAAGGAAAAAACAAGTTTAGAGCTCCAAAATGAAAATGGTAACTAGTGAATGGTAAAAATGAATAGTAAAACTCTTGTTATTTAGTCATTTAATTGTTTGCAATGAATATTTATTGCGATGACTATGGTTTTATTACGTTTTTATCATGAAACATGTATTTTTAATCTGTTTGATGTTGTTCTGAACAGGTTTTACAACTGATGAACAGATTAGTCGTGCAGATTTATTTCAAGAATGATTTGACCACAAAGCATAGTTTTTATCCTTATTTTTTGAGCTTTGTTAAAAAAAAAGGATTTGAAGCACATTTTTATCTCTTTTTCGAGCTTCGATAACAACGAAAAAGGAACCCCTGGAGTCTTCTTTCAGCTCTTTTCAGACTCTGATAACGTGAAAAGATTGTCGAGCACTTGTCTTTTCGAGCTCATAAAAGTATATGAATTGATATCTGCTCAGTATAAGTATAACCCTTTTCCAAACTGAGATAAATTATTTACGAAAAAGGAATACCTTGGTCAAACATGACTAAAGGGTTCTCCCAAATATTATTTTACACTTTTTCGGATCTAAGCGACAACTTTACGAAAAAGTACTTATGGATTTTTCTTCGTCCTCTTTTTCAAACTCTCTAAATATGAAAAAGGATTGGGCTAACACTATCATTAAGCTCGTTAAAACATAAAATAGCGATGGGCTTGTCAATCATGGCAAGAATCGAGTTTCATTCATCGCTAGACTTGTTAAATTATTAAATAGTGATACTTTATTCACCCAAAGGGTTGAATTATAGATCAAGAAAATGTTATCCTCCTCAAGCTTGTTAAAAAATAAAGGGGTACTGGTCGACAAATGATTGGGGCAAATTTGGGAAAAGTGTGCAAAATTCTTTATGCTAGCAATTCGTTCTTGAACATGACACTTCACTCCATGACCGTGATTATTTGGGTTGGGTAATCATCTTGACGGTTCATTCATACCTATGGTTCATCATACCTTCACTTCAATTTTGGGTCAATGCTACCAACTCATCTCAATGTCACAGATATGTTCAAGAGAAGTCATCCAGTGAATACTCATCCTTCTTCAATACTCATAATCCTTCATTCCCATGACCGTCATCAAGTCATACCTTTGTCTCTGAAATTAGTAACTCTCGTTTCGCAATAAGGTGACTTCCTGTCAACAAAAAATCATTATCCAGAAATTTCACTTAGAAACATTATATTCCAGTACCATGAGGCTTGTTACATCATTGACAAGATCCTCAATTCCGGACTTTTGACTGAAAGATTTTTTTTGGCGTTCGACATAAAATCATCTATTCATGCTTAAGAAATTTAATGCGGTACCTTGAGGACCATTGACATCAATGGTGGTTCTCTCGCATTTGTTAATAGATCACATCATTGGCTGGTAATCAAACAATGTCTTTCCATGTTCGACTACAAATCATATATTCGCATGGCTAGACTTTTACATCAATGATTGAGTGAACGAGATAAGAAGACCTCAGATCTAGTTTCAGTCATCTGGGCTATGATTTCAGTATTGTTGTACACATCATCTATACGGTGACCTTACATACAGATTGTCATCCGAACATGGGCCTATATCTGTAGGCATGTCTGTATTGGGCAACATTCCAATGTAGATGACTTTCTAAATTATGTACATGTTATTCGATTGTTTATGTGCTGAACATGGGAATGCCTAACCTCAACAATTATGATCAAGAGGATATATCATGATGTAATTTATTGTAAATTTATGTATTTTGCCACTCTTCTTCATCTCCAGCCCATCACAGTGTAAAGCATCTCAATCAAAATATTGTTAGTATTATTTTGACTTCACGCTTTAGGGGGAAATTGTTATAGGTCAATTTAGGCACCTTTCCAAATGACCTAGTTAACTGGGCATCATCTCCAAGACCAATGAATAGGTTCTATCATCCCCTATCATTTAAGTTGTTATATGCCCTAAGAAAAAGAACAAGACAAATCAATCAAATACTTTCATCTGCAAAGGTTTCCAAAGTTTCAAGTTTATAATATATCATATGAGACCTCATCAACGCTGCCTCTAAAGGGACTAAGTGCATTTCATATGTAGGTATCCCTATGCAAGGCTTCTCTACAAAGCACTTCTCGACATCCAAGGGTGCGTTCGTCACATTAGGAGCAAAATTTTCATTGTTCTAGAATCTCCACTTGGCCAATGCCTTCTAGAAGAGTTCACATGTGTCAAACTTCGAATCGATGTGTCCATTTGACATCTACAAGATTGGGAACATGTATTTCCTATTATTGGAAAGTCATTGATTGTAAAACTACCTTCATTTCCTCTATAAATTGAGCATAAATCTTAGTGTTAGATAAGGAAGAATTTGTGTAGAGAAATGCTGGTAGAATTTCAATTGAGAAGATTGATTTGAGTGACATATTGCTTAAGATATCTGCATTGTGATCAGGCTTGGATGCTGCTGGAGATGGTGACACTAAATCAATCACTGGGTTGTAACCTCCCCTTCTATCATTAATAAATATTACTACTTATTTTTCCCTATATGCATTTGTATAAGCTTTGATTTTCAATATCATGATTTCTTAGTTGATGTATATGGTTTATGCTTTATTGATTTAGCTAAATAACTTGAATAGACATGTGTATTATTTCTATCTCTTGTTTTTTAGTCTTCATTCTTGCATGAAATATTTTACACAGCCAGTTGGAATTTGAAGCTATAGAAAAAACGATAGAAGGATATTTTGGAAGCGCTTGGACTTCAAGTAGGTTTCTCATTTCATTCTGTGTGTCTGTTTATAATTAGGAAATATAGTCGTAGAGTATTTGACCTGCTGTTCTAGATTAGCACCTGTCTAGGGAAGAATGATTATCTGTAATTCATAATTCCGCATAACACTCCCAAGCACTATTTCTGACAATGGAGTCATACTCCTCCACTATGGCATCTACCCATGTGGGCTCCTACACTACTTCCTCAAAGGAAGATGGCTCTGTCACGATACACTTGCTCATGAGATCCATGTATCCAGTATATCGGTTAGGTGATTGTCTCTATCTGCGTTGTGAATTAGGGGCTCCTACATTCGGTATCGCATCAAGCTTCATCCTCTCATCTTCTATGGTACACCTTCTGCCAGTTCTGATTTTTGGCTCTACGTGAGTGGTGTCCTCCACTCCATGATCCTCCTCCTATGGCTGATCCACATCTTGAGGCTCATCTTTGGGAACAAGCAGTTCCTCCTCTGCATGCAAGTGTAGCTCCCTCTCAAGCGTAGCTCATGCAGCACCCACGATCATTCTGTTCTTCCTCTTCGTGACCCCATTCTACTGTGGGTTATGAGGCACTATGAGTTCTCTTCAAATTCCTTCTTTGCTACAAAAGTCTTTGAATTCATTTAAGATATATTCACCACCATTATCGAGTCATGGAGCCTTCACTTGCTTCCCCGACTCCTTCAGCACCAATGCTTTAAACTCACAGAACTTTGAGAATGTTTGATCCTTCTTCAGCATGAAGAAGATCTAGCATCTACGAGAATATTCATCAACAAAAATAACATAATACCTATGTTTTTTTGTTGAAGCAACCAAGAATGGTCCACACACGTCTGTGTGAATTATCTCTAGGATCACTGAAGCACGGTTCTCCTTTTCATGAAAGGTGGTCTTCACAAAATTACCCATAGTACATCCCTTACAATGATCTATCTGCACAAGTGTACCCTTTGGAAGTCCCGTAGAAATTTTTTGCAAAATCTCCAAGGCACCATGGTGAAGATGGCCCAATCTCCTATGCCATAATTCTCCATCGTCCCAGCTCACCACTTCTTCTTCTTTGCCCACCATTGCAGAGCAGCCATCTACCTCCAGCTTGTAAAGATTCTTAACTTGAATCCCTATCCTCTTAGTTTGACCCATTGTTTTATGTCACAAGAAGGATTTTCCATCGCTGAAAACAATGTCATAACCTCTGTCCTCCAACATCGTGACTGAGACCAAGTTCTTCTTCAGACCTAGAACATGCATAACATCTTTCAACAGAAATGGTTTACCTGACTCCCTCTCAAAGGTAATGGTACCAATGTCAGTTGCACTGTATCATCCATCATCGTCCATCTCTTTATGCATTTGGAGATATTTCTCCTCCAAGTTGCTGAACAACTCCTTATCTCTCGTCATTCGGAAGGAAGCACCACTATCAAGATACCACAGTGGTCCCATTGCGCTTGAAACCAAGCATTCAGATCAAAGAGAAATCAAGTTCAAATTGCAAGGAAAGGGCCTCACCAGCTATAGCTCCATCATCCTTCTTGTTCTTCTTTTTCTGTGGGTAGTTAGTGGCGAGATTCCCATGTTCGTGATAGTGAAAACACTTCACCTTGGACAAATCCAGCTTCTTGCCTTTAGCCTCAGATTTATGGGATTTATTCCCCTTCCATTTCCTCACTTTGGTAGCAAAATCACAATCCTCTTCATCATAATTTTTTAATGAAGAGCCATCCTTGGTACTCCGTCTTATCTCCTCCTGCACTATATCCGACCAAAGTTGCTCCCAATCTGGCAATTTCTCCCACCCATTGATAGAGTCTTGACAACTGTGCCAACTCTTTGGAAGTCCAAGGAGAGCCAAGCTCACCAGGTCATCATCAGCAACTGTAATTCCCACACTCCCCATCTCATCCCTACATTGGAAAAACTTCATGAGATACTTTGGAATATTGTTGCCCTTCTCCATTTTGCTTTTTCTGAGTTTATCTTTCAGCGCCAACTTCCTATGGTCGCTACTTCTTTGGAAAATATCTGTCAAAGCCTTCCATATTTCAAATGAAGTGGCTTTCCCATGAAGGCTTGACACAATATGGTCTTTCACACATTCCAAAAAAAATATTCTTTTCTTCACTACTTTATTTTTCCAGGCGTCAAGTAATGCAGCATCTGTTGAAGTGGGCTTAGGAACATCGCTATCGATGAAATACTTCAGACCATTATCTTCAAGCACCACCTCCATCCTATCCTTCCAGGCTATGTATTTTGATCTGACCTCCAGTGCATACTCCAACTGCAACCCATTGAAAGCCATTTCAATGTTTACTCAACTGTCACACCAAGAAATTCTTACAACAAATTCGAATTGTCCACCAACATAAAACTCAGCACCGCTTCAATATTGCAATCTCCAGTGATTAACACTACTCCGATACCATGTAGAAATTTATAAACACAATAATTTATTTCTGGATTATCCTGATCTAACAATTTAATCTTATGTTAAATACATAATCCTTCCATGTAATTCTTTGCAAAAATTAAATCGCCAATTGCAAACATATGAAGAAAAATCAAGTGCACATAACAATATATTTTACCGAGAAAGCTTAAAGCTAAAAACCCAAACTATCATATATTATTCATATCAATGGAACATGTAAAAATCTCATACAAATCTCAGCTCATAGAGCTCTCAGTACAATATACAATTTTCACACATTGTCATGCAGAATTTTTGCATATCTATGCACCAATTTCTTGCCTCCTGACAGCCTTCCTCCACTGCACAATCCCTGCTGAAGAAGATCACTGAATGAATTTGATATTGGCTTTCTTGTATTTTACAATCCTTATTGGCATCTCCAATGTCTGTGTAGATGCATTTAATTCATCACTATAGCCACAACTAATAGTCAAACACACCCTTTCACCTATCTCTCCACTGGGTCTCCACTGGATCTGACATGCAAGTAGTTAACTGTTGTATTTCTTCAGTTGCAAGTAAGACACTACTTGTGAATTAATTAAATAATTAATTCACTCATCTTTCACTAGTGTATCTTTAGTTACAACTAGCACAACTGAGTTTAACTCACTCAACAAAGTTAAACTAAATAGAAACTCACATAACTAATCTTCCAACTCTGTTACAACTTTGCCACAATCAGTTATAACGAATTCCTCCATGCATGAGTCACGAACCACCCTAGGAATTGTGTAATTCCTTCAGCCCACTGATGTGCCACATCTGTTGACTGAAATCAAGTGTTCCAAGAGAATAATTTACTATTTATTGTCATATTATTATTAAAGACTAATAATAATCGACACACATTCTATTTTTAGATTAGCGATTTATAAATAGACTTCGCCCATCTTCTAAAAATAGAAATTCATCCAAAGATAGAATTTTCTCAACCATCTACAATCATCATCCTGCTAATTTTAGAATAGGCTCACCATTCTAAAATCAGACATACACCGAAAAATAGCCTGCAGGCCCCACCGAGTGAAGATGCTTAATTTTCCCTAGCCTCATCATCTTGTTGAATCTAAACACGTTCAAAGATTTGAACAGAAAAATGAAAACACAAAAGGACGTGGTTTTTCAATCAAATTGAACAACATTTTTTCAATTGGATTGAACAACATCTATTCAAATATTTAAATAGCAAAAATAAAAACGCGAAAGGATATGATTGTTGAATCCGATGGAACAACAGATGTTCAATTGGATTGAACAACAATCATTCAAAGATTTGAATAGAAAAATAAAAACACAAAAGGACATGATTGTTCAATATGTTGGAACAAAATCTATTCAATTGGATTGAACAGCAGTCATTCAAAGATTTGAACAGCGAAAACATAAACAACAAAAGGAAACATCTGTTCAATCCGATTGAACAACAGTTGTTCGATTGGATTGAATAGTAGTCGTTCAAAGATTTGATCAGATAAATACGCAAAAGGACATGTCTATTCAATCCTATTGAACAACATCTGTTCAATTGGATTGAAAAGCAGTTGTTCAAATATTTGAATAGCAAAAATAAAAAACAAAAGGGGCGACGAAGGGAAAAGATACAATTGTGCGTATGAAGAATGTACAAAAAAATAAGAAAACTAAAAATTGCAGGGAAATTGTATACAATATTTAAAAATGGAAGTATAAAGCTCTCATGTACTTAAAGTTGTGGGGTTATCACCCCCTGCTGCTAAAATTTGGATGGTGGGATCGTTGCGTACCTGCTAGCAGAAAGATTCCCTTGCAAGTGGTTTGTGATAGAAGCGCACTATGTGCTCATTGACTTGAAATGTAGAAATAGACCGTATGTCATGTTCAAGGTGAGGGTATCATTGTTGTGTACTTCCTGAATTTTGTATGGACTGAGCCACCTTGTTTGTAACTTGCTCGGAAAATCCTAGGATTTGGAGTCGTAGAGAAGCACCCAATCTCCTTTCTGGAATGTTTTTTTTTTTATGAGGTTTTCATGCCACTTAGTTCGTTTTTGTTGGATGATTGTGGTGTGCTGTAGAGCCAATAAATGTATTTCATCTAATTCACTTATTTGTTGGAGTCTTCTAATCTGGGCCTCTGTCAAGTCCAGCCCTACCTCCTAGGTTGTCCTTAGAGTCTTTATTTCGAATTTGATTGGAAAACTAGGCTCTCTTCCAAATACTAGATGATATGGAAAATATCCATTGGTGTTTCGCCATGTTGTGAAGTAATACCACAAGGCCTCCACTAATATAGTAGCCCAATCCTGAAAATATGTTGATATTTTTTTAGTGAGAATTGCCTCGAGGAATTTGTTGGTAATTTCAACCTGCCCATTTCCTTGCGAGTGGTAGGGAGATGTGACTCTATGGATGATATGGTGGTTCTTCAGGGTGGTTGTAATTTTGTTTCCCACAAACTGTGCCCCTCCATCAATTACTACTTCCCGTGGTAAGCCATATCGCACAGATAGCTTAAAAATAAAATCAATCATAGATTCTTCCATAGCTCTTGATAAGGCCACTATTTCTACCCACTTTGTTAAGTAATCTATGGCAACCAGTATGTAGATCTTCTAGTTTGATGGTGGGTTGAATGGTCTAACGAAGTCTAGTGCCCATCGTTTGAACAGTTCTACTACCAATTGTGGTTGTGATGGAATTTCATCAGCTTGGCCTAGGTGCCCCATTCTTTGGCAATTATCGTAGGCTTGGACATATTTCTTGGCATCTTTAAAAATTGTAGGCCAATAATAACCCATTTGAAATAATTAGTGCCCCGTTCTATGATCTAAAAAATGGCCACCACAAGGTTCATCATGAAAGGCCTATAGAATGTCATAAATCGTGTCTTCCCAGATGCATCTGCGTATATGCATATCTACTCCTGTATGAAAGAGGTATCCACCGATCCAGGAGAATCTAGCACTACGTTGAACAATCAACTTCTGTTCCCTTGATGTTAAATGTCTGGGAAGCTTTCCTACTACCAAGTAGTTTTCTACATCTGCGTACCATGGTTTTTTTACTGCTACAGAGAAAAGATGTTCGTCAGGAAACTGATCATCCAAAGCTAGTGTGTCATATTATCTGGGAACTCTAGATAGAAATTCTGCAACCACATTCTCCTTCCCTAGACGGTATTTGATAATTATATCTAATTCCTGCAAAAGCAACAACCAACGAGTTATTCTCACATTTGTAATTGGCTTATTGGCTAGATATCTAATGGTAGAGTGATAAGTATATAGGAGTACTTGATAGCTTGTTATATAATGTCTAAATTTATTGATAGCATAAATGACAGCCAAGAAATATTTTTCACTCACTGTATAGTTTAATTCAGCAGGAGTGAGATTCTTGTTGGTATAATAATAGAATATGGATTTTTGTCTTCTTCTTGACCGATAAATTCCCCTATCGTTGTGGTAGATGCATTTGAAGAAATGTGAAAGGGTAGCTTCTAGTTAGTACCGCGTAAGATCGGTGTTGTCGAGACCAGTTTCTTCAAATCTATAAAAGAAGTGTCACATTTATCATATCAATGGAATTCAACATTTCCAGTTAATGCCTACAAGGGTGCAACAATTTGTGAAAAAAACTTTATAAGCCTATGATAGTACCCTACATATCCAAGAAAAATGCATACCTTTATCTGCGTAAAAGGTGTGGCTAATAAAAGGATTACTTCTATTTTTGTTGGGTCTACCTATATTCCAGCTATAGAGATATAGTGTCCTAGGATTACTCCTTCGGTCATCATCATGTGACATTTTTCATTTCTTAAACATAATCTGGTAGCAATACATCATTCCAGTACTTTTTCTAGCGTTTCTATTGCTTGATCAAAATCATCTCCGTATGGGGTAAATTTTTCCATGTAAATTTCAAGTCCTTCATTTATAAAATCAGAAAAAATGTTGATTATGACTGTTTGGAAAGTTGTTGGGGCATTGTGTAGTCCAAATGGTAATAACTTGTAGGCAAATGTACACCATGGGCAGGTAAATGTTTTTTTTTCCTAGTCTTCGAGGGCTATCTAGATTTGATTGTAACTGCTAAACCCATCAAGAAAGGAAAAGAAATGTTTTCCTGCCAATGTATCGAGCACTTGGTAAATAAAAAGAAGGGGGGAGTGGTCCTTCTGTGTTGCTTTATTTAGGTCTCTGTAATCCACATAGATTCTTCACTTCCCATTCTACTTAGGAATGACTACTAAAGGAGGGACCCATTTTTTGTCGGAGATAGGATAAATGAAGTTTACATCTAGCAGCTTTTGCAATTCATATTTTTCAATGTCTTTCAGATGTGGGTTTAGCCTCCGTTGAGGTTGTTGAATAGGCCGAGCCTTCTTGTCACTATATATGTGATGTGTTCATAGCTGAGGGTCTATACCCTTCATGTCTAGGTAGTCCCAAGCAAATTCTCCCTAATACTTTTGTAAAACCTTTATGAGATTTTTCTTTCAGTTACTATCCAGACTGGCATTAATATTTAAAACTTTCCCTGGCTCAATTTCGACTAGTATGTTGTTGCGAACAGAAATCGTGGGTATGTGTTGAAAATCAATGTCTGTGAAGGGGTCTTCTTGTGTTTCATCATCAAGAACTATTTTTAACATTTTTAAATTTAAGTTTCCAAGCACTGATGGCTAATTAATGAAGTTATTGATTACATCGTCTTCAGTTTGATATTTGAATTCAAGAGATTCAACTATTTTCAGTGGTGAGTGAATATTTTTTTCCCAATATCTATGTGGATGCCTGTGAATATTTACCATGGGTAGACTTGGTTTGGTAGGCAGATAAATGATAATGTTTTTTATGGAATCACCTCTAGTGATGGTCATCCTACCTCTCTGACAGCCTATGTAAGCATCAGCTATTGCTAACCAAGGTCAGCCAAGTATCAGGGGGTGTCCATCCATCCTAATTTTTGGGTTAATAACTAAAAATTCAGGTGGATATTCCCATGAGTTCACAGAAATGAGGATGTCTTGTAATATTCCTTCAGTTCTGGTAACAGATCTATCAGCAAGCTCCAGAAAGGTAGCTGTGGGTTCTAACGTTGTTATGCCTAACTTCTTGTAGGTCTCTATAGTTAAGATGTTAATGGTTGCCCCTAAATCAACCAATGTGTTTGGAAAGGAGTGGCTAGAGATTTGCATAGTTACTATGGGGTTCCCTGGATCCTCATATTCCATGAGTGTTTCCCTACCCAATAGTAAGTTTGATAATGTTCCTACCACATGAACAGTGGGTACAATTTTTTCTTTTATCACCTGTTTCTTCCTGCGCAGCTCTTTAATTGTCTTGGCATAGATAGGAATGTCTTGTATAGCCTACAAAAGAGGAATTATAATGAAAATTTTCTTTAATTCCTCTAGGATATTGAAATCTAGGGAAACTATCGGTCTAGGAAGTGTTAATATTTCAGGGAATGGAGGGGGAGAAATCATAAGGTTTTCAGTTTTCCCTTGGTCAACCGTTTCCCTCCCCTGCTCTACCTCTTTTTCAATCATATTTATTTGTCTAGGCTCTGTCAGAGTTCCAGATTCAAGTTGTGGTAGGGTCATATCTTCTACTAGTGAAATAACACATCTTGATCTTAGCCTTAATTCATTACATTGCTTCTATTCAATTTCAGGTTTTGGGTTTTCAACAATCTGAATTAGCTGAACTAGCCTGTTTTTAGGATTAGGATTGTGTTGAGCTGGCAATTGAGGCTGCATGATAGGCTGAGGGTTGTGCTGGATTGGATATGGAGCTGGTAATGTAGGCTGATTTTGCATCCATGTCGCCATCGATAGGTTGGTCATTCCCAGAGGTCACTGCCACTTCTGAGGCCAATTTGTGGCTTTTGAAGGGGAGGACAACCACTAGGATTAATAGGGATTGTTTTTCCAGTAAGGGGGGTTTTGATCAGCGCTTGTCATTGATGTCAACCCAAACAACACCAGGGGATAACCCAATATTTCATGGGAATTTTTACCTACCAAATTAATATATTTTGGGTCAATTATGCACTTGATGTTTTCTACTTGTTGAGATGTTTCCATTGATATGTGGCACGCCATGTAATTCTTCATGGTTTGAGAGATATTCATGTTTGAAGTTTGTACCCCCAATTAGTGGGCTAAAACCCTATGGGGTTGTCACATGGGTCATTGAAAAGTCATAATTAATATTTCTTAAGATCCTAAAATCCCTCCCACGTTCATTTTTTGAAGCCCCTCTCAACCTAAGAATTTATATAAATTGTGATCCTCATATCCTCCTCATGCAAGGGATTTTGCCATCTAAAACAGGTCATCATGGACTTTTCGCTCTAAATTTTTTTCTACGACGGTTCAGAAGCTGAAATTTTTATGAGGTGAAGCTGAAATCCTGAGGAAGCTATTGTGAAAATTTTAGATCAAGGTGCGCAACATTTTCAAAGATATGATCTGTGGAAGGAAGTGTTTTGGCAGGCTCCTAAAATTCATCTCAAAGAAGTGACCTTGGGAAAATCATCATAACTATCTCTCTGAGTATCTGATTGGAATTCCATAAAATGTGTCAGATAGTGCACTGTCTGTAGTCTTTTCTCTATCAATTTCAGAGCCAAATGAAGAAACAGTGACATGTGGCACGTCATACAAGTTCACTATGCTGAAACAGTCCATAATTAGGGCATTGTGAGAGATTGGGTATAACTCTCCCTTGAAGAATCCAAATTGGGTCAAACCTGTGGCATTAGAAATATGACTCAGAGGAATACTACAGTACTAAAAATCAGATATTAGGGATCTAAAATAATAGAGATACACCAGATTCAATATCGAGCTCCTAGAAGACAAAGAAAAAGCTAGATCATGTGTTGTCAAGGGCTACAAAGGACCAGAATTTCTAAGGAAGAAAAGCAAAGCAAGGTGCAACAGAGGGTATAATGACAAGAGCAGCAACCAAGGTGCATAATAGTAGTAAGAAGTTCATCACATGAAGTCTTCAAGTGGGCAGCACTACATACAATCATTGTAAAGGTATCATTGTACTAAGTCATTGTAAATACATTATTGTACAAACTGTACTAGTGTCTATCTGCCAAGAGTTGAAGAGGTAGTGTCAGGTGGTCTAGGATCATCATCAGGTGGTTGTGTCATAGTTGGGGTTATGTTCCAGTGTGTCTTCTTCTTCTACATCATTCTATGTCATTGTAAAGTGGACCATTTTCCCTGGTACGGGAGTCCATTCTTCTTTTATTCTTCTACAGGGTGGTAGGGTGGTCCTAGGGTGAGTTGTAGCTCATTGGGTGTTGGGGCATCCATTCAGTTGACTACTGAATAATCTCGGGCATTGGAGCATCCATCCAGTGGGAGCTGGAGAAGAATGCTTTTCTAGATTTTAGGAAGTTGGTGCTTTATTTTCAATTGGATTTGAATATTAAAGAATTATTAGAAAAACATGAGGTGGTTATTGTCCCGGAGTGGGTTTCCACCTTAAAAACTGTGTGGATTTGTGTTCCTTTTTCTTGCTACTATCATTGTTCAAACAATGATAATAATTGAAGATTAACTAATGCTCTAATTGAAAGAAATACTGATTCACCCCCCCTCTCAATATTTCCAACAGGGGGGGACAAGGAAAACTTGGCCAATTATTACCTGAAGAGGGTTGTGTGGGCCAAGGAGGCATAGGAAATGATTGAGATGGCCAATTAGAGAAAGGTGATTGGTTCTGCCAAGTTTTTTTAGGTTTTTTTGGTTAAACTGCAGAGAAGAAAAGAACTGAGGTAGGTCTTGTGGCATACCTGGTCATGCTTGTCATTTTTTACACTGGTTCATTAGATAGATAGGTTCTGTCTCTTCTTCTTCTCCTTTAAAAACTACTTCCAGCCCCGGAAGTGAAGGGAAATGGTTAGTGGTATGGTCCTTGGTACAAATAGCACATGTTTGGACCATGTCTAATGGACATTCCTTTTGGTTGTGCTTCTTTCGATAGTGTGGGCAAAAGACGACTAAGTTTTGTTCTGCTATAGCTTGCTTCTGCTTGGATTGTAGGACATCTACCTGTGTTTTCAGGGTGCCCAAGATATCAGACTTGAAATATTCTAAAATATTACCAAATTTTTCTCTGGTCACGTTGCCACCGGACTGCCTAGGATTCCCTGTAGCTGAGTCTCACCCAATTGGCCTACTTTGCATACTACCCTGAGAACACCTGATATAGAGTGAAATAATATCATCATATTCTTCTTGGTAGATGTCCCATTTTCCAATTATGTTAAGTGTTTCAATCCATTCTTCTTTCATTCCCTTAATCATCGTTGCTTTTAAGATATATTTAGAAAGCGTAGTATATGGAGACCTTTGTAAGTTATATTGAAATATTTTGACGTATTCTTTTAATGTCTCATTGTCCTTTGCAAAAATATTGAAGATTTCATCTTTTCATTCTTGAATCTGGCAATAGTCTTGATATTTTTTTAAAAAAGTATTCTTCATTTGGTCCCAGTTATTAATGGTTCCTCCACCGAGCCCCATGAACAAATGTAATGTTGTTCCCTTAAAGGTTGAGGGAAAAAATTTCATTTTCTGAGGGTCAGTGGTGAAGTCATATCCCCTACATAATAAATCAAATTCAAATAAGAATGCATCAGGATATTCTAAGGTCAACCCATGGAAGGTGGGGATGTTTTGTAAGGGAATGGCTTTCATAGGGGCATTTGCAGCAGGATCAACAATGGGATACTCCAATGTTGATGTCTACCTATGGTTCTGGTTCTGGTTATTTTCCATTTGATCAAAGATATTCCAATAATCTTCGAGGATTTCTTGTTCTGGAGGAATAATATCAGTGGAATTAGGGAGTGGATGCGGAGGAAGCCTTACAGCACTTCCCTGATCTGGGATGTTGGGTGTCTCTGTTTCACCCACTCTCTTAGGGGATCCAAGCTATGGAGTTTTTACCTGTACTGTACTGCTAGTTTCTCCTTCCCCTTCCTGTAGATTGCAAGAACCTCCCTCTCTCGAAGGATTAATACTTACGTGATCAGCAGTCTAAAGGCTTTGTTCAGAATCTTTTGTTTCACTGTGAATCTTGGAGTGGGCTGTAGATGGTGAGGCTACTTCCTGAGGGAGTGTAGTAGGACTTTGAGTACGAATTTTTTTGGGTCCTACGGATTCCTGGGATTCAACCTTCGTAATTATTTCGTCTATATATGTTGTTCTTCCAGGGATCATCGATCCTTTGGGTTTCGTGGATTTAAGTGGGGGATTTTGATTTTTTTTCTATATTTTTCTTCCTAGTCATAAAACAAGAGCACCTATCATACTAGCCTCTGCACAATTGCTGAGAAGAAGGATGGAGAACAAGTGTTTTTCTTGCCAATACGCAAGTTCTTACCTCTCGTTTTCAATACCCAATTCTTCACGACAAAAGAAAAAAAATAAAGGACATCAGTCTTAAACACTGCCCCCGGCAACAACGCCAACAATGTTGGGTCATAAAGGTGATTGTTACAGGAAACTTCAATGCTTCTCATTTAATTATCAACCCAGGGAAAGTCTTGTTATTTCAAAAGTGTAAGCACAATATATGCAAGTGACATCAAAGGAAAACTACTCTAAATTGTCATAAGGAAGACTATCTTATTCTCGAAGTTCAATCAAATAAAAGTGAAATGGAATTATAAAATACTCTTGACTACTCTATGCTAGGCATATGCAGAAATGACTATTCCGGCTACAAAGAGCAAACTACAATTGAACAACATACTGCGACGAATTGAACAATAGTCTTAATAAATTTAATAGCATATTTATAAATTGAAAAGAAATTGTTTATCTAAATTTTTCAATGGAATTATCTTTTAAATTAATAGATGACATCTTGATACAGGAGCATCAAGGAAAATTTTCATTTTTTAATATGTAATAAAGGGGGGTGTGACATTTTTATTATTTTATTAATTAATTTGTTATTTTTAAATAAAATAGGAGATAAATTATAAAAGTGAGGATTTTGTAAATATTCTTTTATTAATTAAAAGGATATGAGAGAAATAGAATTAGGAGAAAAATTAGGGAGTAGGAATTCTATGTATCGGACTTTGTTGAGTCCACACCTAAAATATATTTAAAATAGATTTAGTTGAGGATTAGGTGGAGAGATTTTTGGAGTGAATTAAATTCATTATTTATGTATAAATATGAGTGGTTTTTGTGAGGAAAATACACTTGAATAGTTGAGATCAGGGAGAGTGAGAGTGTGAGTAGAGAGCAGGAGTTTCTACTTGGAAGCCTTCGGGCAATTGTAAAGGGCCAATGATTGGAAATCTGGCCAAGGAAGAAGGTTTTATGTAAGTAGTGTGTGTTTAATACAGCATTTGATTTTCTGCAATTTATGCCATTATTGAGTTTGTATAGAATCGAATTTATGTGTTTGATGTGTGGAAGGTTTGATCCTTCTTATTTCTAAGATTATTGTGTTATGGAGGAATCTGTATTGTGAAGCTCTGTGTACCTTTATTTGTTACATAAAATTTTGATGAAGCTCTCTATGTTCAGAATTCTAGTTTTTTTTTAGAATGCAATTGTTATTAACTACGCCGGTGATGTGGAGTGGTATCAATTTTGTAAGTCGATATCGAATGGTATGTGGGATTCGTAACTGTGTGAATGAGAGAAGTAACACATAAGTGTGCCTTGAATCTTTTCTTGAGGTAAAATCGATTGAATCGATTTATGTTTTGACAAAGAATTAGATTATATATACACTGCCTTGATTGAATGTGTATAGTGGAAATGATTTCTGAGTGAATGAGGTTTTAAATCTTTTGGAATCCCAATTGCTATAATACAAATCTAAATCCAAAATCGTTGAATGCTAAAGATGCTAGTACCATGCGCAAAAGAGTTCAATATGCATTTAAGAAATTCGATGAGGAAACGCTAACTGACATCCAACGGTTGGTTAAACATTAATCTGTTGGGTGAATTCACAATAATCCATATGGATGTGACAAGTTTTAATAATTCGATTTCTGTATATGAGCCATTATACAGTGAATTGACATTTGAAATTGCAGAGAAGAAACCCAAGTCAACTTATTCTTGAGCCTGGCAAGTCATTGAATTGTAAGTGCTGAAAGATTACAATCTAGCAAAGTCGCAATTGCAGCGTTTGGGAAGGCGTTGGGTTTAAAATCGACTAAGATATATCACCGTAGAAAATGCGCAGTAACTCGTGGATGTTTTTCGCTCCAGAATTATCTTGTAGATCACTACAGAACAAGGATGTCAGTGCTGGAATGTGTGGAAGCGTATAGCATTTTGGAAATAACGCTATTAGCATTATGAAAGCCAAAGAGTGAATGCGTTGGAATGAGGTTTGTTGTAACCAGTTCCAATATGTTCAGAAGTCGTGTTTGCGGATCACTACAGTTTGAGCATCGTTGAATAGAAAGGTATGCAATATTGGCATTCGATTTCTAGTCAAATCTAAGTTTTATATGGATTGCATTGAGTCGAAAGGTTCAATTGTTTGTTTGGCCAGTTGAGTTTTGATTGAACAAGAATTGAATGAGCGTGATTCAATTTAAGACAGACTTGGTCGTTGGCGCCATTTGAAATCAAGTTTGTTTGAGAAAGAATTGTATGGATGTTGGTAAAATATTATAGACCGAGACTTGCGTGAAGGCTGAACATTCAATGTGGATTTCAATCATATTTTTATAACATGCATAAAATGGAAAGAAATTCTAGTGGTGGCAATCAAATAACTTTGGACATGAAATGTAAATTGAATGCTAACAGGCTCAATATTATGATAAGCCTTGATCTTGATTATAAAGTTTGAGGGGTGTTAATTAAGATTGAATTAAGATCTCCATACCACGGATCGAGAGTACTGATAAGAAACAAAGATTCGTCTGCAATGGAATCCTCTACCACTGTTTCAGTATCAGTAGAGGGGAAATCACACATCAGTTCCGCAAAGACCAAAGATTTATTTGCCTTGGATTTTTCAAATTCCAAGTCAAATTCCTAGAGGATAACTATCCATTTGGAATACTTGCCCCCTAGCAATTTTTTGGTCAAAATGTACATCATAGGGTTGCAATCAGAAATTACCGTAGTCTTGCGTAACAAAATGTAATGTCTAAATATTTGGACAGCTTGGACAGCTGCCAAGGCCAATTTCTCCACATGTGTGTATTTGATCTCAGTCGGATGAAAATTTTGACTAAGATAGTAAATCACATGTTCATTATGAGATTCATCTTCCTGAGCTAACACCATCCCAATGGTGGAATGAGAAGCGGCGAGGTACAAAAAGTAATCCTGATTGTAGTTGGGAGGATGCAATAATGGTGCATGGGTCAACGCGTGTTTAAGTGCATCAAAAGATCGATCAACGATCTCATCCCAAAAGAATGGAATGTTCTGTTTCAAAAATCGGGTAAAACCCTTTGTAAGCTCCACATAGTTAGGAATGAATCGACGTAAAAAATTTGCTTTCCCCTGCAAACTTTGGAGTTGGCGTAAAGTCGAAGGAGGAGGTAATTTAACAATAGCTTCGACCTTCGACGGATTGATGCGAATGCCTAATTTCGAAACAATAAATCCTAGTAAATGACCCGATTCTACACAGAAAACACATTTGTGTGGATTCAGCCTAATTCGATAATGCCTACATCTCATGAAGATAGCTCGTAAGTGAGCGAGATGATCGGCCCTACGCGATGAATGAGCAGGTAAATCATCGAGATAAGGCTGCACAATGTGCTTAATGTCATGAAATGCGTAAGACATTTCCCATTGAAAAGTTTCTCCAGCGTTCTTTAATCCAAAGGGTAGTTTACAATAAGCAAACGTCCCCCACGGACAAATAAAAGCTGTTTTCGGTTGATCAGCAAGGATTATGTTTATTTGATTGTAACCAGAAAATCCATCCATAAAGGAAAACATTTCACTGCCAGCACAATCATCGATTATTTGATCGATATAGGGGGTTGGATAATTTTCCTTAGGACAAGCTCGATTAATATCCCTATAATCAATACATACTCTTACTGTTCCTTGTTTTTTAGTCACAGGAACAATATTTGATACCTAATCCATTAAGGGGATTGGATAAATGAATCCTGCATGAAGTAATTTTTCAACTTCTGCTTTGATAGCAACAGCTTTTCTAGGATGAATTTGACGTAGACGTTGACGGACATGTTTGGCATCCGGGTAAGTCTTGATTTCATGTATGATGATTGACGGATCAATTCCTGGCATTTCTTCATAGGACCAGGCAAACACATCACGGAATTCTTGAAATAGGGCTTTATAAGTTTGAATTTCATCTTCTGTACAACAAGCGCCTATATGAATGTTTTCAATTATTCCTGGTTTTACTGAAATGTCAATTGGAATTGTTCGAGATATACTTTCCAAATTTAACTCAGAAACAGGATTTTGTAATGGATTTTGTGGTTCTTTGACATATTCAGCAGTAAAAATTGAAGCGAAATCATCTTCAAAATGATCTAGTTCAGGTAAAAATGAAGATCGGTGATGCAGATCTTCCCATGGCAAATCATCAACAGACAAAAAATCACGAATGTGCTCATCAGTATGAACAAGATCAGGAAATGTCGTCGTGGCTGAACTGGATATAGAAAGTGATTCCTCATGGATCCCATTCATTGGATCAATTCCGGTTGAAGAGGTGTCGGAAAATGACTGTACAGCCTGATATGCAATTTCAAATGGACTCAAAGGCATCATGCCATCAATTGAATCTATCTCGGAGTCGGAAGGTACAATCCAAGGATCATCAAACGTAACAGTGTCTGACAAAATCATGTGAATATTTGCAATAGAAGGAAATACGTTAGGAGGAGGAAAGGAAAAATTTCCTAGTAAACCAGAATCTTTAATCAAACCTACTCCAACATCCTTGTAAGGGATAGCTATTTTTCCAATGTGCTGGATTTTTTCTGTAGAGGCTGGGTCAGAAGAAAAATAAGTTAACTGGTCTATTGTAACGATATTTCCTTGATATGGAAATTTTATGAGTCGAAAGACCAAAGAAACAACAACAGTCATATCATAAGACCAACTACAACCTAGGATAAGGTTGTAATCTAGAGGGGCATCAACCACTTCCACATCTAGATTTACTATCTTACCTTCAACCCCTATGGGTAAATCCTGCAAAAAACCAAAAGGTTGAAAACCTCGACCATCAAAAGCCTTATGAATCATCGGAGATTGGATAAGTGTAGGAGAACCAAGTGATTTCCAACATTGAATTGACATAATACACGTTGAAGCTCCCTCATCAATCACAGTCCAAAATATTGGTCTGTTTTTTACTAACACTGGAATCTGGAAATCCATTTGGTGAGGTAGACGAGGTGTAATATTTTCTAAATCGAAGATTATCAGATTGGAATCCTGAATATCAACAGCTCCTATAGCAGAAAAAAGCAATTTACGCTGTGCTGGGCATGATTGTAGCACTTCCAAAGTCGACATTGCTGAAGGAGAAATAGCTAAGTCTTCAACAATGTTGTAATTTTGAGCAGCTCTCGCATGTGGATTGAAAGCTGATTTATGAAGAACACCTTTAGCAGGCAGTTTGATTATTACGTCTGGATTTTGTTTCTCAATCTATAGCGGACCAGAAATAGGAGGAGGTGTAGTTGATGCGTTTGCATTATAAGATTCTGCTTCTTTACCATCAACAGGATTCTTACTACCGTAATCTTGCGATCGCATCGCAATCCTTACATGAGACATCATCATAATAGGTTCTTTTAAATTTGTCGAGGTAGAACCAACCATATTACTATCTTGAGTTGGAAAAGGATCCTTCAAGACAACAAGTTGTTGTGATCCTTTAACGAATTTCGTAACCTTGGCTCGATATGGACATTCTTTCGTGAAATGATCCTCTTCACAAATGAAACAAGGATAGCGAGGCTTACGTTTTTCATCATTGGATTCATTTTTATCAGTTTTATCTTTCGAATTCTTTTTGTTTTTATTCTTCCCTTTATTTTTACAACCAGATTTAGATTTGGTCGTAGATGTCTCTACGACGTGAATATCGACAGAAACTTCGGGCGAAGATTCTCCTTTCGAGGAATCAGGTAAAGTTATAATAGGAGAAGAATTCTTTGAAGATTTCTTCTTGCTTTTATAATTGACCGTACCAATCATACCATCAGCGGCATGAGACCCTGAAGGAGCAGCAGCTATTTGACCTTGTTTTGGAAGGTCTGGGATTTTTTCATGTAAAGTACCTGATTGCGTAGAAAAGAGGTCAAGGTACTGAGCTTGAGAAATTACTTGCTCTTCAGTAACAACACCATCCTTAGCTACATCTTCAGTAATCTTGGGTAACAATGATTTAACAAACCATTCTGCCAAAATTTGATCCGGAATATAAAATTTCACCAAACGTCTCCTACGTCGCCATTCATGAATATGGTCAAAAATATACGTAGACGTGGATTGTTTAAGAGAAGTTAATAATTTCGTACCATTTTCGTATCTAACTGGTGACTGAAAATGAGTCAAGAAGGCAGTTGCTAACTGACTGAAATTATGAAATGAGCCTCGTGGTAACTCGATGTACCATTTGGCTGCAAGACCAATATGAGTTCTTTGGAAAAGACGTAAGCAAATCGAATCATCAATGATTGAATTAGATGCACACCAGAGGTGATAATTCATGACGTGATTTGATGGATCCTCTCCTGACTTACCTTCGAATTTTGGTATATCACTAGGCAACTTATGTGGCATTGGCGGCCAGTTTTGATAATAGAAAATTGGATCATTCGTAAGGCGCTTCAAGTCGGGTAAATCTAAAGTTGCTATAAATGGTAATTGATGGTTAGGATCACGAAAAACTTGAGTAGCTAAAGCAGTTCCAGGAGGTGGATACCCAGGATAGCTGGGAATCGGATTTGCATTAGGAATTGTGTAACCTCCCGGGTAACTAGGATTAATCGTACCAAATTGGGGTTCTTGAGGTTGTTGATAAGTATAGCCAGGGTACGGTTGATACTGATAGTTTGGATTTTTTGTATAGGGACCGAATTGCAGCTATCCCTGGTACGATTGATATGTGAATTGTGGTTGACTTGTGACAACTGTACTTGTACCGGTTTGTCTTGCAGGTATCTGAACCGAAGTCTGAACTGAAGGTCCTGATTGGGGTACAGAGACTTGAGGAATTTGCACGGATACATGGATAGCCTAACTTGGGGTTACAAATACTCTAGAAACAGGTGTTACAGGTTGGACAGTCGTTGCAGCGGTTGTAGCAGTTTGAGGCGGAGTCTGAGGTGAATTAGGCCCAGCCTGATGAACAGAACTAGGTGCAGGAGTTTGAATATTTGGCTGGACAGGTTGCTGGGTTGGACTAGAAACCAATGGCTTTCCAGGTTGATAAGGCATCTGCACATTAGGTTGCATAGGCTGTTGATATTGGGACGGATCCCACACCATCATTCCGGGGTATTATCCCGCAGAAGGTTGAACATAAGGACCATAACCTGGTTGAACGTAGGGTTGATAATTAAGTGGTAAATTTCTGGCTCCTTGAATAGATGGTTGACCAGAAGGCTATTAGAAACCTTGAATTGGGTACTGAACTTGAGATTGATAACCCTGAGGTGCATACTGAGGCTAGGGTTGATAAGGAACTTGAGGAGAATACTGAGCTTGGGTTTGACCTTGGGGTATGTACTGTCCTGAGGGTTGATACCCTTGAGGTATGTACTGCCCTTGGGGTTGTCTCCCAAAATAATATGATTCCACAGTTTTTCCTGGGAAAACGCTACCTTGAGGTTGTGCCCAGAGTGGTAATTGACTACCTTGAGGTTTCCCTCCAGGTGGTAACTGACTACTTGAAGGTTGCCCCCCAGGCGGTAACTGACTACCCTGAGGTTTCCCCCCAGGCGGTAACGTATTTCCTTGAGGTTGCCCCCCAGGCGGTAATTGTCTGCCTTGAGGTTGAGGATTGGGAATATTACCAGACATCATAAAAATTTGTTCTACTTTCGACGTTTCAATTTTAATTCCATTAAGACCAGATGATAACACGTTTTCAATGGGTTGAGGAGCTGCTCCCAAGAAAGTACCAGATAGAGCCTGGTATCCCGAAGGAACAGGAGGACCACCGTGTAAAAATGATTCCGGAGTCTGGGAAAACATGGATGACTCTCCTGCCATAATAGATGGTGGATAGTAACCTTTGGGTGTAGGATGAAATTGAACTCGAGGTGGATGAAAAACAAGACCCGGATTCTCTAAAAAATTTGTTAAGGATAGATACCAAGCACTAATTCGAATAGCGTTGTAGAAAATAGATTCACGCTCCCTAAGATTTAAAGATTGAGGGGAGTCAGGAAGAGATATATCTTCATCTGGATTAGTAAGTTCTTCAATAGAAATAAGACCAGCTGGAAGATCGTCAGTGACAATATTTCTTACCCTAGGTGAACCAAGATCGCTAGAAGTTGGTGAAATAAATCCTGAGGATGTTTCCAAAACAGAAGGTTCAGTTTCAGGTTCAGAGATTTCAGGTTCATCAACTAGTTCACTGGAAGGAAAAATATTACCAGTAACTTCAGAAACTGAAATCGGCTCTTGAATGTATTCTGTTGTGGGTGTTTGATAATCAGGATGAACTACAATGGATGAAGTTCCAATTTCTGTTGATCTAATCCTACCGCTGCTAGATGATACCAGAGCACGAAGCCCCTTAAGCTGACTTGGTGTATATTCAGGGGGTTTCCCTTATAGTCTCCGGGATTGTCTCGGTAAGTCCGCCATGATTAAAAAATTAATTAATCACATGCAAACAAAGAAAACTTCAATGAAAACACCTAAAGTCTCTAAAGAAACAAAGAGTTGAATCACACGCTTAAATAATCTAAGAGTTCAAACCACACACAAATAGTAACTTTCCGTACTAAAAACACTAGTTGGTGATGAAATCCAACTTAGTAGAAGTTTAATACGAAAAGGGCGGTTGGAACAGTTACCCCGACAACCTACTTAATGAAAAAGATCGGTGCAAGTTTCTCCACTATACCATTTCGAGTGAAGATAACCCTCCGGAGAGTCCAAGTGAGTCTAGCCGACGTCTGCTCCAGGTACAGTGGGATCTTCCCTCCACCGTCACCTTAGGAAAGAATCCTATATATTATGGCCTCTAAGGTTACCAACAGAAACAAATATACCTGGGGGAACAGTCTACGATCGGACACACACGCAAGGGCAGAGTAACAAAGCTCAATCCCCTTGAAGGCTCCTTGACATAATCCAAGGTATGCCGACAAGTGACCCCGGGCTCCTCGAAAATGGTCTATTCGAGGTTTACCATTGTTAATACATTTATATCTTCTATCGTTCCCAATGAGGAAGGATTAATTACCTCACTGGTTCATATATGATCTCGTGCTTGACTCCTTTAGGAGGAGCTTCCCAGAGCATAGATGCAACAATTGGAATTTTTCCTACCGCAAGATTTGTCTACTTGTTTGTTTTTACTATCTTGGAGAGTTAATTACTCCCTACTCCAAGATACTAGCCTAAGCTATGTTGGTGATAAGAGCCCTAGAAAATAAAAAGATTGCTAGATGAATTTTAATTAAGCGTTACTTTTAAGAGTTGTTTCTTAAGTCAATGGGTGCGGAAATGAAACTCTGATGGTGTAAAGACTCGATTTCCAAAAGACACTAAAAATGCACCTAAAAATGATAATCAGATTGTTTTCTTTCAATGAAATTCTAATTATGGAAAAGTTAGAGAATGCAACTCTTTTAATAAACAATTCCTTCTTTAAACATAAAGAATAATTGAAAGAAAATATTTGTCTTTTCAAAAATAACTCAAAATGAGATAAATTATTAAAGCTCAGAAGAAAATCCTTTTCCTTTCAAAAACTTGAAGCTACAAAAACAATTTTCCTTCAAAAGAAATCTACAAATCTAAAAAACAAAACACTCAAAACTACAAAACTAATCTTGAGGTCTAACTAATTTTTAACAATCTAAAAGAATAAAAGCTTTAAGATTTTTTGAAGAATGTTTTACTTAGTTGTTCAAAAAACTAAGGATCTATTCGTCCAGAATAACAAACAGATCAAAAACACTCAAATATGTTTTTTACAAAAACGAAATTCAAAAACTATAACAAAGTTTTTTTTTCGAAGATTTGCAAAGAAACAAGTAGCTCTATTACTCAATAAAGGATGATTTCACAATAAGGTCAGATTCAGCAAAAATACAAGAAAACCGATGTAATCTGAGGTACTTCAAAATGTCAAATGCTTCAAATCGCTACAAAGACCAAGTGAAATGCAATCCAAAATGCAAAGTCTTCTAGAAAATCATCAAAACATCAACACTGCTGGAATTCATTCATAGAAATTTTTTGACAGAAAGAGTAATCAATCTGGGCAGAAATAAAAAATACTAAATCAAAATAAAGATAAACTAAATAAATAAATCTAGAGTTTTTCTAAAATTTAAATAGGGTCCGCAGGCTTCCAGAAGTACCAGGTGCGGTACTGCACTGTTTACTTAAAGAAAATGCGAAACTGCTCGCACTGTCAAAAGAAGACAAAGTGCGGTCCCAGGAAAAATTAGAGAAAAACACAAAATATTTGAAAATTTTCTAAAACAAAGAAAACCTAAGATACCCAGGAATATGTCTATCAATCAAAAACTAGAAAAAGCATTTCTTCAAATCAAAATAAAAGAGAACCAAAAACAACAAGTTCTTCCCCAGTGGAGTCGCCAATTTGTTGACAGATTAATCCGTCTTGCGGACAAGACCGATCTCCCTAGTACTAAAAGTATCTAGCAACAAACAGCCAAATAAACTAATCTTTATCTAAGCATATATGATTTACAAATAGTTCTATAGAGGTGTAAAAGACCTACCTTATGTCCAGCGCTTGTTTGAAGTCGTTGTTGTCCCTCGTGCACTTGAAGGAGTTTTCCTCGTAAACCTATAGTCACAAACAAGAAAAATATTACATAGCACCTATATAGACATCATCATAAACCATGCTTATCATAGTGATCAAGGAATATATGAAATAAACCATTAATAGACAGCTTATTGAAAAAAATGAGTATATTTGTATTAATTTCAAAAGAAAGAAAACCTTACAACCTGAGCCTTGATGTTGCACAGGTCTTCCCGGGGTCCGAAGCAAGAGTCTCCTCTAATTTGACAAGCTCTACACTCTTTCAACCAAGACAAATAGAGGTATGTAATCTCTCCTCACAAAAGTCTTGTTTAACTGAGTCTGAATCTCAACAGCACTTATCCTCAAATATTCTAAAGCTTCAACTCCCTTTGAGGCTACCCAATGCCTCTTTTTATAGTGGAAAAGAGGAGGTTTTTCTGTTCCAAATATGAAGGGATAGAATCCTCCTTCAAAGGGATAAGCTCCTCACATCAAGGGTTAGCTCCATAAGGTAAGGGATACATGCACCTTATCAAAGTGTACTCATCCCCGAAAATTCTTGTCTAGAATCTTCTAGAATTAATCTCAAATCAACTTTTTAACTTTACTTTCTCGCCTTTTTGAGTTGTACAGGAGCCCGCACCTATAACACATATAAATTGCATTTTTGGTCCGCAGAAGAGCTGAACACTAGGTGCGGGCCCGCAGGCAATGTATAGATAAAGTGCGATACCAAAGTTTAGGAGATTTTTAGGAACTTTTCTCTGATTTCAGGGCTTGACATGAAGAACTAATATGTTAGACTTGCAAAAGGGGGAAGTATGAGTTATAATGAGCTCATACCCATAGCAGAATTTCAGGATGACAATTTTTAGTGTAACACTCTTATTTTCGAACAACTTCAAGCCAGTGAGGATGAAATTAATGTTTGTGAAATTTTTCATCCTCCTCCTGCTTTGTTACCTAATGGATTTTTGGTCACAAATAGTTTAGATGATGAAAATTTTTTGCAGGGAAATGAACCAACTTGTATCGCCTCTTAATCTCTCATACATCTGGTTGAATTAAAAATTGAAGATCAAGTTGATTTAACATATATCCATGTTGATGAAACCAAGCTCGATTTCATTGAACATATGCCTAAGTCTATTCCTAGATCTCATTCACCTGTTGGAAATGACTTGGGTCTTGTCTCAAATAAAGTTGACTGCCTTATAAAATCCACAGACCATGACATGCATGCAGATTCATTGCTCCCTCTAGCTAACACTAATGTGTGGAATGCAAGTCCTGGTACAATTAGTACCCCTTCATATGAATCGTTTCATCCACTATACCTTGATTTATTTCATGAGGCTACAACACCAGTGATTTCTATAAATAATTTATAACTTTACCCTGCTAGTGTTGGTTGCAGTGATGTACATGAGGGTGATGTTTCACAATTTCATTATGAGAATGATGAATCTCTTGTTCCTGATCTCTTCCATCCACAGTCTTTAACAAGTGAAGAAGAATACCTTACATATCAACAAATTCAAGATGGTTCTCCCACGGATTTATCTTCACTTTTAATCCAAGAGGATACTTATGTGCCAGATAATCAACATGATCGAATTAGTGGCTTCATCGATTATCATACTATCGGAAACATATTTTCCCACACCTCTGATGATTTTTATTCATGTCCATCTACGGATCTTACAAAGCCACCAGAATTTGATGATTCACCTATTGAAGATTCAAGTACTCGTCAAGAAGTTGAGGCACTTCAGCTTCTGCTGATGGTTATGTCTAGTTCTCAAGATCATGATGAGACCCCTAAACCAAGTCAAATTAGGTTTTGTTAAAGTAAGGTTTCTGCGCACCACACTCCTCTCAGCATAATATTTTTTGAGCGAGCTCATCTTGGAAATACTCTAATTCGAGTGATGTTCCTTTGAGCACATATTTCCATCCTTCATTAGTTGATATTTGTCAACCTCTATACCCTAATTTGTTTGTTGGAGAGGGTACATTAGCCATTGTCTCAAATAATTTTTACTCCTGCCCAGCTGGTACGGATCGTGAATAGGGACAAGTAGGCGATTCCTTACAATCCATTATATGTGGGGGTACCAATCGCCTAAACTCTCTCTTACCTAAGACTCTTCTAGTTGATTCACCTCATCCTTGGGAATCTAAAAAAACTGATACCAATCTATTCGTATTCAGATGTTTGATAAAATCAAAATCTTATTCACTGATATATGTCCTGGCACATCTAACAATGACCATATAAATTCACTCGTTGATATTACGAAACCATTGATATTTGATGTCCTATCATTTGAGGGTTCATAGAGTTGTCAGGATAGTGAGGAACTTTAGCTCCCATTGATGGCTATGTTAGGTCCTCACATCCTTGATGAAATATATGAACAACTGCAAACTAGGGATCCTAAAATTAGGGTTTCCATGCTTGAATCTTCCAGTTCCTTAGTTTCACCTAGAGAACACCCATATTTTCAAGTTTATCAGGTTAACCATGATAGGATTATTGAATGGACTAATGGAGCTTATCTAGAAACTTCCTCTGGAACCATGCAACATATCTTTTCACTGGCTACAAATTTTGGGTTAAGCATCAATAGATATGTTTCATGGTTGGATGATTGTGGTTTTCTAATTTATAATTATATTTAAGAGGATAGGATTGCAGCCTGGCTTGAGCAGTATTTTCTAGCACGTGTTCCTATAAGTAGACATGAATTTCTTGCTCTTGTGCATGTTTCATAGGTAATATTTGATGTTGTTGCACAAATATTCATACTTCTTATGATTGCAGACATCTTTGTTCTTGCAGGTCGAGAACTATTGCGATGGCTGCATTGGCAGTCTAATTTCACATAACTTGACCTCCTCTCTAGTTAAATTATGGTTTTAGGGTTTATACTAGTTATGTTTTAGTGTTTTCTTATTAATTTGTTGATTAAGGTTTAATTCTTATAATTTCCCATGGTTTTTTTTTCTTTATCATAATTTATTAGTTTTTGTGTGACATTAGTAATTTAAGATTGCACTCATATTCTTGCATTGCTCATTATTGCATGGAATTCATGAAATCTCTGCATATGTGTTGCATTGGTATTTTAATTACAATTGAATCTTTTCTTCCTTGCATTATCATGGAATTGCATTGCATCATAAGTCCACTTGATGCATTACATCATAAACTGGTCGTTGACCTAGCCTTGCATTTTCCTCTATGTTGCATGACACTACAGGAGCCTTCACAATCCTGGAGCCTCTAATCCTATGATTCTATGACCATATTTCTCACACTTGTTTGCACATGCTCAAACCTTAGAGGAATTTATTTGACCTCTTCACACATGTTGAAACCCTAGACAATCTTCCTCGATCACCTTACCCTAATTTGGAAGCCCTAACCCTAATGATTTTGTGTGGTTGTTATGGTTACTCCAATATGTAGCTTCCCTTAGAATTGGTCATCAAAGTTACATCTTGGACATATTTCCTACGAGTATAACTCATTAGCAAGGAAAATATGAATAGGTTTATTGTGGGGAACCTTAATCAGTTTGAATGACCTACACTCATAACCTAAACCTTGTGCTTAGCATGGTATTAAGTATTTCAATGACTTGTTTTCATTTTTCACCTGTTAACTGGAGATGAGATGTGGAAGCTTGGCATGAAGGAAAACTTATAACATAATATATTTTAAAAGAAAAAACCTTTCTTACCCGTAAAATAGTTCAGGATCCTTCATCCGCCCTTGAAAAATGAATGCCCAATAATAATTGTTGATGTGCACATGAAAGAAAATGAAATTAAATAAATGGTAAAGGATCAAGAAAGGCTTCATGTGTAGAGAGGTAATGAAACAACTCCGTCAAGGTGATTACCAGGATCGCTAGCAATGGAGCAACATCTGTGATTTCTTGAAGTGACTCCTCCAGGGTACTGTCTAGCCTGTTGGCAGCAAAGAAACACCAAAAACCTATTTAAAAAAAAAATGGATACAATAAACCATTTTCCTTATCTCTACATCATCATTAACTAATGGCATGTGTGAAATTTTAATTGGGTGTTTAATGACTAGTAGGATCTAACTGAGACATAGAGGAAGGAAAAATATATAAAGGTTAAGGTAATGCAAGAGGTACCCATAGTGGTTGTTCAATACTTCCATGCATTATCATTTAGACTCAATATATTGTAAGGACATAACCAGAGATGTTAGATTCTACCAGTGGCTCACCAATTGTTGTAGTTGCTACAACAACACCCAAAATCCTGGTTCAAAATTTTAGGTCCCCCTCTGATTTCATAAATCAATAAGGGTTCCAATCACGTTTTGAGCTGGTAAATTTCCCTGTGACCCAATTTTTCTCAAACCCTATATGTTCCCTACTCACACAATCCATATAACATTGATGAATTAAGGTTTTAGGGGGGGTTGATTTGATAAGGCATTAAAAGCTTCATGCACCCTCATGCGTCATATATCAACGAGCATTGTTATAAGTTGAATGTGCCGTATTTTAATGAAAAATGTTATATCCCTAACTAATTTAGGTTTAAGATGGTAAGACTTCACTCACACACTTGTTAAACCCTATATTCTCAGGATGAAAGTATCAACTATATTCTAATGTACTCCAAATTTTTAATATGATTTCTCTTGAGAATTATTCTAGTTGTACCTACCATTGCATCACCTACAATAATAAAATTCATTTACGTGCTTAACTAACACATTTTTGAATAAAATTCCCTATTGCGATATGAAAGACTAATCCTTCTAATGTCACCAAATGTATCAGGTATTGCAACGTCAAAGGACATTGAGCCCATATGCATATCCTTTGAAGCTTACATGCACTTCCTTTATTCATGTCATGCATATTAGTTTTATTTTTATATAAACATTATTACATGATGTCATTTAACTAATTTTTGGCCACTTTGTGTCACGCAGGGGCAGCAAAGTAACACACTTAAAGCTCTTATTGAGGCACAATCAGAATCTCTTTTCACTACACATGCGATAGAGAGAATTATGAACATATGTGTCTAAACCAACTATAGGAATGTGGTATCAACATATATATGTATATATTATCAATATCCCATACCCAAGTTGTATAAAATGACAACATAATGACACGTGGGATGGTTTCACATAGGTATTACGCCAAGTGTGGTTCAAGTTTCGTTGGTATGATTAGACTGGAATGTAGAATACATGGTTATGAGATTTGGGTGACATGGAACTAACCACAATAAATTTATTGGATGGATGTGCAGGAAAATTCACAAAGGACAAGAAAAAACGTTATCTAAATGATAAGAATATGATGCAAATATTTCACTGGAGAACGCGATAACTCCCTTCAGATTTGGGTGTCAACAATTTTCCGAGGTGCGCATCCCAACATGGAGTGCGTTGTCCATTGATATAAGTTAACGCGATTGAAAAAAAGGAGAATCTATGTACACATAATGGTACAAGTGGCACATAGATGATATCATGTGCAAGGCTGAGATTATTTGGTGTAATGGATAATAAACATCATTTTATCCTATCTCTTGAAGTGTTGGGTGATTATCAATGCATTTAATGCAACTATGAGTCCCTCCCATGTGCACTGGCAGAGAATAGTTTGTATAAGCAGAAGGAATAGATCGATCATATGTGTTGGTGTACATGCACCTAAATTAGCTTTAGTTCAACTCTAGAGATTGCATGCAATGTGGACTTGTTTTTAGCTAGTTAACTCGAGTGCTTACATGCAATGTGCATTTGGCTTAGTTAGTTAACTCTAGTGCTTACATGTGGTGCATGTGCACATTAGCAGAACATAAAGCACACTTAGATTCAGTTAGCTTTAACTATCCATAGTTATTGCATGTACAACTAAGCTTAAATTAATTGCTTTATATATTGATTCTCAACCTAATATTGATGAATCAATTTCATTCTCAATTCTAATTATTTTTCTTTTTCAACTTGGCAAGTTTGTGCAATTATTCTTCAACTAGATCCATATTTGTGCTCTAATAATTTTACATGGTATCGGAGCTACAAAGGTTTGGATAATTTGCATGAACAATTTTTTTACAGGTTTGAAGAGCATAGAATTGGAAATTGTTCGAAGATTTGATTTGCAGATCCAAATATTGGAGAATTTTCCGCAATTGAGTTCTCATCTTCAACGATTCTTGCTCCATAAAATTACCATGAATGGAAGCCAATGATTTGCTTCATCTTAGGAGCAAAGTCTTGTACCAAATAGTCATGGGAATTGAGACAAAACCAATGTCAAAGGATGAGAAGTCAGATTGGCTTAATAGATCTGACATGGCTTATGGAAGATTGTGTTTATCTATGTCTCATGATATTCTTTATGAGATCAGAAATATTGAATCACCACATGAAATCTGGACTACATTGAAAATATTATATGGTGATGAAAATGATCTACAAGAACACCATTTGGAGGCAAAGAGATCGACTTATTATAGCAGTCATGAAAGTGGTGAAGTCTCCAAAAATATGGAGAAATATTCTCAAGACAATGTTGAACAAGAAGATTTTGCTTCTCCTATTGTTAATGGACCTGTTGCAAATGAGAATTTTATCATATCCAATAATGAAGACATTGCACATGAGGGAATATATTCCTCTGCTAATGATGAAGACACTACTTTCAAAATTATAGAAGAGGACTTTGATTCCTCTACTATTGACACAGATTTTACGCAGTCTCAATTTAATGATGCCCCACATTCACTCTCAGTCGCAAATCCATGCATTCCCATGCATGCATCTAAGGAGGCATTTATAGCACCATGTATGCACATGTATGCATCCACAAAGGCATCTCGAAGGCCACACATTCACATGCATGCATCCCTAGAGACAACCATTCTCATGCATGCATATAGGGTACATGAATTTGATCATCAAATGCATGACGAAGTTGCAAGGAATCCATATTGGCATGCAACCATGTATAAGGAAATTAATTCCTTGATCCAAACATGGGAATTGATACCTCTACTTCCAAAAATTAAGCTTATTCCTCCAGATCCATGATGGGATCATCGGTCTTCAGTACTTTCCAAGTTCACCAAGACTTTCACTGAGATAAAGTTTTGATTTTTGCAAGATCGTCTCGGGGTGAAGGACACGACTGCCTAGCAATTTTCTTTTCTCTATTTTTCAATTATATTTTTAGGGGGGGTTTTTCTTCCCACTAGGTTTTCCCTCTTTCCTCTTTTCATGCATTGTATATGGGTACCTAAAATGGCCATGTTGTTGGGACTCATTCATTTTTCATCACGCTCACCTAAGTTATGCTTAAGGGGGGGTGTTGGTGTACATGCACCTAGATTAGCGTTAGCTCAACTCTAGATATTGCATGTGATGTGCACTTGGCTTAATTATTTAACTTACTACTTGCATGCGATGTGCACTTGGCTTAGTTAGTTAACTTACTGCTTGCATGTGGTGCATGTGCACATTAGCAAAACATAAAGCACACTTAGATTTAGTTAGCTTTAACTATCCATAGTTATTGAATGTACAACTAAGCTTAAATTAATTGCTTTATATATTGATTCTCAACCTAATATTGATGAATCAATTTCATTCTCAATTCTAATTGTTTTTCTTTTTTAACTTGGAAAGTCTGTGCAATTATTCTTCAACTAGATCCATGTTTGTGCTCTAATAATTTTACAGCTTGGGAAATAAAATGAGAAACATAACAGCGTCGAAAAGGAATAGATCGATCATTTGGGAAATAAAATTAGGAACATAACAGCGTCGAAACGCTAAAATTAATACGCTGGGAGGTGATTTCCAGCCATATTTTTTTTTAATGTTTCCATCGTTGCATTGAAGGTATTTTCTTTGACCATCAAGTTTGACCTCTTGAAATGGAATAATGAGTCAACCAGGGAGATTGAGACACCTGGCATGGGTATACCTTCACACATAATCATCGATAGGGCATGATGCAAAGCTGCACCAAAGGCACAATGATATTGTGTGTATATGAACATGTTCTAACAGTGTTTCTGTCGGTACTTCATATTCCAGGGAGATTAGTGTAGTAGAGGAGGGCCTCCTTCCCTTCTTTCAGAAATGTGAAATATATCTGGTGACTTTCCATGAGAATTATGTTCCTTTTCAAGTGGGTTTGGGTGGGCTACAAGGGGGCCAATTATGTTGAGTTTCTCAATCTAGTTTCTTGGAAGGGCATGGATTTTCCCTAATGCATACAGAATTTGCATTAGGTGGAACTCCACCATCATTTTCATTTACATCAAGAGAGAATTTAGAGGCAGTAGAGAAAATTAATCAACCTAGAGGTGCACGTCAAGGGCTACATCAGGCCTGTGAAAGCGTTACTCGTGCAAATATGTGAATATAAGAACGCATGAGGGAATATGTTCCTTACATAGTCGCACTACCAAGTTATGATTTTAGTTGGGATCACATTTTCAAATAGAGGTCGCAAAGTCGCATTTTTGATTTCCAACAATAAATGCAACCCAACCCTCAATGCAACTATGCGACCTATTTTCAAGTCGCATATCCCCACAAGTTGCAAGGTCACAGTTGTGATTCTAAGACTAGTCATCAAAAGTGAGACCTACCCTCAAATGTGACCAAGCGACCTACACAAGTCACAAAATTACAACCCTAAAGTAGCCATGGTGAGAAACCTATCTGCAATGTGACTATGCAACCTCTAGTAAGTCCCACTTCCAGCAAGGTCACACAATCGAATTTTTTTTGTTCAGGAAAGCTCACAAAAAATAAAATTTGTTCTAGCATGCCTATGTGACCTTATTGTTGCATTCCTATGTAAATTTCGTAAGTCACAAGATGATTGATATTTGTAGAAAAAAATTTCCTTGGTCCGCAAGCAAGGAAGAACTGGTATGTTTCATTATATGGAAGTGATTTCCAAATAATAGGTGTTTTCCCTCAGGATGTGTGGCATTATGAAATATGTGGTGTAAAAAACTGGGCATAGGTTTTGAAAATACGGTGGAGGTTTGACCGAGGATTTACAAAATCAAATATGATAGCGGAACATTTTAAAAACTCTAGTATCGCAATCGAGTGCGAAAAACTTTTTGACCTCCAAGGAGAGTAACCTCTCAAGTGGTGTCACAACTTCTTTTGGAAGAACCATTCAAGTTCCTTTTGTTGGTTCCTCAAACTTTGTCCAGCATTTTGCACCGTATTTTGCAAATTCATAAAAATTAGGTTCACCACATTATACCAAAGATGATGATGTCATCTCAACTCGACGAAGGAATACCCCTTCTAGCCAAGTGGTTGGGAGGCTAATACTACACGCACTTAAGGTGTTAAAAGTGACATAGGGGGTGATATGAATAATTTAAATGGATTGGTCCCAGCTGGTAATTGGTTTGTAAATATTAAAGGTTAAAATGGCATGGCTGGAAATTGTTTGATTAACAATGTAAATGTTGACTTCAACAACATAGGGGAAATTGGCTCAGCACCTAGCTCAGTAAATGATATCACATCCAATAATTTATGCATATAGGAATGACCAATAATAATTATGTGTCGTTCAATGGGAAATCCAAGATACATTCTATACCTCACAATGCAAGATCCCAATTTCAGTGTTCAACATAAACTAGGAAGGAATAGATTGTGGAATGGTCTTGGTAATTAAGGCAGTTACAGTAACAACCAGTTTGATTGGAAATCCAATTAAGAAAATCTATTAAGTTTCATGGAAATATTTTTTTGTAAAACAAAGGTTGTGGGGGGAACCCATTAGCATTAAATACATAATTTTTGTCACATGTACTATGCAGTATCTTAGTCAACTTCAATAAAACTCCCATAATGGGATTCAGCCATTTCATGATACTTGTCGATTCCTCCAGTGAAGATAACAAATATTGAGATTATTCAACTTAAACACCACTTGATGAGATTGATTCAAGAAAAATGATATGGAAAATTATTTTCTGGATTGCTGCCAACATTTGGAGCCTAGAGACCCTTAAAAATCCACTTTCTCTGACATCATCGTGGTGTAGAAAAGGACTATACAGGGGTCCAAATTGATGTTTCACTCTCAGTAATTCCTGTTGATATTTCTGATATTATTCTTTGACTACCAATATATATGTGGATAATGTAATTTTTTTTCTTTTAGATCACAAGAGAAATCACAAATGTTGACCTAGGGGAAGGGAACTAGGGTTTCCGCAGGAGATACACAACTAGGGTCAACGAGATCGAAACTAGATCCAATCAGGCTCCTAAAATTTGGTGGAAATATCAAGAACACAACGACAAAAGATGATTGGATGCAAGAGAGGTATAATAGTAATAATTTCAACCATTCATCCAAGTTTCCATGGTTTCACAGTAATGGGGCAATAAGATGCAACCCTAGGGTTTCTCAAAACTTCTCTTTTCTCTTCACATTCTCTCTACTATCAAGATGTAAATGTTCTCACCATGGTTTCATTGATTATGTTGATATGAATTTAACATGTACCAAGTAGTAGGCATGAATGAGTATTAAGGAAGTTCAACAGTCATGAGGGGAGGTCAAAGGTCACAGTAGGTGAACAATCACCTCATCTATATAAATGTTCCCTCATGCCTCATTCTAAAGGGGGGACTTTAGCACTTGAGTTGAGGCTAGGATTAGATAGTTGATTTTTGCTTGAGAGCTAGAGGCACTTAGCTCTTGGTAGCTAGTAGAGTGATTTGTACTGAGGCTATGGTTTTTCATTGAGAAATGATATAAGTAGCCCATGTTCCACTGTTGGGTTCTGGACCAGCTGTAAGATATGTACTTGAAGTTGCAGCAGAATTAATAAGATGTTCTACATGTTCGGCACTAATTCCCATTCTTACTCATGGTGTTGTATTAGTAGTTCAATATTTTCACTGTATTTGTATGTGTGCTTTCATACACACAATATGTTATGGACTAGTTCATAGTTATTACATGTATGTTTTTCTTTAGAAGTTGTGTTTACTTATTCCTCGCCATGTCGATGATTTATTGTGAACTAGTTTGCAATTAACTTCTGGCATGTTCTTGTTCATGTATGCTTGATTGGGTTTTGGCTCACTGATCCCTCTCATGGAATATCCATTATTATTGGTTTTTATGCTTGTTTTTACCTCTTTCTATAGTTTTTAAATCTTGGGTTGATTTTGTTTCACTATCTGGGCATTTGATTCTTGTCCCCACTCTGACACCTTCTCATTTATCAGCCAAGAGAGGAAATATTCATGGTGGCATTTGGGCCCACATACTGGATGGGGATCCTATCCCAAACGGTGTGAGGTCTAATTGGGACTTCACATCTAGGAGACCCCCTAATTGTTGGTGGTACATTCCAACCCATCAACAAAACCCATAGTTCATTTTACATATTTGGAGATGTTTTTTTTTTGCATTATCCACCAACATTTTAGTATTGTTTGTAATACAACCTTGAGTTGTAATTTTTCCCATTTCATTATGTATTCACACAATCATGTTATGTTACTCTAGGAGTTTACATTTTTTAAGTTTACTAGCTACTCAAGAACACAATGTTTCCATGCTTGATTCTTATTAAAGTATCTTCTACTTCAACAAATTTTCCATTTGAGTCACACCACTTTTGTATGGTTTTTTTGAAAATTATTTCAATTCATTTTGAAAATTTGTCTAATCCTATAAATATTTGGGTCGTAGGTCTTTTACTCGCCAATTTTATCAGGAATCTATCATTGTATGCCTTATTAGTGTCAGTGACATTGACTATAATAACAACTTTTCCTATCTCACCTGATAACATTGAAGGTCAGTGCTTTTATGGTTGTGAGGAATGATGAGGATTCTAGCCCATATTTTTCGCATTTTTACATATGAATTATTATTTGTATGATATGACCATTATTGGATTGGTATTGTTGATACATTTTGATTTCCTAGTGTTGGGGTCTAGTTGATATTTTTATAGGAATATGATGGGCCTCTAAATTAGACATAAATTAAGGCCCATCTAACCTTTCTTAGGCATATAAAAGATATTTTAAATCTCTCCTTCTACACTTAATAATTTTTTTTTATGCTTTAATATGTTCTTAGGAAGGTTTAAAGAAAATTTCATATTTGTGCTTAATATTATTTATTTTTGTAGAATATTGGGCAAATTATGAGGATTTGGAGAAGGAGATAATTTAGGGAATTTCTCCCTAATACTAGAGCATAAAAATTGGAAAATAAATGAACAAAATATCACGAAATTATTGAGAAATTCTAGAGAGATTCTGGAAATCTGATGATTGAGAAAATCTAGGATTGCTTTCCCTATCATTTACTACAAACTCCTAGTGTTGGGAACTAGATCCACTATTTGAGGGGTTTTGGAGGGGAAATCTTCCTCCTTTCAAAGGGAATTATTCCTCATAAATTTTTATAAGTACCAAATTGGAGAAAACTTTTTTTCTGGCAGCTCCACTTTCTTTTCTTGCAAGGATGTACTTGGATTGATTCAATAATGAAGATTGGTGTCATTTTTAGCTTCTAAAGCTTGGTTTCTTCCATAGGACTCTGAGTCCTCTTTGGGCTTGGCCATCCTAGGAGCCTCATAGCCTCTTGTACAACTTATTTATGTTCTTTTCACTTCTTATTCACATGCATCTCTTATTTTTGTTTTTGATATTTTTGTATTTAGTATTGTTTCTTTTCTTGTTGTAGGATTGAATTCAATGATTGAAGTGAGTTATTTTGCAGGTTTTTTACATATTAAAAATCATTATTCATCCTCATAATAACTTTGGAAGGTCATCTTAATCATTAAGCTACTTGGATTTGGTTACTAGTTCACAAATATAAGATTTCTGGAAATGCCTTGTAGCGAAATAGTAGTAAATTTATGCTATTTTTTAGAAGGGGTTAATGAGATCCATTTGACTTGATTCCACTTTAATTATGTCATAATAAGGTTATATTGGATAAAAAAATTTACCCCATTGCATTTTCACTTGATTAGGTTAGGAATTTGATAGATTAACTAGCTCACTAGTTCTTGAATTTCCAAATTTTAGAGTAGTAATTTTATGTTATTTTTTAGAACGTGTGAACAGAGGTATTTTGGAGTGTTTCCACTTGGAATAGAGACCTAAGATATCATAATTAATCAAAAAATTTATCCCATCCCATTTTCATTTGATTTACTTGATCATTCGATGAGTTATTTCAAAAACAAACTTGCCTGTAGCAAAAACAGAGTTGCCTATAGCACTCTTGTAGCACATGTAAACTCGACCAGATTTGCTCCCAAAGCTTTTATTTTGTCTCTTAGGATTGAAATATGACCCCTAGGATATAAATACATGATTGAGAAATAATAAAAACCACTCAGGACATTCATTTTTTCAAATTAGAATAGGTATTTTTATTTGAATTCATGCTCTTAGGATTTCAATTACAAATTGTTGTTCTTTTCTAGGATTAATTCCTTTTCAAAGAAAAATTTCCATTTCTGAAATTAATTTAGGCTTTAATTGTATAAAATTCACTCCATTACATTATATCAACCAAAGAAGGACACATCATATGTTTCACACATAGTGTCAATACCTCTTAAGTTTGTACGAACCCCGGGTAGATAATTAAAGTTAGTAGCCTCGGTAGATGCATCATTCCTGTTGCAATAATGAGGCTCACAAAAATGGTTGAGATAATTCCTCCACCTATTTATCGTTTTGTGTATAGATCCTAATTTATTGGATTTGGAGATATTTTCTCTCCTAGTTTGTTAAGGTAGTTTCCTTTATGTAAAATTATAAGATATTGTGATTTTCTTAATAAAAATCTAGTCAAAATTTGTACTATATTGTGTGAATGAAAATGGTTCTCGTGTGATTGGGATTTATCAGTTCGTGGGAAAATATCACATCCCAAGAACTTATACATACTCCTAAAGTATCCTAGGGGGATACATAGTGATTTGTGAAAGAAGGACATGACTATACTCTTCCACATTAAGATCCATGTAAGGCTAAGGTATATGTACTATCCAATTCTAGTTCACAAACCAAACTCATAGGAGACGATTTGGCTAGCAAGGTTGGTTTTTAGGTTCATGATCATTCAATTCTATGTCGATTGAAATGGGTAAATAAGTATGTAGAGGCCAAAGTCCCCAAATAGTGCAAGATCAATTTTGGTATAACTGTAAATTTCATTATGAAGTGGAATTAGATGTAGTAACATTGATGTGTGTGGTGTAGTGTTTGGAATCCCCTACATGTATATGAGGTATGAAATATTCATGAAAATACTAAACCAATATTATATTATTAATGATTGCAAGACTTACATCATCAACACACACAAAGGTAAATTGAAGATCCATCTAGTGAGTTCCAACCAAACCAAAAAGATAGATCATATTTGTAAGAAATATGTTTTATTTTTCTTAAGAGAGACTTAGTGTATTTGGAGTATATTATTCTTGAAGGGGAACTCAATATATATACCATGAATATGAAGGTTATCATAAAGTGGCTAGTTCCTACATATGTCATTGAAGCTAGGATATTTATTTGGGAAACACAATGCCTACAAAATTTCATAGCATCATTTTCAATGGTAATTACTACACTCCATGCCATAAAAAACATTGTTAAGATTTTCCAATAGGGAAATAATTAGTATAAAGGTTTTAAAGAGATAAAAAGAAGATTGCTCAAGCAACAATTCTCACATTACATAACTTGCAAAAGCCCTTCAAATTGAAGATATATGTGAGTGGATATGTTATAGGATTAGTCATAATGTAGAGAGATAAGATGATATGCCATTATTTTGATATGTTTCATGGGGGATTATTGAACTACCCTACGTATGATGAGGAAATATAAGCTCTATTTCAAGCTATTCAGAAGTGGAAGAATTATATGATGGGAAAGGAAACAATTATCCACACTAATCACCAACCATTGCAATATTTGTAAGTATAGAGTATTCTTCAACAAACCAAACATTATGTGGATAGGGTTTTCACATCAATTTTTTCTTGTCACCAAATGTAAGAAGGGTGACACTAATAATTTGTAAACCATGCTTTCAAGGCCAACTATAGCCAATATTACATATTTGGGAACTATTATTCACTTGTATTATTTTACCTATGATGCATAGAAAAAGGCATACATAGAATATGGGGACTTTAAAGGGGTGTTTTAGTATATATAGCGCCAAATTTGTGCATAATAAGGTGATGGTAAGGGAGAAAATCTGATGCATATTCCACACTCTTACAAAGTGGTCCATACTTTTGTTGGTGAGTCCCCTTTCAATAATTTTTTTTGGAATTTTATACCTTTTCCCATGGATTTTATATATGTACAATAAGGAAGAATGAGGGAAGACATCATAGGTGAAGCATTGAAAGTACATAAATTTATGGAAGTGATTAGGCAGATTCACTTACAAGTACAAGAGACATAGAATAAATCCCAATAAAAGTATAAGACTCAGCATGATTAGCACAAAACTAAGAAATAATTCAAATTGGGAGAAAAATTTTGGTTATATTTGAATAAGCAAATACTACAAGGTCCTAGTAAAATCATCAAGGCTTTGCGGTATGGCCCTTTTGAGGTATTGGAGAAGGTGGGTATATATTGCCTACAAAATTGGTCTACTTCCATATATGTGCATCTATTCAATAATGAATGTGATAGATATTAAACTTTATAAGCCTCTATGAACTAAAGATAACTTCCTACCTACCATAGAGGACTTAGCATTGAAGCTTAGGAGGATCAATAGAAGACACAGTTTTTGCATAAGAATTATATTGCTAATATATAAGGGCAACATGACCTTTGCAAGATTGAATTGAAATGACAAATTCTAACCAAGGAAAAATGGTACTATATGGAGAAGGTAGAAGAAAAAATCTCCTCGCCTCATTCAATAAAAAAATTTGGGGACCAAAAGACTTCCTAAATGGGGAGGTATGATATAGGATGAATCATTATAAAATTTTATACCTATATTGATTTTTTTGGGGTGGGAAAATGGGTGGAATTGGCTTACATGGCCCATTTCAATGGTAGGCTCCATTTTGGATATTTCAGATCCAAAACCCTCTAGATATATTTCAAAGCATCAAATGACACTTTTTTTTTGGGTCAGAACTTTGCAAACTCAACTCCATCCCCTTATTGTTGTTTCATAAATTGAAATCTTTGCAACAATGAAAAAATCACCTCAATTGCAGCTTGTATGTGAATTTTATGCCTCCCACAAGTTGACCTAATTTTTTGACCACCATGGTAGAATGTGGATTTCAATTTAGCCCCTATTTATTAGACATGTGGGGCTAGCCACATGTGGACTTTTAATAATATTCTATAAGGTTCAAAATCTTATTGCTAATTGAGGATTAACAATTCAAAAATCATAACCTAGATGAGTATAGGGTTATGTTAAATATTGGGTTGCTAATAAAAGAAGGGATTTTATTATTTTAGCATTGTACTCATTCCATAGTCAAGCAAAGAATATAAGAGTGGTATTTGAGAGCGTAACAAAGGAATAAGTAGATTTAGTAGCAGCCATTTAGGCCATAGTGTCAAAAACATATCCATAGTGAGTTCTCCTTTATTTTTACTTGTGTTTCATAACTAAAGAAAATAAAGCAAAGAATAGGTCTCACCATCTAGCTAGGTTTTCTCCAATTTTGAGTTTCCAAAAATACATCTTGTTTTCATTGTGTGTATAGTGAGTTCATGTGTTTGTTATTTCATTTTCATATTTAAATTATTTTCATAGAATTTGAGCAATAAGCTAGTAATAATTAATCTAGGAGTAAGGAAATAATTTATATCATAAGGAAATTTCTTGGAAATTTAAATTTTCTTATTATGAATTAAAAAAATTTGTAGACCAACACACATATTCTCCTTTCTTTTTCCTAGTTATATTCACATTTATTATTCTTCCATTTTCTTCTCTTGACAAGCTTGTTATGATGATGAGTCTTTTTTGTGACTCGAAACGTAGACTTTTTATAATGGAGCATGTGGATTCATTTCCATAACATCACTCTTCAAATCTCAACCACAAAATTCTCCAAAGAGAAATTTTTAGGGCCCTATATTACTAGTGTAGTCCCCTATTATTGTTAGTGTATCCCCTATTATTATTGTTGTGCCCTTATATTATTATTGTTAGGTCGGCTAGGATTATATTTTGACCCCGTGGAATCTTATATATAGAAAGGAGGTTTTTTCATTTGCATCATCCAATAATTGTTCATTTATGTAATGTAATAGAGGTTTCCCCTCGAAGTGGCTAATTTCTAAGTCGTTGATCTCTTTTTTCTTTTATTTTGTGAGTTGGTTTCATAACATTTGGTATCAGAGCTTTGGATTCTAGGGTTTTTTTGCTTCAGACAAGTCATCATGGAATTTTCTCTATAAATTTTTCTCTACGAAGGTTCAAAAGCTATAAAAAAATCCATTTTCATCGAACTCTGGAGGAACTTTGTGGAAATATTTTAGATCTTGGTTCACAATATTTTTGAAGATATGATGTGTGAAAGTTAGGTTTTTTGCAAGCTCCCAAATTTCATCTCAAACAGGTGATCTTGGGAAAATTGTCATAACTCTCTCTCTAAGAATCTAATTAGAATTCTGTAAACATTGGCCAAAATTAAATGAACTTTAGTTTCATGTGTATTGATTTAAGAGTCGAAGGAGGAAACAGTTACACGTAGCACATTGTACAAGTTCGCTCTACTGAACTAGTCCATAATTAGGTCATTGTGAGAGATTGTGCCTAAATTTTCCTTGAAGAATCCAAATCAGGTCAGACTTGTGGCATTGGAAAGAAGATTTAGATGGATACTAAAGGATCGAAGATAAAATCTTAGGGATCCTAAATTATAGAGATACGTCAATTTCAATATCGAGCTCCCCAAAAGAAAAAAAATGTGTGTATTTTTTGTTAAAATTTGCATAAGTCTTGTTTGAAAAATCAGTTTGAAGTGATTCCAAGGGAATATTGAAGCATAGATATCAATATTGAGTTCTACAATTCCCCCTAAAAAGAATTCAACACCCATTAAGCCCTCATAAGGCTCTACTATGACTCATGAAGAGGAAGAAGTGCAACATGATATATCGAAATTACAAGACCAAGTGAAACAAATTTTGATCTCACAAAGAGTAACAAAAATGAAATGGAAGTTTTGAAGAAAGGCATGGAAGCTAAGATGGATGGTTTGAAGAAAGGCGTGGAAGCTAGGATGGATGTTTTGAAGAATGGCATGGAAGCTAAGATGGATGGTGTGGAATCTAAGATGGATGGTGTGGAAGCTAACATGGATGGTATAGAAGGAAACATGGAATATTTGAAGGGAAACATGGAAGATTTGAAGAAATACATGGAAGGTTTGAAGGAATTTTTGGCAAAGTTGCTACAAGAAAATATTCCTAATGGAGAAAAGGTAGTAGAGGAAACTCATGATGAGAACAAAAGAAATGTTAATCATGATTTCATGGACTCAAATGTTGGATTTAAGACCCACCATATTCCAAATATAGATATGAGGAATTTTGATGTCAAGGATCTGATATGTTGTATATTACAAATGGAGCAATACTTTGAGCTCCATAATACCCAAAACACACAAAAGTTAAGCATTTAAACTTTATATTTAGAAAAAAATCAATTTGTACGGTATTTTTTTCATAAACCACTGATCACTTGGTTAATTTTTATGAAGGAAATGATATCACATTATGAGGATACAAAGAGAAACACCTTCTTTAGCCAATTGATAAATCTCAAACAAAAGGGTTCAAAGATGGAGCACATTGAGTATTTCCAAAAATTGAACATAAGGGTAAATAATATTCCAGAGGAACATAGGATTGATGTCTTCATAGGGACTCTAAAATATAACATCCAACCTGAGGTTCACCTTTGGGAACCTGATACATTGGAGAATGCATTCATGTTGGAAAGAAAAATTGAAAGCGAAATTATGGCAACAAGGAAGCCTACCACTCACAAATATAAATATGGAAGTGTTGCTACTCCTAGACTTCCACAACCTAAAAGGTTGATACCAAAACAATTGGAATAAAAAAGAGAAAAAGGTCTTTGTTATAGTTTTGATAGAAAAAACACTAAAGGTCATAAGTGTGTTGAGAATAAATTATTTTACATAGATTGTGAAGAGGAGGAATAAAAGGAACAAGAAACTTCAAAAGAATAGGATATACACCAGGAACCAACCCTAGAGGAAGAAGAAATGAATCCAACCATATCCTATAATTCATTGGCAGGAATTACCACTCCTCAAACTCTCAATATAGAAGGGCATTTCAAGAATAAAAAATTAATAATTCTTGTTCATTCGGGTAGTACCCATAATTTTATTCATTGTAAGGTAGCCAAAGAATTGAATTTCTTCCTATACCCATCGCCAGAGTGTCAAGTGATGGTGGCAATTGGAGGAACTATAAATTTCTCTGGAAAGTGCCATAATATCAATCTAACCATGGGGGAATATGTATTTAATACTCCAATTCTTTCCATTCCAATGGGTGGTGTTGATGTTGTACTAGGATTATAATGGTTACAATATTTGGGGACGATAGCTTTTAATTTTCAAGAACTTTTCTTGAATTTTTTTTTCAGAAGGAAAGGAAGTTGAATTATAGCGTAGAAGTCAGGAAAGATAATAAGCTCTAATGTCATGACAAAGATTCTAAAGAAATAACAATGAGGTGTAATTGCACAATTATGCTCACTAGAAGTGCCAACATCAAAATCATCAATTTCTACAAATCTCCAAAAAGTTTTGGACAATCATTCCAAGGTGTTTGAAACTCCCAAAGGACTCCCAACTATTCGTGATCATGATCATGTTATTCATTTGATTCCAGGAAGTGTTCCTCCAAACATCATGCCTTACAAATATCCTTATTTCAAAAAGAGCTAAATTGAACGTATGATTGAAGAAATGCTAAAGGTTGGTATAATTCAACCTAGTCAAAGTTCTTTCTCTGCTCCAATAGTATTGGTGCACAAGAAGGATGCATCATGGTGCATGTGTCCAAATTATAGGGAGCTCAATAAGCTCATTATTAAAGATAAATTTCCCATTCATGTGATTGATGAATTATTGGATGAATTACATGGAGTAATTTCTTTCACCAAGTTGGATCTTCATTCAAGATATCATCAAAATAGAATGAAGACTGAAGACATTCTGAAAACAACATTTCAAATTCATGAAGGTTATTATGAATTTTTGGTCATGCCTTTTGGCCTTACCAATTCACCTTCTACATTTCAAGGGTTGATGAATTTGATTTTCAAACCCTTCCTTAGAAAATTTGTGTTAGTATTTTTTTATGATATACTAATATACAACAGGTCTTGGAAGGATCATGTTCAACATGTTGACAGGGTGCTCAAACTATTGGAGGAGAAACAATTATCTGCAAAATCCTGTAAATGTTTCTTTGGAGTACAAGAGGTAGAATATCTGGGTCATATTTTATCTCAAGAGGGTGTTAAGGTAGACCCTAACAAAATTAAATCCATCAAGGAATGGAAAGTCCCCACAACCATAAAACAGTTGCAAGGATTTCTCGAGCTAATAGGGTATTATCGCAGATATGTTAAGAATTATGGGAGAATAGTAGCACCTCTAACAACATTATTGAAGAAAGATGCATTTTCATGGACTTGTGAAGAAACTAAGGCCTTTGAACATCTTAAAGAGGCAATGTGCCAAGCATCGGTCTTAGCTACTCAAGACTTCACAAAAACATTTATGGTGGAATGTGATGCCTCAGGAAATGGAATTGGTGATTTTTTAATGCAAGAAGGAAGACCCATTGCTTTTGAAAGTCGTCCAATCAAAGGAAAGTATTTACAGAAAGCTATTTATGAGAAGGAAATTTTGGAAATACTACATGCACTAAAGAAATCGTGACCTTACCTAATGGTAAGATACTTCAAGGTAAAAAATTATCATAATAGCCTTAAATACTTTTTTGGAACAAAGACTATCTTGAGAAGAGCAAAAAAAATGGGTGACAAAGTTTTTTGGTTATGACTTTGAAATCATCTACAAAAAAGGGAAGCTAAATGTTTTTTTATATGCACTCTCAAGAAAGGATGAGGATGTGAAAGAATTGCTTTGTGCCATTTCCATTATCCAACTAGATTATATAATCGAAGCAAGGGAGGAATGGAAGAATGACGAAGAAGTATGGACACTCATTCAAAATTTATAGCAAGATCCCAGTACATATTGTACATTTATTTGGAAAAATGATTCCTTATGGTACAAATATCGCTTATATATTTGTAATAATTCCCAACTACAACAAAATATTCTTTTGTAATTGCACACCTCTCCCTTAGGAGGACACTCGGGATTTTTAAAAACTTACCACAGGGTGAAGAAATAATTTTTTTGGGATGGTGTTAAATCTGATATTCAAAATTTTGTGGCCGAATGTTTGGTTTTCCAGCAAAATAAAGTTGAGACAATTAAGACCCCAGGTTTGCTACATCATTTATCCATTCCAAGTCAATGTTGGGAGGAGGTTTCAATGGATTTTATCACAGTTTTACCTAAGTCTAAAGGAAAGAGTGTCATCATGGTGGTACTTGATAGACTTACCAAGTATGTACACTTTTTTTCATTACCTCATCCATTTAAAGAGAGTACAATTGCTACTGCATTTATGGAAACAATTTAAAAGCTACATGGAAACCCAAAGATTACTATAAGCGATAGAGATCCCATTTTCACTGGAAATTGTTGGACAGAATTATTTTCTTGTTCGGGTACTCAACTAGTTCATAGCTCATCTTATCATCCTCAATACGATGGACAAACTGAGATAGTGAACAAATGTTTGAAAGGATATCTTTGTTGCTTTGTATCTGATAAACAAACACAATGGTTCAATTGGTTACCTCTTTCTGAATGGTGGTATAACACTTCCTTCCACACTACAGCAAAAATGACCCCATTTATGGCACTTTATGGATATTATCTATCATCCATCACATTATCTTTAGGAGAAAATTCTAAGGTTAAATCAATGGAAGATCACATCGAGTATCAAAAACAAGTTCTCCAACTCTTAAAGGATAACCTAAATTTGGCACAAAATATAATGAAACAATAGGAATATCAACATCGCAGCGAGAGAATTTTTGATGTAGGCGACTGGGTATTTTTACAGCTACAACTAGAAAAACAAATGTCTCTCAAGCAAGCTAATAATTATAATACATTATCGCCAAACTAATATGGTCCTTACAAGGTGTTGCAAAATATTGGTACTATGTCATACAAATTGGAGCTTCCTGCGTCTTCCCGAGTGCACCCAGTTTTCCATGTTTCATGCTTAAATAATGTTATAGGTGACAAAATTATGGTTCAAACAATATTGCTAGAACTTGATGAAGAATGAAAAATCATATTGGAACATGAAGCAGCCATGGAAATAGGAACTTGATAGCTACGAAATCGATCAATTTCAGAGTATCTCATCAAGTGGAAGAACTTACCCACTGAATATTCCACATAGGAGGATGAGAATTTTATACAAAAGCATTCAGAACTACTCAAGCATTGAGGAAAACACTTTTTTGAAGGAGAGGGGCATGTTAGGGACCTATATTACATGTGTAGTCCCTTATTGTTATTAGTGTAGCCCCCTATTGTTATTTTTGTGCCCTTACATTATTATTGTTAGGTCGGATAGGATTATTTTGACCCCATGGAATCCTATATATAAATGAAGTTTTTTCATTTGAATCATTCAATAATTTTTCAGTTATGTAATGTAAAGGAGGTTTCCCCCTCGAAGTGGCTGATTTCTAAGTCGTTGATCTCTCTTTTCTTCTATTTTGTGAGTTGGTTTCATAACATAAATATATATCATCTAATAGTTTAGAATGTTACAAGGTTGTTATGACAAAATATTTTAGTGGAATATCCATGAAAATTTATAGATCACATATGGTATGGATGAGGCAATTGCACATTAAATACATGGCATAAAAAAAGAAAGGGTGGAAGATTCAATTAAAAAAAATTCTAGCCCACAAGCTTGTTGATAGTGTAAGGCATGTATCATAGTCGCATGAGCTTCCTATGGGGATGGTTGAGTCATTATTTCTATAAGTGCAACCCCACTTTAACATCAACTTAAAAACTATGTGATAATGTTGATCATGTCACTTCTTGTACTTATTATTTTCTTTGTGTAAAATATAATGAATTTGTTATTGGATATGCTACATCAATTCAAAAAATTTCATTGTTTAATTGTTTTGAGCATAGGACGATTCTCATGTGTTGATGCAATGGCTAGATTTACATTAAATGGGGCCAATAGCTATAAATCTTGGCACGCATAGAAAAGGAATGTGGTTTATGGAATTATGAAGAGTCATGTTCTATCTATGTTGAATACTAGGAAGGATTTAATCTCATGTATGTGGATATGTGGGCTTATAAATACTAAGAAATATGTACAATCCTCTTGTCACCTTTGTCTATCCATTATCCTAGGTATGAAGGGAATTTTATTTTATTAGTTTTGTATCCATCATGAGCCAAAGTTTAGACCAAAATATATTCAAGAATCTATTCTCCCTATCATAAATATTGGTCTTTAACAGCATAAACATTCTCAAGGAAGGTTTTAATAATTCTACTGTGACATAGTTCTTATAGGGTGAAACATTTTCCATCTTAGAGAGCCAATCACTAACTATAAAGGCATACGTTACCACACTCAATTGAAGTTGAACCTATTATATAACCATGGATACTAACTCCCAATGCTTATATTGAGTGGGAAGAGGATTGTACAATCATTACTTCTTGATTGTAGACTTAGTGATGGCACAAGAATTTCATGATTTGATATATTTTTATCGTCCTATTAGAGTTTTGGTAAGTAAAAATACTTCTCCAGCACTACCATTATCTTATCTAGATTAAATGTCTTGCCTCTTATTTTCATTTTCATCCCAAATCATTTTCTCACAACATAATGCTTCCATTGTCGACGTGACTAAACAATGGAATAAATCTCATTGTCATAGGTGGGGGTATCTATGAATCATATCAAATATTGTATCAATGTGATATACCACCTAACATCCATGTTTAATGAATATTATGCCAATGGCATAATTTGAGTTGTTTGTCATAATTTATGGTAGGTTCTCATCCAACAAAATTAGGATTTGCATTGTGTAGAGACAATGCATTAGATCCTCAAATAATTTTTACTATGCATCATCCCAAACAAACTTGACCTTGGCTTCACCATTTTTCATGTAATTTAAGGGCCAAACAGTATGAGAGAACCCCCAAAATGAAACTGTTGTAAAAATTGGTAAGACCCAAAAAGTCATGCTACTTTATTCATTTCTTCTAGGTCAACCAATCATGTATGATTTGGATCTTAGTTGGATCCATATGCACACCATGTTCATCCATAATATATCCAAAATATTGAACTCGGTACATGTTTAATGAACACATATTCGGGTTAGCATATAACTTCTGCTTTTATGGGGTTCTCAATACTTGTTGAACATGCTTCAAATTATCATCCCAAGTTTTTTGGGATGTTAGGATGTTGTGTAGGTATACAACCACAAAAGTGAATGGTTGCAGAAGATCATCCAACATTCTCATGATGTCATTGGTGCATTAGTTAAGTCAAAAGGCATGAAAAAACACTCAAAAGGCCTTCCTTAGACTTGAAGGTTTCCTTATACACATTAATTGGCTAAATTAGTACCTAATGATAGTCTAAATTAAGTTCAACCTTGTTGAAAATCTTCATTCCTTTGAGCTAATTAAGTAGATCATAAATCCAGCATATGGGGTATTAATTCTTTACTGTGATTTTGTTCAAGGCTTTGTAGTAGATATATAATCACCATGTTCCACCATTTTTATAAGCCAACGTAATAAGGATCTTGTATAAATAGGACTTTATTTGAATGTGTCACTTCTATATCAATTGATCTAAATATGGTGTGTGATTCCCTCATTCCCCAAAAGTGAGCTTTTGCATGTTTTATCTAATAGTGCAAAGGTACACTAGTATGTGAGGTGAAGTATCTCTATAATATTTAACCAATTGAAGTAACAATATATGTTGCATTGAGGCACCCCTTGTAGTGTCATGTTGTTTACCTTTGTTTATCTCCTATATAGGTGAACAACATGACAATTTCACATATATGGTTGTCCCAAAATAACATAAAAAATTTCAGGTAGAGAAACATCACATTGTACTTTTTCATTGAAGGGACTGATGTCATATTTTAGGTGGTATTTTTTATTGACACAAACATATTATCCCTAAATTAACTAAAAAATGGTGTATTCCACAATGTTTTCATATTCACCTTCTTTATGATCTTTGCTAAAATTATTTTTTGTTGGCTACCATTGCCAACAATGAATGAAATGGTGTCCTATTCTCCCACATATGTTTTTGGGATAGTTTCTCACCTTCTTTGGACACGTTGATGTCCATTAATTGGACATTTACTGGTGATCATAGTAAAATTAGCTATTTTCAGATGGATGACCTATTCCTACCTATCCATGGAATCATGTGCCGTCGAGATCGAATTCAAGTCCAATGTTTTCAACTCCATAAATAACATCTATTTGGTGTAAATTCATAATTATTATGCACCAAAGGGATTTTGTGGTAGTCACACAACTTTTCCATGTCCTTCTTTAACTTTCCATGCCTCTTCTTCTCATGCAGCTTTGACTTATTTTATTGGCACTAGTTATATTTGTTGTCCTTTGTTATGAGAATTTAACTTATTTTATCATAGATGATTTATAATCCTAAAATTTTCCTTACCCTTCTACTAATATTTTTAGATAAATTGATAGCATAATGGTAAGAATCTTTGAGTGGAGATAGTTCTAGAAACTCCATTTCTATATGGATGTATATTTGCAGGCCACTATGATATTTTAGAACCAAGTGTCACTTAGAGTCCTAAATTTCCAATTCTAAACATGGGGTATAGAATGCATCAATGTATTCGTGCACATTTTGGTCTTTATCTTAGTGAAAGGTTATCCATCTCATGCATTGTTCTTTAAAATTTCAATGGGTAAATGTTTTTTAGGGAATCAAAAAATTCCCCCCATGTGGGTTATGTGGAATACAATATAGAATCGTCTCGAACATGTTACACATGGTAAGTACCAAACCAATATTTTACGTGGGGAAGCACCTTTAGGAGGGCACATGGTATCTTCTTACTAATTGAAAATTTGTTGACATAGAAATAATCTAATAGATTTAGCCATCTCTCCAAAATTTGAGTATCTATATTTCCTTCAAATAGACGGATATATAAATTTAATTATCATTCATACAATATTATTTCTTGTTGTGGATGCATTTATCATTGTTGGGAGTCGTTGAAGGAATTGACTGAAATGATCCATCTTCTTATTCCTTTGTTTCTCTAGGGTTTCTAGTGTAATAGATTGATAAGTTCTCTCACCCTATTATATTTCTTACATTCATCATGGGATATTGCTTGGATAAATGAGGAAATTATTCACTAGGATCAATTAATTCAACACCCAACTCCCTATCCCTTGACCTTGTCAAGGATAGTTATACTATGCTAACACCATTGACTTTGATTAGATTGAGAACAAAATAAAAGAACAAGCAATATTGTAGAGATAACACAAATAAAATATTGGGAGTTGAGTACTATAATTAAAACCAAATTATATCAATGCATCAAAAGGTGAAAAAATAAAAATGTATATAGAAAAAAAAATGGTTAGGATGGTGGTAGATTACCTCTAAGAAGAGATGTGGTAGGTTCTATTTGAGAAGAGATATGATACCAACACTCATTAAAAAAAAACTATCAAAATATTCTAAAATAAAATTATTGTAATGCCAAGTAAATGTAAGAATCCAAAACCCTAAAAGAAAGAACCTAAGTTATGGCATGAGTATGGTTGAGAGGGAATGCTAAATTGGATGAATTTAAGTTATCAAAAAAGGGGAGCCCTCTCAAGATCATAATTTTTGATCGAAAATATATTTTGGGTCTTCTTTAGCTTGTTATGTTTTTCATTGTTTGCAAAATGAATTCCCCCCTTGGAATTTGTGTATAATTCTCTCTAAAACACATGGGAAAATCCCAAAAAATGCACCAAGAAAAGATGTCCCAAAACTGATAATATCATCACCATTTTTTAGATGTATAATATGAATAAGGTTGAGAGGAACACTAAATTGAATGAATTTAAGTTATAAAAAAAAGGGAAGCCTTGTCAAGATCATAAATTTTTTCACAATACTTTATTTTTGTAACACCCTCCTCCCACATTTACCTAACACCCTCCTCCCACATTTACCCAAGTTAACCAGTCTTTTTGGGTAAACATGTGACAAGAGGCTACTATGATATGATTCAACCTCCTAGGTCACCTTAAGGAAGTGTAACCGATAAAATGCCACCAAACTGATCAGCCACACAACCAACAGAACCTCCAAGAGCTACCCCACCTTTCCAGGTGACCAACCCCTAAGGAAACTCAACGATTCAAACTCCTATAGCCCCAGTCACTCCCTCTCCAAGCCCTCCAAGCAACTATGGGTCCCAGTTTCTCCCATGAGCCTATCTGAGTGAAATTGTGGCCTTTTTCTGCTAGTGTTATGCCAAATACTGCGAGATTTAAGGCTGAATTTGAAGGCTAGGAATCAGTCACTACCTAGAACTTCATGGAATTTAAAGAAATGAATTGAAACATAGATAAAATGATGCCAATTCAAATTATTGAACAGATACTTGACTAGACCCCCACTATCCATGACAGGAATTTCATCAAACATGTCAGAAAGATGCATTCTACAATTCATAATAACATATATGATCATAGGGGTCTTATACTTATCTCAGAATCACTAAGAAGCACTGATTCCTTATATAATTAGTTCCATTACCATCTATTAGGTCATATTTTCATTTCTCATTCATTCACAATTTAAACATGATGAGAACCATACCTTTTCACTGTCATAAAACATATCCATAAACAACATATAAAAATAAATAAATAATGAGGATACAACAACCATAAATTCTACATATAATCTAGTCCATTTGCACTTAATATACCAAGGAAAGAACATCTTATTAATGAATGCAAAATCCAACCCGTTATGGGAGTACCATGTTCCACCCAACCATATATTGGATGATCCAAATCTCTTTTCATCCAATCACCCTCGTGCCATATTCCAAGCATGAATGTGGGACTCAAACCAAAAGAACCAACCAAGGTTTCTCAAGGCTAAACCACCTCACCCTCATCAATAGAAACCAGCTTTACCTCAATCCACACCAGATCACTAGGCCAAAAAAAATCATGGATGCCACTAGATTTCTCCACCTACACCGCAAGGAATTTTCACGTCTCCTATTATCTAGGATTTACCACAATCCATAGTATGATGTGTGGATCACTGGGCCATAATCGAGACACCACCCTCATGTATTTATCGTATATATCGCCACTCCACAACAAATATTCCTAGGCCTAATCAAGGGAAACCGCCTCTAAGATTTATCGCATATCCTGCCATTCACTGGTCAAATATTCCTAGGCCCATTGAGACACAGAATACCTAGCTTTACTTCAACCCACAGTTCGGTTCATGGGTTACTAGGCCAGTGGATTAACCATAATCCACAATATAGTTTAGGGATTACTAGGCCATGTGTTCTTTCATTCAGAGATACACCTCACTCAGTTTTAAATCCATCCCGAAATCCAACTTAACCAAAACATGATAACCCCATCACACCATGGCTATCCGAAAATGTCAAGGCCAGGTTGAAGAACACTGTCACACCTGGAAAAACCTATGACAATGACATCAATAGAACCAAGAACACACATGCACAACCAAGCATACCAAATCTAGAAAGGAAATCACACATTCAAATCAATACCTACAAGTAAAATCGTTGTAGTTGCTTGATCCCACTCTTCCTTGATTGATATTTTCTTCCTCTTTGCATTCTTTCCCTTTATTGATCCAATGTTTAAGTGCTCCAAGTAAACTATAAGTTTCCAAGAGTGGGAGAGAGAGAGAATAGAGGGAGAGCTCCAAAAACAAACTAACAAAAAGGTACCAGTTGATCCTGAGAAGCCTTTTTACCAATTAGGCCTCTATTTTCTTCATTTTCCATTATTTTCCTTCATTTTCCTCCCAGATGAAACTTGTGACCTTTCACCTTAATTTTCTCATAATTTCCATTATTTTCATAAACAAATTTCCAAAAATTCCATTTTTCCTTTCCAAATCCCTTTTTCATTGCCTTTTCCAATTTCCTTAGCCATAATAAACCAAATGAACACCCACGCTAGGATTTTGTTTCCCAAAATTTAGCTTGGAATAAGTGTCCCATAACCGTGGTTATTATTTTACCTTTATTAACTTTTATTACATGGAATTTTCACTAGGGTTGTTACAGAAACCTCCCCCTTGGGAGAATATCATCCTCGATGTTCAATGACACCTATAAGCAACAATACTGCTGAAAGAAAAACATATTTCCCATAGAGATTTATAACTTAGCTCGTTTTAGTATTTACAATGATCAACCGGCTGAGAAGAAAACCAACATGTCAACATAACAACATGACAACCATAATGACATGACACCCATACCGCTTATTGGAGCTTTATAACACAGATCGTGGATGTATTTAAATCCATATACATATTTACATATACCAAAACATCACATCAAACATATACCAAAACAGCGATCAAGGACATTCTCTCAACCACCGAATAAAGAAGGATACATACCCCGCATCTGATCTATCATATCCCATGTAGCTTCATCGGGCCCAAAATGCTTCCACTGCACTTTAACCTACTCAATTGCTCAGTTTTGGAGCATAAGCACCTTTCTCTACAATATACACTAAGGTTCTGGATGGAATTATCCATCTTGCTCCAACTACAATACAGACCAATCAATCACATGATCATCGTATTTAACATACTTCTTAAGAAATGACACATGTAAACATCATGGAATTTCACTATCGAAGGCAGTGAAATTCTATAGGTTATTGGCCCAATCCTTTCAATAATATTGAATGGTCGACAAAACCAAGGTTCTAGCTTGGCACACGATCCAATACACAAGAATCTCTTCTTTGGCTTGACATGCAATTACACATGTTCCCCAACCTAAAACTCCTTAAGCAACTTGTTCCAGTCTACATAAATTTTCTTCATGTCTTGTGTTGCCTTTAGATTCTTCTTGATCACCTGCATTTATTGTTCAATTTATCCTAACATGTTTGGTCCAATCAATACCCTATTCACCGGATCACTTCAACTTATGGGATTATTACAACTTCTCCCATATAGTTCCTCAAACGGACTCATCCTCAGTGACTCCTAGAAATCATTGTTGTAATCAAACTCAACCAATGGAAGATACTCCTCCCATATCCTCTTTTAATGCATCACATACATCCTCAACATGTCCTCCAATATCTTGTTGGCCCTCTTAGTCTATCCACCTTTATGCGAATGATAAGTTGCATTGAAGGACAACTCTGTATCGAAACTCATAAACAACTCCTTCCAAAACTTGGAAGTGAACTTTGCATCCCTGTCTAACACAATATTCTTTGGAACACCATGCAATATGACCAGATCTCTGATGAACACTTGTTCCACATCACTAGTTGAATACGTAGTCTTCACTAGAATGAAGTTTTCTACCTTAGTCAACTTTTCCACCACAACCATGATGGAATCATGTTTTCTAGATGTTCGACAAACCTGTAATGAAATCCATGGAAATGATATCCCATTTCCACTCTATAATAAAAATTGGATATATTAGTCCACTTGGTTGCCTACACTCTGCCTTTACTTGTTGACAATCCAAACATCTAGCCACAAACTTTGCCACATCCTTCTTCAGATTCAACCAATAATAAAAATTATTTACTATCTTTAGTGTCTTCTGGTAGCTTGGGTGACCTGAATAAGGTTTCGCATGAAACTCCATTAAGATAATATTCTTGAGATCACTACTGTCTAGCACATATATCTTGTCCCTAAATCTGATCAATCCATCCGATGAGACATGATAGTCCATATCCTGAGCACGTGTACATGTACCTGTACTTGTACCACTACTAGTACCTATGCATGAGCCCTCTATACCTGTCATCTTGCTGACCTTCCTGTAAAATCCGATCTAGTAAGTCAGTCCCATATGAACTCATAGTTGCAATGCGATTTACCCATATCCACCTGCTAAGAACATTTGAAGCCCTATTCTCTTTTCCTTTGATGTACATGATCTCAAAATCTAACTTACTGATCATGGCCAACCATCTAGCTTGAATGACATTTAGATTTGGTTGGTCAAACAATTATCTCAACCCACTGTGATCACTCATTAGTACAAACCTCCTCCCAAGAAGATAATTCCTCCACATCTTCAATACATGAATGATCGTCACTAATTCAAGATCATGTGTCAGATAGTTTTCCTTGTGCTCATTTAATTTTCGAAACTCATAACATACTATATATCCTTCTTGCATAAGGACACCACCAAGCCCTCTCTTGCAAGAATCTGTACACACTACAAACTCTTTGTCCAAGTCTGCAATCTTTAATGCTGGAGCATTTTTCAACAATCACTTCAATTGATCAAAACTTGTTGCACATTCCTCTTTCCATTCGAATTTCTTACCTTTCCTTTACAGTGATTTAATAGGATATGAAATCCGAGAGAATTTTTTGATGAACCTCCTATAGTATCCTTCGAGCCCTGTGAATCTCATTACCTCATTTACATTTCTAGGATCTGCCCACTCCGTGATAGCCCTTATCTTGTTTCGATCCACTGTTATGCCTTCCTTGGAGACCACATTCCCCAAGTAATGTACCTCTTTATGAAAGAAATTGCATTTATTGAGCTTAGCATACAACTAATTCTCTCTCATTAGTCTCAATATTGTTTCTAAATGCTAGGCATGTTCTTCCTCATTCTTAGAATATATCAATATTTCATCAATGAATAAAATAAAAAACTTGTCCAGATAAGGATGCAACACACTATTCATCAAGCACATAAAATTATTTTGAGCATTAGTCAAACCAAATGGAACTACAACAAACTCATAATGCCCATACCTGGTCCAGAAATATGTATTGTAAATGTCTTCTTCCTTGATGTGTACTTGATAGTATCCAGATCTCAAATCAATATTTGATAAAATTGCTTCTCCCTTCAACTGATCAAATAAGTCAGCAATACTCATCAAGATGTACTTGTTCTTGATGGTCACCTTGTTCAAATGTCAATAATCAATGTACAACCTGAGAGTACCATCCTTCTTCTATGCGAAGAAGACCGATGCTCCCTATGGTGATACACTTGGCCTAATGTATCCTTTGTCAGGAATTTCATTCAACTACAACTTCAACTCTACTAACTCTGGAGTACTCATCCTATACAGTGCCTTTTATGTTGGTGTTTCCCCTAGTACCAACTCAATGGAGAATTCCACTTCTATGTGAAGAGGAAACTCTAAGATATTTGTTGGAAACACATCCTGAAACTATTGTAAGATTGGGTACCTTGTCAATATATTCACATCCTCATCCTTCTTACCTTTATCACTAGAAATGTGTACTACAAATAACACACACCCTTTTCTACAACTATGCTTTTCCTACATAGTTATCACCATCCTAACTGATGTTGTTTTCTTATTACCCTGTAAGATTATTTTCTCTCCATTATCATCCAAGTACTCAATGGCTTTGTCATAACAGTCCACTTTGGTCCTCTGAAGATATAGGTATACCATACCCAAAATCATACTATATGACCCTAATAATAATATGTTCAAATTTTTTGAAGTATGCATACCCCTCAAATCAAATGCACAAGCTCTTACCCAAGGATGAACTCACTTATTTGTACATGCGTCCAACTACACTAACCAAGACTCTACATGCACTTCTTTATTCAAACCACACGTATCCACCAATTCAGGGTTAAAATAACTATAATTAGATCCATGTTCAATCAAAATAGAAACAACTTGATCACAAACATTACCATCCATATTAATGATAGATGCCTAGTGATCAGAATCTGGATTGGGGCAAAAATTTGCTAAAAATTCAAGGTGCTCAGAATTGCTCCAAACTATAAATACCAGATATATCTTGTCACCAGTAATCCAGCACACTTTGTTTCACTCAAAACAGAGTCCGTATGAGGAAGATAGAGCATGTTGTTCATTGTTAGTATGAATCTTAATTCCAAGCGTACAAAAAAAGACCACTTTAGTTGTGCATAATAAATAGCCCTAACAGCAAAGATGGCTGCTAATATCTTTAGATCTATAGTTAGGATATCAAGATAAATGCTACAAAAATCTAGATCTATGCATTAGAAGACAATAAACAGTAGAAAAAACAAGATTTACTCCATGCATCTAATAGACAAGACAAGAATATGTTGAATAAATTTTTGTATTAATGGCACCTGGGAGGACAACACGGGAGGGTGTTCCCAGTTCTCCTCAATGGGATGGGTTCTTGTAAGTCCTCAACACTTCAGATCTAAAACTCCTCTCTCTTGATGGTGTAGAAAACCAAGACAAAATGGTAGCAAAATATGACTATGATGGTGGATCAATAGTCAGACCAAAAGTATAGATCCAGAGTGATATTTAGGAAACAAAAGGTGATAAATGAATGGAAAAACCCTTCGAGTTATAAAAAAATATTGAGTTAGTCTAGATATCGATGCATAATTAAAATATTATTAACCAAATCAAGATCCAACTTTTATGGAATATTTTATTATATCTGTTGGAGGGAAAAGGAATTTGGGTTGGGTCAAATCCCTTTATTTGTAAATAATAAATAAATAAATGATTTATTTATCATTTTAAGGATTTGGTTGAGTAATAATCAAATAAATAATAATTATTTAATTTTTTAAGGGTGATTTAGTCATATTTAACAAAGAATGTTATTTAAATAAGGTTTAAATAATTATTCTTAGAAAATAATAAGATAAATAATGATCTATCTAATTAATTTCCTTGTTTTGGGTTAAATATAACCAGGAATATTAATTAAAATATTGTTTAACTAATTATTCCTTGAGGAAAATCAAAAAAATATAGATTTATTTAATATTTCCTCATGGGGTTTCCTGTTTAGACTATAAACAACTTAATAAAGGTGGTCTACTAAGTTATTTTTCATAGTGAATGCAATTTTACTTAGGGTAAAATTGGTCTTACATGATGTGCTTGGGTCCATATAATAACAATGGGTTAGATGAACAAAAAATGGTGTAACATATTTCCCCCCAGCGTGCGAGTGTTAGGAGCTAATCGTATGACCGAAGTATTTTGTAAGAACTCATTCACTAGACATCGAAGGGGAAGTCAAATAGAGAGGAATATAAGGTAGACCAAAGTGCTGAAAGAACTAGACCCTGAGGAGGTGAGAATTATAGGTGTGACAAGTCTTTTATGAGTGAGTACCTATGCTATAGGCAGCAGAGGAGGCATACCTATGCCCACCGAGGCAAAGTAAAAAAAATGAGGCGTCTGGTAAACCACGGGACTGAAACATATAGCATATTCTAGCATAAACATGAGCCAGACAATATGATAATGAATCCCACATACATATTGTGCCTGGGATAACAGCCAGGAGTTGTACAATAATATCTGAGTACATGAGATACAAATACAACCCAGATGCCCCTGTAAACAGGAAAGGGCTCTGAAAATCTGACTGATATATGAAATCAAGAAGGCGCTACAAGAGGCTAAGGCTGACATCATCAAATCTATGGAGCTGAATTGAAGGCTGAAGTGAAGAAGCCATCCGGGTATGTGGGGGGCTACCTGTAGGGCCACCCACTCATGAGGGCTATAACATCTCACACACACCTGGGAATCATCGATATCAGTTTCTGCATCATTGAACCATCAAGTATATGGATCTCGATCATGCTGAAAGGAGATGGAGCTGAGAAACAATCAAGTCAAAGGGAAATAAGGAGTCCCTTTTCCCAATCTGGGGCACCGAACAAGAGTGGAATCTGGAACCAAGGTACACCACCCTCTAGACCTATCTTCTAGAATGAATGAGCTGATGTCGACAGAAGGAGGTCCACCATAAGTGAGGCAAGAAGGGATCCTCAACTAAGGCACGAGAGAAAATAGTAGAACGACTAATAGACTGACACCAATGATGATGATTAAATGGGGGGTACTGAGTAGCGAACGAACGAATTCCCTTGTTAGAGCATAAAGGGCATGGATTACCTAGCAGTGACTGACACAACATCATGAGGGATAAGGGACAGTGGGACTGAAGGCCATAATTTGTGACACGAGAGAGGGACCAAGAAATGAAAGATGGAGGACTATAGCAGGATGCAAAGGGACTCGGGATAGACTCCATGAATGCAATGATGAATCAAATCGAATGCTCTAAACAAGGGTGACTCGATGGTGCTGCCACATAGAAAAGGTCCAATGGGGACCATAAAAACGTGAGTACAAGATGGTAACTCACGACAAAAGTCGAATAGAGCATGGAAAAGTATGGAGGCAAAGTGGTGCCCCCAATACGAGTGTTGCAAGTGAATAAATTCGATTTTGAGGAGGTGTGAAGAGACGCTTCTTGGAAAAATGTGTCTTGGTGAAGTATCAAATCACTAAAAACTAATAGATACCTATTTGAGGGCTCAGTGAGAGCTTCCAACGGTATGGACGGTTTGGTAAATGGAGCTACATTTCGGTCGTAGTAGGAGAAAGAAAAAACAAGGGTTTCTCTTTTAATAAGGCATTTTCCCTCCAAATTCACTCATTTGCATGTGGAGTTGTGGTGAATGTAGAGAGGAGAGATGGCCCTAAATCTTGTGGCGATCGTAGCAGACAAACTGAACATTGGAATTGAGATCCGTCAGTTGCAGTTAAGAGGCCTAACCCTATTCTTTCTTTTTACTAGATTGAAAGTTTATATTAGGTCCCTAGGCCTCAGGAACAGACCCCTGCTCCTCTTCATGGCTGGGTTTCACTTTTTGGGGCAAAAAGTGCGACCTGGGTAGCAGGCTTTGAGCAAAAAACTGCGACCTATGCCAGATTTGGGCCTGAAAAGTGCGACCTGTCAAGGAGGGGTTTTTCGGTGCTTTTTTTTGGATGAGTACTGGTTTTTTATGATGATATATATTCTTTCCTATCTGTATACTAGCAAATATGATGGTTTTGTTCAGATATGGCATAATTACGGATCAACTGGAGAGAGAGAGACCTGGGCACATTACGGTAGGAGATCCGGGAGGATCAAGGTGTCCGCAGTGCATTGGCTAGGTTTTGGGTTCTGAAGTTTGTGGAGAACCCTTTGATGAGAGCTAGATAGCCCTTATTGGCCTGGATTGTCACCTATTGGGACCTAGACCATGAGGTCTTTATAGTGAAGGGGCACCGGATCGAGTTGACGGTCCAGGATATATATTTCCCGACTGGTCTCCCACCACTTGGGATGGTAAGGAATACTCAGCCAGTATTACCACAGGGGTGGAATATCATAGGGTTTGTAGAGTGCCATTGTCGACCAAGTCTCCAAGTCAAGGGGACTCAGATACCCATCAGGGATTCAGAGAGGTTAGAGACCCATGTTGTGGCTGTAGTGGTGTTGCGGATCTTGGGAAACCGACACTTCATCACATCACTGGAGGGCAGATAATGCTTGTAGAGAGTGTTTTGAGTGGGACCTACTATGGGTGGGCCCATATGATGATGTTGTCATTAAAATGATAGTTTTCGTTGTGCAAGCGGCAAGTGAACCATGACTATTCATATGGTACAGTTTTGTGCTCGTTCTTCTTTGAGAAGATTTTGGCCCTTCGACCTCACATACAACTCCAAGATGGGGGCCCGAGAGAGCCTAGGATGTGTCGGAGGGGGTGAATACTATGCAAAGGAGGAGGTGGGGCGGTTGGACGGGTGTTCCAACCCGAGTTATTTTCTCAATGGGATTAGATGCCACTGTATATAGATGACTATCCATATAGTGGGATGATTTATTGTGGGGACCCGAATCTGCTATTGTCACCTGGTCGAGTATGGGGACCTGATGGTAAGTGAAAAATTACTAATATTTTATGTGCATGTAAAGGTCTAGAATATTGTATGTGATACTGATTATTTCACTTTTGGTATGCAGATACAGCATTGGTAAAAACCAGTCGGATATATGGGACGACCTACAGTATCGAGGACTGCAGGACCTAGTGGAGCGAGGGCGTAACAAAATGAGGATGCAGCAGCCCTCCTAGAGGACATCTGTCATAGATGTGAGAGGCTTTTGACCAGTGTTTCAAAGCGCGGTTGGCAGGACTCAGATGACTAGTACTTAGAGCCATGTATTGGTCTACCCTTTGAATGGCGATGGGTCATGCGACACATGGTGATGGCCAGATAGGGTATACGTGATCTACGAGCTACGGGAGCAGAGCCATTGGCTCGGGATCCTCCAGATAGTGATTAGTGTGTAGGGGCAGATGGTGCCCCCAATTTTGAGTTTTTGTAACATGCTATGGGCATATCATATGTATCCGAGTAAATGGACTCGAAAACATTTTATATGACACATATTATGGATATGCATCGTTGTGATATTTTAATGTTATTGTCTTGTGTTAAATGCGTGTGCTAAATTCCAATCTAGAATATGGTTTGCAATGCTATCTACATAGTTATTTTGTGCTCTAAGTACATGAGTGAAAGTAATGATTTTAAATTCACGCATCAAAATATTCACTCGTAGATATCTTCTAAAAAGGATAGGATAATGCACACGATAGACACCATTCAATTGCATGATAAGAAGTAGGGAATCTAAACGAACATGAAGGTGGAGGATGTGATGTGAAAGGGAATTGGCTAATAAACCCCGCACTACATCATATTCGGCTTCATTATTGGTAGCAGTACCAATGCATAATCCATTCAAGAGAACAAGTGAATGCAAGGGGGTAAAAATGGCCCAACCTACCGAGGCTAGATTCTGGGAGTAGCGACTTGCGCCATCGGCGAAACTGATATAAGGTCTGGATGGGGGGTCTATCTGAAAGGTGTCGCAAGACAATAAATGGGAGAATGATGAACAATGCTGGAAACCTGAGCACAAAGTAGAAATCGAATGCACTCCGCGGGAGGGAGTGATCTGGGTAGGATATCTACTACTCACATGCCGACGGTGAGGTGGAGTGTGGGAGCTATCAGAGGTGTAGCTTGTGCTCAGGCCGCATAAGTCACCATAGGTATAGATGATGGCATCCCATTTACGGGTAGGAAAGATGAAGTTAAGGGTGGACATGGCTTCCATGATGTCGTCATCACAAAATAAGGCGGAATGACTGGAGGAAGGGAGACCACATGACACGGTGAAGCTACCTGACTCATCATCATGAGAAGAAAGGTTCACATGTGCATAATCATGGGGGATGACGTAAGAATAATCAAATAAGGGATCTACTGATGTTAAGCCCAGGGTGATTGCTGAAGGGAGGTCAAGCGAAACAATAGGAGAAGATTCAAAGGGAGCTTCTGCCGAGGGTCTCATGGATGATGATAGGTAGAGGATGGTGGCTGCATGCTCCGTCATCTCTACATCAGGAGGGGGAATTTCAATAGGAGCGAGTAAATCCTTATGCTGTTCTGTAGCATATTGTGCAATTACGGGAGAAGCAGATTGGTTCTGTTCAATCTCGTATTCCCGAAATACCTCTAAAGAGCCACGGTAATGTGTAAGGCTAGGACAATGATGAGAGTAATCGCCAGGGAGATCACACAAAGCACAAGGTTGGTTGGTGTGAATAGTCTTGGTGTTCTTGGCTAAGGTCGAGGAAGAAGTAGAGGTTTCAGGGACTGTAGGCTCAGGGAACGCGACTTTAACCATGGGCTTGATGCGGGGCAACTCGAGACAGGTATGGGTGGCATGACCGATGACATCACAGAAAGCACAGGGCTTTGGAGGCAGAGGAGGCACAGGGTTTGTCGGGGCAGCCTTGTCCTTTAAGCCTCTTTTGCGAGCTTTTCCCTTCTTACCTAAAGCAGTCGCAATAGGAGGTGGTTCTTTTTGAGGTGTTTGAGGCACTGTTGCAGCGAGAGAAGTCATGGGGATTGGTTGAACCGGGGTCAAAGCAAGATAAGGTTTAGGTTGACCTGGTGGGGTAGCAGCTGGAGGATAAAGGTACCAGACGAGAATCCCAAGGGTTAAGTTAGGAAGAGAGAAGGTGGCCATGACATGTGTCGTATAGACTCCTGGTGGGGGAACTAGGAACGTCATCTGACCAGAGGGGTAATGGCCGAGCGGGACGACTCCTAAATGGTTGAGGCCTGGAGGAATCGTTCCAGGAGGGTAAGGAGGCTCGTGAGTACCAACTGAAGGGCCAAGAGGAGGAGGTCCAAAATGCTGAATCGAAGGGCTGGGAGAAGGTTGCGGAGGGCGAGGAGATTTTTGACTAGCCGAGGTGGGTCGCTTGAGAGCAGCCCAAGACGATTACATCATGCAAACACTCGATGAGCTGGGATTAGAGATAGGAGGAGGAATACCATGGAATGTACCAAGCAATGACAAATCTTTGTAGACTCTGGGTGAAACACTAGTCCAAGGATCGACGATTTGCTTGTTTGCCACCGAAGAGATAGTGGACTCAGGGGAGGTTTGAGAATTTGGTTCGTAATATGTCTGCTGGTCAACAGTGACTATCTTTCCATTATGAGGGAAAAACATCTTGCGGTGAACCATGGAAGGGATAGCTGGCATCGCATAAGTGTAGCTATGACCCAATAGAATTTTTTAATATAAGTGGGAATTTATGACTTCTACGTCAATGCAAACAGTCTTGCCCGTAAGAGTAATTGGACAATTGTGGAATAAGCCAATGGGCTGGGAGGCATTGCCATCCCATGCTCAAAGAGTGATCATAGAAGGAGCCAACTTAGGTGATCTGATTTGTTTACAAACCGAAGCGGACATCACACGAGTGGATACCCCCTCATCAATAATGCATTGGGAAACGTTGGCATTCTGAATCTTGACTGGGATTTGGAAAGCAACGGAAGCTAGGAGAGAAGGATGCTCTGACCGGTAAACATCAAATACAATCAATCGATTGTCGGAAAGATCTATAGCACCCATGGCAGAGAGTAGAGATTTTTGTTGTGAAGGGTACGACTGGAGGAGTTCCAATGTTGAAATGGCAGCAAGAGATTGTGCCAAATCATCTACTATGTTATACGAATGTGTAGCTTTGCCAAAAGCAGAATTTTGATGTAGTGGTCCCTTAGGGATCTTGGTATGAACCTCCGCCTTAGGCTGAGGGATCTTCAAGGGGCCATTAGGTGTCGAAAGAGGCTCTGTAGAGACCGAAGGAGGTGGCTTGGGGACAGACATAGCGGGAGGCTTGTTGTACTGATGGGACTGAGTTTGAATATTGATGTCTATAGTTGGAGGTTGATCACAGTTCATCATGAGAATCTAGTAATCGGAGGTACTAGATGGAAGAGGTTGAGTGGCTACCTGACCTTCAGGAGGTTGGGTAGCCACAAATCCTTGCTGAGGGAAAGAATCGATAAGAAGAGTTGGATAACTAGGTGTAGGACTGGGAGGAACAGAAGGAACGACTTGCTGTCCTCTCAAAGTTGCTTGAGACTCCCACAGCTACCGCATCTGTAGCAAAAGAGGAAAACAATGCGTGTAATGACCATAAATACCACAGCAAGAACAAGGCTTATTCGTGCAAACATGCCTGTCCTACTTGGGCTGAGTGCCCTGTTGCTGGTTCATAGTGTTAGGAACATTACCGTGATTAGGTCCAGTATTACAAGGGGAAGACTGATTTTGAGTCCCTTTCCTCTTCTTTTTGGAGGGAGGAGGATTATTCACACCCTATTGTGCATACACCTACCCCGGAGGGGGCGGTGGCTGCTGTTGTGGGGGTCGAGAAGGCAAGGGAGGAGAAGGTGCTAATGCTGGAGGAGATGGAGTACCAAGCCATGGATACGGATAACAAGGAGGTTGGGTAACAATGTGGTAAATAGGAGGTTGGGAAAAAAGAGGAGGCATGCCATATCCTGGATATGCTCTACCAGGAGGGGGAAAAGTGCAGGAGGTGCTGGCTCCCCCTGAGGAAAACCATAGCCCATGGGAGGTTGATCATATGCATTAGAGAGTGCTCCAATGATATCATCGATGGCGTGAGATGCCCCGAGTGCATTGGCACCACTGGTTCTAGGAAGATCAGGTAGAACGGTATAAACATAACCCAACTAAGCATAAATCAGGTCATATTTTAACACAATTTGGAGAGCAGCTTCTTCGGTTTGAGGAAAGTGCGATGCGACATATTTTCTGATAGCTGGCAAAAGAGATATAAGGAACCAGTCCATGTAGACATGGTCTTCAAAGGTAGGAGCTCGACATAGGCTCTTTCTTCTCCGCCATTCCTGAACATGATCAGAAAGGCGGGTCGTAGACGATTGACGAAAAGAATTCAAGAGTTCGGTACCAGTGTCGTAATGAAGGGGGAGCTGGAAGTAAGACAAGAAAGCCCGGGCAATAGTCGCAAATGTGGTATGAGAGGAAGGGGCTTGATCAACATACCACTTAGAAGCTTCACCTGTAAGCGTACGTTGGAACAACCGAAGACGGAAAGAGTCATCGGTAATGGAGTTAGACGAACAACACATGTGGAAAGATTGAACATGATTTGAAGGATCTTCTCTAGTAAGGCCTTCAAACTTTGGGATGTTAGAAGGGAGCTTCATCGACATGGTAGGCCAACTAGAATCATGGTGAATAGGGTCATTTATCAACTGGTCAAAATCGGGGAGGCTGAGGCCTGCCATGAAGGGGAGCAAGGGCGCAGCTGGGGTAGTGTCCATTGCAGTCCCACTAGTGGTATTCCCAACATGAGGGCCGGGGTTACCACCAGCATTAGGTCCTGCACTAGAAATGGTGAAGGTGACAGAGGGAGAATAGATGATGGAACGAGAAGGAGAAGCCAATGGACCAGAAGAAGAGTCAGAGTGCAAACTCGGTGGAGGACTAACTCAAATCCTACGTGGAGGAGTAAGTATTCCTACCGGAAACTGAGGATCAAGGCCAAGAAGTCTCCAAGATAAATTCCTTGGTGGCACAATGATGATGACACAAACATGACATGAAGGAAAAAGAGACCGTCAAGGGTAGGGAGGTGTAGGATCAACTGATTACAATGTCGAAACAAGGGCAGAGAGGTGCAAGATCAATTGATTTCAATGTTTTAGAGTCTTTGCTTGGCGGTGTTAACCAAGCCCTTTTTCACTTAGGGTGTGTGTGCAAAATTATGTAGATTTTAATTTTTAGACCGAGACATTTGTAGAGAAAAATAAACAATGTGTTGTATAGCTACAAATAAACCTGCAAATGACAGTATATGAGCCTATAAAAACAGAAAAATAAACAGCTAACAATGCAATAATATAAACCCAAGGAGGCAGATCTCTCAACAACTAGTCTGTAGGCGAGTAAAAAAATAATCAAAACACACTAAAATAGCCAATATATCTAAGGTCGAGAGGGACAGGGATCTAAAGGAAAAATCTGCTGGAAAGTGGTGCAGAAAACAACAACAAATCAAAGGAAAATTTGTTTTAAATGAGGTGGCGAACGGCTATCTCCTGGAGGGAAATGGAGTGAACCCTAGAGGAAAACCAAAACAAAGCTAAATGAAGTGATTTGGATGGATAACAAGCTGATCTGAAGTGGATCTGAAGGTGAGGCATCAGATCTGAAAAATGGCTGGAGACTCTGAAATTTCAGACAACCTGCAACAACAAAAACTCTTCCACAAGAAGTTGAGGGTATTGAAGCCCTAAGGGGCTTGGTTCCCACTTATTTGAGAAAAAAAAAACAATTTCAGGTCCAAAATGGGAGGAGATGGAGGTCAGACAACCCTGAACAGAGGCTCAGACAAACCCATAAAACTTTCAGAAAAATTTCCGCAAAAATTCCAGGTCACATTTTTTGACCTGTTTTCAACAGAGGTCATAGAGTTTGGGCTGAAAGGTGCATCCTAAGGGTCCAAGCCATATTTTTTGGGCCAAAAAGTGTGACTTTCACTTTCGACACTCTCGGCGGCATATTTCAGAAAAATTTGTCGTCTCAGCTGCGACTGATGTCTGTCACCTGCGCAATAGGTCCGAAAACATACAAAAGTTATATTTTTTATTGTTTTAGGGTTTTATAGGTTAAAAACAGCATCAAGAAAAGGAAAAATAAGGGGCTGAAGAGAAATCCTAGGGTTTGAAGCAACTAGATATGAAAGGATAAAAAAAACGACAGAGGTCGTAATCGTAAACCCGTGTGGAGTCGCCAGTTGTTAGTATGAATCTTAATTCCAAGCATACGAAAAAATACCACTTTAGTTGTGCATAACAAACAACCCTAACAACAAATATGGCCGCTAATATCTTCATATCTGCAATTAGGTGATCAAGATAAATGCTACAAAAATCTAGATCTATGCATTAGAAGACATTAAACAGTAGAAAAAACAAGATTTACTCCATGCATCCAATAGACAAGACAAGAATATGTTGAATACATTTTTGTATTAATGGCACCTGGGAGGAAAACATAGGAGGGTGTTCCCAGTTCTCCTCAATGGGATGGGTTTTTTAAATTCCTCAGCACTTCAGATCTAAAATTCCTCTCTCTTGATGGTGTAGAAAACCCAAATAAAATGGTAGCAAAATATGACTATGACGGTGGATCAATAGTCAGACCAAAAGTATAGATCTAGAGTGATCTTTAGGCAACAAAAGGTGATAAATGAATGGAAAATTCCTTCTATTGATAACAAAATATTGAGTTAGTCTAGATATTGGTGCATAATTAAAATATTATTAACCAAATCAAGATCCAACTTTTATGGAATATTTTATTATATTTGTTGGAGGGAAAAGGAATTTGGCTTGGGTCAAATCCCTTTATTTGTAAATAATAAATAAATAAATGATTTGTTTATCATTTTAAGGATGTGGTTGAGTAATAATCAAATAAATAATGATTTATTTAATTTTTAAGGGTAATTTAGTCATATTTAACAAAGAATATTATTTAAATAAGGTTTAAATAATTATTCTTAGAAAATAATAAGATAAATAATGATTTATCTAATTAATTTCCTTGTTTTTGGTTAAATATAACCAGGAATATTAATTAAAATACTATTTAACTAATTATTCCTTGAGGAAAATCAAAAAAATATAGATTTATTTAATATTTCCTCATGGGGTTTCCTGTTTAGACCATAAAAAACTTAATAAAGGTGGTTTACTAAGTTATTTTTCATAGTGAATGCAATTTTACTTAGGGTAAAATTGGTCTTACATGATGTAATTGGGTCCATCTAATAACAATGGGTTAGATAACCAAAAAATGGTGTAACATTCATTTTCCTAAACAGCTAAAAAAATTACAGAAAATGACAGAAAGGTGACAAGGCAGCCTAGTCAACAAAAAGGGAATATTTTGGGAATATTCCTTAATTTTCGCCTAATTAAATTATGCCAAGTTTCGATCTGTGGTTGGATGATGTGTGGATGATTTTTTGTGTTTTCATTGGATTTTTTTTGAACCAATGGGAAGAGGACACGCGGAAAGCTCGAAGGCTGCAACGTGCGCCCCCCCCTCCCCTCTAAGGCTGAAACTATGCTCATGTTCAAATGTCAAATTATTATGCATGGTCAAACTTTATTAAATGGGTGGAAAAAATTATGAATTGGCGGAAGGGCGAAGGTTGGGGTCAAACTTGTGACCTCCCCCACAGTAAACATGAGCCATACCATTAGACCACCACAGAAGTTCTTAACTCTATATGCCTTCCACATATATTTATTGTAATATGATTGAATCGACGGGGGTAAGGAGGGGGCCAGCCCCCTCACCATATAACTACGGTGCTATGACCTATGACAAAGATTATTAAAAATGGTTGGTTTAACATTTAAAAAAAAATTAATTAACCTTAAACCCCAGTTTAATGTGCGTTAATCCATCTTCTAAACTAGATTTGGATAAGCAATCAATTAGCGCTAATCTACAGTTAAGCCACACTTAAATCAATTAAACCTGAGATGAACTTGGTGGAGAATTTGGTGGGTATTTTATGTTTGGCGCCACCTCCACATTTGTCGGACTTAACTGGAGTTGCTCCAAATTTGGAGGAGTTTTCCTAGGGAAAACTGAAGAAGCCATAACTTTGGCATATTTCGACCAATTTTGGCTCAGAAAGAGTCATTCCTAGATGGTTTGGATTCTCTGAGCATGATGGTGTAGTTTCAAGAGGCGTTGGAGCACTTCTATAAGTGATTTTTCCACTTTGAAGATTAAAGAAGTTGAGGGTCACCAAGAGAGGAGGTCATGCCTAGTCCACTGGAAGACCATTTTCAGAGCTTGGAGAGTCTATTTTGAGTTTTTTGGGTCTTATAAATCCAATGGAAAAGGTTTCAAAGTCATTGGATCACTATAGGTTCATGTAGTAAGATAATTGACCATTAGTCCAAAGAGGGCCTAGCTAGTTGAAGCAGGTCCATGGGGATGTTTCCCAGGAGGGGTGAATTCCGTTATTAGCTATTTTGTAATGTGTTTGCTTTGTGTTATTTCTCTACAATTTTACTTGTTGTAAATTTGTTTTTAAAAACTAATTTACGTAGGAAATTTCTCATAAAAGACACAAAACTTGACACATAAATCCTCACATAACTGGCTAATTTGAGATGATCCTAAACACATTTATTTAATACTTATGAGGGAGCTAGCACAACAAAACTAGTTTTCCCATATTCAAATCAAGTTGGTATTAGATCACAGTTTAGCTCATTTTAGCCCTCGTAAGCTAGAGAATTAGCTACTGGTTTTGTATTTTTGCAAAGAGAATTTAATTATGTGCCAGTTTATGTGTGTGAAGAGAAGGTCAAGATTGAGAGCTCAGTTCCCAATTCACAGCAAAGAAGATTTTTATTCATTGCAAGTGTGATGGAAGCTTCATCAAGCCTTGCTTCTAGTTAATCTTCCTTAGAAAAACTCTTTGATAAAGAGATGTTGCAAAATATATACATCATGAATGATATGGTGCAATAAATGTATGACGATAAGAGGTATAACATTATACTTCAAGAGCATTTGATTTCCATGAAGGAGGAGAAACAAGAGCTTCTTGAAAATATGCATGAGATGGAAACTCGGCTCCATATTTCAAATGAAAACCTAGCAAGGTTGCATGAGATGGAGACTCAACTCCATGATGCCAAGGAAGCCTTAGCCAAGTATGTGCATGAAAAAGAGGTATGCAATTCAAGTTTATATTATATTTCTTTTCAAGATGAATGTGTAGTTGCTCTTGAAAGACACACTAGAGGAATATGGTCCAAATTATTGATGAATATGGGCTATGAAGGTAACGGATTGGGAAAGCATGCACAAGGCATAGTTGAGCCAATTTTTGTTGAGGAAATGCCTAGGTATTTGGGTCTTGGTTATGGACAACATGATGGAGAATGATCCAAAGTCGAGGAGAAACATGAATTTGTCCCAAGAAGGACTTTCATTACATGTTCATTACCTCAAGCTTGTGAAGTTTGTGTTCATGAGGAATGAAAAATTTTTACACCCACGTTACAAGAAGATGCCCATAAGCATGAAACTATTGGAAATGGAAAACAAGAGTATGTTGAAAGCTATAAAGTCATTGAAGTCGTTGTTGGTATTCTAAAGAGAACCACTATCTCATCAAATTGACCTCCTCAAGAAGGCGACAAAGGTGAATGTGAAAGGTATAAAGTTTCCTTTAATCAAGTTTCTTTTGATTATAATAAACATGGTAAATATTCACATAATATTTGGAGAAATTTTTCATGTTCATTTTGTGGTTTGAATAACCATATTGTTTCAAGGTGTTGGAAGAAGATATCCATGCACAGGAAACTTTCAAAACAAAAGAGGAATAAATCCAAAGATCCATTGGACAATGCAAACCATGTTGAAAAGAAGATGCAATTGTGTTGCACTCATTGCCATAAGCAGGGTCGTCTTGTAGACAAGTGTTGGACTTTGTATCCAACAAGTCATCCATGACATTTTAAGAAGGTGGAGAGAGAGATTGAAAATAATGGAAATGGGGATTTCATAATTGATGTGGGCAAGATGATTCACATTATGAAGTGCAGTTGAAAGAAGCACCATTGAAATTGTTTGGTAAGATATGGTTATATTTCTTATTGAATTAAAGGCCTTGCATTTCTTTTGATGATTGAATGCATTTATTTTCTCTAGAATTCATGTTGCATGTTTAAGCCAAGAAGGTGTTTGAAAGTGCAGTATGTTGAATCACTATTATTGCAGCAAAATTAATCATTTCAGCTTCATAAGTACTTGTACATGCCAATGGGATTCTTGTACTTGTGAGGGAGTTGAGAATTTCTTTGACTTGAGAATCAGTTGTTTGAAGAGGGATGTTTTTTATACTTTTGTTTGGTCGATGAATTTTTACACCAAGATATAAGGGTAAATGAATATGTTCACGGGATGTGATATTTTTTGCTTTGAAGGAGCAAAAATAAGATGTTGTCAAGTTGTATTTCTTGCATGATGTGTTTTTCAAGATTAATGGTTGTGTCTCTGACAAGATGTTGCAGGATTTTGGGAAGGTCCACTCTTGAGCGAGACGCTCGTGATTAGCCTTCATTCTCAAATCATGGCATGAGAAGCATGTCAAACTGGAGACTGATGGAATCAAAGAAGTAGAAATTGGACAAGATGCTAAGAAGATTGCAAGAAAAACAACAACCATTGTAGACCATTGGATGTGTTGACGTCAAGAAGCAGAAGAGATGGCGAATGAATTCTTCCAGATGTGGAATTTGTAACCATGGGGATTAAAAGAATGGTCATTTATTTTCTTTTTATTAATGACATTGTAACTCATTATTTTAGTTCACTCAGATGGGCTTAACTTGGAAAAGTGGTTTCCAAGGAGAAGCTTGCATCGAATGCATGTTTGTGCAAAGGAGGAACAACATTCTCAGTGGGAAGGCCATAAGTTAACTTTCCAAGGACTGAGGGATAAATTTAGTACAAAAGGGTGTTTAATCATTCAACAAGAAGCCAGCAAGTATTGGATTGGGTTAGTAGCGAAAGGAGGACATTAGTTGAAGTGATAAGCTAGTTGCAAGGCAAAGCATGTAAGTAAACCCAAGTTGTTGTCATGGAGACTTTTCCAAGTAGAATCAAGTTGATAGAACTTGGGAAAGAGAAGAGCATTCATATCTCATTAGATAACTATATTTTGTAGGTCCAAAATCCTGTGAGTGGGAAGGAGTGATCAGAATTTGGATTGGGGGCAAAAATTTGCTAAAAATTCAAATTGCTCATAATCACTCCAAACCAGAATGACCAGAGAGGTCTCGTTTCTAGGAATTCGGTGCACTTTTTTTCACTCAAAATAGAGTCCATATGAGGAATATAGAGCTTGATGTTCATTTTCCTAAACAACTAAAAAAATTGCAGAAAAGGACAGAAAGGTGACATGACAACCTAGTCAGCAAAAAGAGAATATTCTGGGAATATTCTTTCATTTTCGCCCAATGACACTGTGACAAGTTTCAATCTATGGTTGAATGATGTGTGCATTATTTTCTTGTGTTTTCATTGGATTTGGAACAGACCAATGGAAAGAGGACACGTGGCAAGCCTGAAGGCCACCACGTGCCCCCCCCCCACACCCTCTAAGGCCAAAACTATGTTCATGGAAAAATGTCAAATTTCATGTATGATTTAAATTTATTAAATGGGTGGCAAAAATGATGTATTGACAGAAGGGTAGAGGTCGGGGTCGAACCTGCAACCTTCCCCGCAGTAACCACGAGCCATACCATTATACCACCATGGAAGTTCTTAACTCTATACGCCTTCCACATATATTTATTGTAATATGATTGAATCAACAGGGGTAAGGAGGGGGCCAGCCCCCTCACCATATAACTACGACACTATGCCTAATGGTGGAGATTAATACAAATGGCGGGTTTAACATTTAAACAATTTTTAATTAACCTTAAACACTAGTTTAATGCATGTTAATCTATATTCTAAACGGGATTTGGATAAGTGCTCAATTAGTGATAATCTACAGTTAAGCTGCACTTAAATTAATTAAACCCAAGATAAAATTGGTGGAGAATTTGGTGGGTCTGCTATTTTCGGCACCACCTCCACATTTGTCAGACTTAACTGGAGTTTCTCCAGATTTGGAGGAGTTTGCCTAGGGAAAACTGAAGAAGCCATAATTTTGGCATATTTCAACCAATTTTGGCTCAGAAACAATCATTCCTAGATTATTTTGATGCTTTGAGCATGATGGTGTAGGTTTCGGGGGCGTTGGAGCACTTCTGTAAGTTATTTTTCCACTTTGAATATTAATGAAGCCTAGGGCCACTAGGAGAGTAGGTCATGCCTAGTCCACTTGAAGACCATTTTCAGAGCTTGAAGAGTCTATTTTGAGGTTTTTGGGTCTTCTAAATCCAATGGAGTAGGTTTCAAAGCCATTGGAGCATTGTAGGTACATGTAATCAAATAATTGACCATTAACCCAAAGAGGTCCTAGCAAGTTGAAGCAATGCCATGGAGATGTAGCCCTGGAGGGGTGAACTTCGTTATCAACTATTGTGTAATGTGTTTGTTGTGTGTTATTTCTTTGCAATTTTACTTGCTTTACATGTGTTTTTAACATCTAATTTACTTAAGAAATTTCTCATAAAATACACAAAACTTGACACATAAAACCTCACATAAATGGCTAATTTGAGATGATCCTAAACACATTTATTTAATATTGATGAGGGAGCTAGAATAGCAAAAATATTTTTCCTATATTAAGATCAAGTTGGTATCAAATCACAGTTAGCTCATTTTAGCCCTAATATTTTCCAAGGTTAGCTAGAGAATTAGTTATTGGTTTTGCATTTGTGCAAAGAGACTTTAACTATGTGAAATTTTATGTGTGTGAAGAGAAGGTCAAGATTGAGAAATCAGTTCTCAAACCACAACGATGAAACTTTTTATGCATTTCAAGTGTGATGGAAGCTTCATCAAGCCTTGATTCTAGTCAAACTTCCTTAGCAAAACTCTTTGATAAAGAGATGTTGCAAAAACTCTACATCATGAATTATACGGCACAAAATATGTATGAAGATAAGAGGGATAGCATTATATTTCAAGAGAATTTGATTGCCATGAAGGAAGCGAAACAAAATCTTATTGAAAATATTCATGAGATGGAGACTCAGCTCCATATTGATAATGAAAACCTAGCAAGTTTGCATGAGATGGAGACTCAACTCCCTGATGCCAAGGAAGCCTTAGCCAAGTATGTGCATGAAATATAGGTGTGAAATTCAAGTTTATATTCTATTTCTTCTCAAGATAAATGTGTAGGTGCTTTTCAAAGACACACTATAGGAATAGGGTCCAAATTATTGATGGAGATGGGCTATGAAGGTAAAGGATTGGGAAAACATGCACAAGGCATAGTTGAGCCAATTTTTGTTGAGGAAAGGCCTAGGTATTTGGGTCTTGGTTATGGAAAACATGATGGAGAATTCTCCAAATTCAAGGAGGCACATGAAGGTGTTCCAAGGAGGACTTTCATTACATGTTCATTACCTCAAGCTTGTGAAGTTTGGGTTCATGAGGAATGCAAAAATTTTACACCCACTTTGCAAGAAGATGTTGATAAGCATGTAACTATTGGAAATGGAAAATAATATGATGTTGAAAGCTCTAAAGTCATTCAAGCCATTGTTGGTATTTTGAAGAGAGACACTACCTCATCAAATTCACCTCCTCAAGAAGGCGACAAAGGTGAATGTGCAAGGTACAAATATTCATTTAATCAAGTTGCTTTTGATTATGATAAACATGGCAAATCTTCACATAATATTTGGAGAAACTTTTCATGTTTATTTTATGGTTTTAATAACCATACTATTTTGAGGTGTTGGAAGAAGATAGCCATGCACAGGAAACTTTCAAAACAAAGGAGACAGAAAGCCAAAGATCCATTGGATAATTCAAACCATGTTGATAAGAAGATGCAATTGTGTTGCACTCATTGCCATAACTAGGGTCATATTGTATACAAGTGTTGGACTTTGTATCCAAAAATTCATCTGTGACATTTGAAGAAGGTGTAATTGACTTTGTATCCAACAAGTCATCCACGACAATTCGATTTGTGCCCCAACTAGATGAATTTGCAACATCAAAGCTTTTTGATTTAGCATAACAAAAATTCTATTTTTTCAAGTAATATTTTTGTTGAAGTCATATAGGGAAGCCTCTTTACATTGTCGCTGAAAACAGGAAAAAAATCATGTGAAAATCCCTTGAATTTAAAGAGGAATCATCGAAAAAGTTATATGAAAAAATGATTTTGAAAATATTTGAATGCAAATTGTTTATCAATAGTTTGAAAATATCAACATTTTATAAATATCATTTTTTTTGCAAATATCAACAGTGTATACATCCAAATTTTTTTTACAGGTATACAACCTTAAGAAAACCACTAGTATTCTAGTTTTGTTACTAAACAGAAAATTTTATGAAAGACATGACAACTGCTGGATTCTCTCAGCCCAATGTTTGAAGGAAAAGTCTTGATTTCCAAGATCCATGTCTTCTATAATTTGGTGAAATATGTATTCCTTGAATTCTGTAATTTTCTTGAACTGAGTTTGTTGATATCCTATGATTTGAAGTAGCAGAATGAGATACTTTTATGAGATTAAGGACCATATTTCCCAACATACTGTATTCTTCCTCCACACAATCGATTTTATTTTTTTATTGGATTTTTGTTCTCAATTATGGCATTTTGAGAAGTGCACTAATGGTATTTTTCATATAATTTTGTAGTTACAGAGAAGTGGGAAGTTATCTTTCATTGAATGGATTATGTATTCAAATAACTTCTTGGACTTCATAGGCTTCTCTAATCCATGGATATTATAGGAATAAAGAAACAAAGTTGTCAGCCAATAGTTCTTAAGGGGTTCAAACTTCCATTTAGGACCGTGAATCCAAGATATAGGAAAAACCACACTACATTGCATACCAAAAAACACAACAAGAGAGCCTAAGATATACAGATTTTTGGATCCAAATAAACTTGAAGGACCAGATCTAGATAAAACCTAAAGACCATTTCTTGGAACACCAACAGACAATAATTCACCGAAACTATAAATAAGAAGAACAGTAAGACTGAAGCCAATATATCTAAGCATGCCAATATCTCTGAGTATGTGGAATAAAGGCTCTATGGGGACAGAGTCAAAAGCCTTTTTGAAAGGCTATGAAACAATAGTAAACTTTCCAGGAGAAATTTTGGGCTTCCTTAATTGTGGTTTGGAGTGTAAATATGTGACTAATAGTCTAGTGCTCAGGCTGGAATCCAGCCTTTCCTCGAGCTCTATGTTGCCTCTGCTCAAGCTCCCTATATATTTGCACATGGAGGGATGCAACATAGAGCTTAAAAAAGCAAATCACCACAAATAGGTCCAATGGAATACAAGGTACATCATAAAAATATAAAAGGCATATCTAACTTCTGAGGTCAAATAACTAAAGGGTCAACTTCTTCATCTAAGATATAAAATGTTACAAAGATGCGAGTCCCAGAGAAGAAAGGGTCCCTCTCAAGAACTTGAGAATCAAGAGAAATATCTTGATTGAAGGTTTCCTGCAAAAAGCGATCAATTTTTGGAGGAGATATCACCTACTAATTAGAGAGGACTAGGAGAAATTGTTGGCCTCTAAAATTGTATTACCAGTGGGTGACTATCTCCTACCATCTGAAGCTAAAGTGAATAATCCCCCAATAGGGAACTTTGGATAAATTGGAATATTTGATCTTGTGCATATAGGTTTCTCTTTGCAGAGACCTGGATCAGTGGGAAGGAGGGTGTCTTATGTGATTGTAAAAAGGGCCTAGACATAGAAACTATTGCAAGGATCTCATGGGTGGAGGTAAGGGGTATCCTTGAGATCTCATGAATCTTTATATTGAGGTGGCGCTGCTCTCTGCCTGTATATTTCTTCTGTGTGTGAGCTTTACAAAGGAGGGAGGTGATCATCATGTTGTGTGGGTTGATGGGAGTTATTCTAAGGCTCCTCCATTTGAGTCTGTTGTGGGTGGAAAAGCCGACGAGTCGAATTGTGCCCTTACTAGATGAATTTACAGCATCAAATATTATTTATTCAACATAACATAAAATCTATTATTTCAAGTATTATTGTTGAACTCATATAACGAAGCCTATGTTGCCTACATATTAGATAAAACCTTTGTACAATCCAAAACTTTGTAGTGATATATTTTGCTAATATTTGAAGTGTTTTATTCCACTTCTAACATCCACATATAGAATTAATATAACCTATAAAATTCCAATATCACTTCATACATTTTAGTGCTCTCTCTAAAAAAGGTTCAAAGAAATCCCTAAGCTTAGAAAGATTTCCTTCACTGACAACTATCATGTCTCTGCATCTGAAAGAATTTGAATAGGAATAGATTTATTTCCCATAAAACATATCGGTCCCCATTTTTTTACCATATTCTTCATCTCATGGATCTATTTGTAGAGTAGTATATTTTCACGATAGTATTTTTGCTAGAGTTTTCTCTTCATGGATTTTGTGTAATGGGTCTGCTTAAATTTGAATATCCTGATGCCTTCATGATCACTCATCAAACTCATCACCACTAATACACATGGGATCATCACCAGGAGCTACATAAACATCATTTGGCTCAGATTCCGAGGACTCATCAAACTCCTCTCCAACCTCAATATCAGTGCTAGTAGTAGTATGAGCAACAACACTATGCTTAACAGAACTAGAAGAACGTGTTTTCCAAACTTCACGAGAACCACTTCCCTCATGAGTCACCATGTGCGATGCTTGGTCTCGGTGGTTTTCTTCCTTCAAATCCTGGTTCAACTACCATATCTTCATTGGAACCAACACCCAGAACTCCACTAGACAACAATTGACCATTTTGTACTAGTGATTTTTCATTTGTACTGGTGATTCACCACGATTTTAGAAGATAATATTATCTCGTGAGAGATTCGCCAAAAAAATTATATATGTATATTATATTATTAATAAAATCACCTTCCATTTTTCCTATTTATCATGGGGATTTGCCCATTTATTATACATATAAATTTATGGGCGTTCTCAAAATTTTCCCTAACTTGAAGACCACTTTCACAGTTTGAAGAGTTTATTTTGAGGTTTTTGGGTCTTCTGAATCTAATGGAGCAGGTTGCAAAGCCATTGGATCACTGTAGGTGCATGTAATCAGAGAATTTACCATTAATCCAAAGAGGGCCTAGCCAGTTGAAGCAAGTTCATAGAGATGTAGCCCAGGAGGGGTGAACTTCATTATCAACTATTGTGTAATATGTTTATTGTGTGTTATTTATTTGCAATTTTCCTTGTTGTACATTTGTTTTTAACTGTTATTTTACTTAAGAAATTTCTCATAAAAGACACAAAACTTGGCACATAAACCCTCACGTAACTGCCTAATTTGAGACAATCCTAAACACATTTATTTAATACTGATGAGGGAGCTAGCACAACAAAACTATTTTTCCCATATTCATATCACCTAATGATTTTTCTGCCTATTATCCAGCGCTGCATAGATACGAGGAATTATCTGACAAACAACCCCAACATTTTGTGCCTCCTGTGCACTATAGATCTTAGTCCTACCACCCTGATTATGTATACAATCCCTTTTAAGATGCTCCTTACCAAATTTACAACACTCCAACCATCCTATACCATCACCTCTATTCTATTGTTCTGACCCATGTCCCTGTCTAGTTGCATTGAAGTTATTATGTGGTGCAACATTATCTTTCTCTTTTGCATTATGAGGCCTTGTTATTTTTGAATTCCATTTACCTTTACCTTTATCTTTATATTTTCCTTTCCATCCTTTCAAAGATTTCTTCTTACACTTTGACTACTCAGAAAATTGCTTCAGTTTCCCAATAAATTCTTCAAGTGGTTGAGGCTCATCATACTTAATCTAATCTATAAATGGTAATGGTAATCCACTGACAAATCTCTGAACTTTGGCATTTTCACCTTTAAGATATGGTACATACCTCAATAGCTCCAAGAACTTGGTCATATATTCCTCATCTGTCATCGATCCCATTTTAAGCTCATAGAATTGCTTGGCTTTATTGTCATAGTACCTTTCTGAAAAGTACTTGTTTATGAAGAGTCTCTTGAATCATGCCAACTCAACTCCTCTGTCCTGATTTCTCTGACCCATTTTACATATTTCCACGAGATATACGCTTTCCCTTTGAGGTTGAAGATAGCTATTTTTCCTTCATATTCTCTGTGTACTTATGAATTTCAAATAAATTATTCATGCCAAGTAACCAAGCCTTTGCATCCTTAGGCTTCTTCAACTCTCCATAAAAATTAGGCAGCTTCTCTTTCTTAAACTCATCCAAAAAGTACCCCCTATCACTTCTCCTATAAGAGTGATAACTATGATGATCATAGTGCCTCTCAGAACCATAACTAGAATAGTACATGCGTTCATCACCTTTTTTATTTGGAGTATCCAAAAATATACCTTCTCTTCTTATGTCATCTCTATCTGACCTATGACCACCATGAGACCTACTTCCATATGCCACATTAGTCCTGTTAGGGTCCTATAATAATAGGATTCATAATTTTTAATTGACTTTGATTAGTCTTGTAAATATGTACATACTTTTCTTTCTACAAATTGTTTTCCCATATTGAAAATAAAAGATGTAAAGAGGGTAAAAGTCCTAAAATAAAAATCAAAAGACTTGAAATAACATAAAAAAGAATAGAAAATATGAACCCCACAAAAGAAATAAAAATAAAACATGAAAGTGATGCAAATCCAAATGCCACTACTATTTACTTTTACTGCAAAATAAATATTGTGTGCAACTTGTTAAAATGCCACAATCCATGATAGTCAAATTGCTTAATCTTGAATTTTCATGCTTTAAATTTATGTTGTTAGATAAAGAATAAAGATCTAGCCAAACAGTTTAATCTTGGAAAATCAGTGGTTAATAACAAGGAGCTCAACAACTTAATATAAGCCCTTGGAAGAAATAAGAATAGAATTTGTTAGTTTGTTGTTTAAAAGAAAAATGAATAAGGGTTTGCAAGCTCAAAGGCACCCATGTAAAATCAGAAAAAATTTTAAGGTAGTTGATGGGTAGGCAGAAGAAGGTTTTCACAAGCATGGATAAGCAGAAAATTGGTCATTTCATTTATTAATTTCCCTATAAAATCATTCGCCTTGTAAAAATACCCCCCCCTTTAATTTTTACTCTTTCCCATATTTCACTCATTTTCCCTTATAAAAACCCCTTTACTAATTTCCCTTTACATTTAAAAATACATCAAAAAACCAAAAAATACTTTATCCTAAGTCTAAATGGTTTAAATTAATATCGGGACCCACTACAAAAATCGCTCCCCGATATAAATTTAGCATTTTTAACTTAGTGAAATCCTGCATATGTATTAACATTTAACCATATATTAATTCCCGTAATACCCTTATCCCGTATATATTAAAAACCTTATTGATATTATCCCCATCCCTTTATTTATTTAACTTAATACAAATATTTTTCCTCGCGTGTGATACATCTTGGGCCCACCATATATTAATACCCCACCTATTATAAAGTTTCCCTAACCTGACCATATATATAACTCCAATGCATAAGTGTAAAGCCTCGGGTCCCACGCCTTCAGATCCCGCGACTCAATCGCATCATCTCAGTCAGCCAATCTAAACTGACCATATCTGACAGCCATCAAACCATATCACAAATCTTATAGCATGATTGTTTAACACCAAAAGACATTTGAAAATGGGCAGCTTCGCATCCCTACTTCCTTGCTACGTGTCAATCTTGCATTCCATCACATCGCTCAAGAGAAAACCATTTACCACTTTCCCGTAGTGTGAAAATCACCCAGTAGTTTATCCTACCCATTGCGATAAACCAACGATTTATTCCCTCCACAGTGCATTAAACCATTCATCCATTGCGATAAGCCACGATTGCATTTTGCACTATGCAATAAACCAATGTGAAAACCCCAAGCTACTATTATAACTCCAAAACTGTGTGAAAAGCCAAAATTTGAGTCATTTCCGCAGATTTTTGAATAAAACCAGAACATCATTGCCAATGCCAAATTGATACCTCATTACTATCCGGACTCCTTCCACGAAATTCCCTATTCCCTGAAACCATTATTGCGCTCCTTACAGGCCTCTGTTTCTCTAACTGTTGTTTTGTTTTGAAGGTATATCAGCAAATTTGATAAAAAATTGATACTAGTTCAAAATTTTTAATCCAGATTCTTGAGATTTAAATTCGAAGGCTTCACTGAGCATAAATTCCATAACAAAAGATAAAAATATTTACAAACAACAATAGAAAATTCACATTTTTACATGAAGTCAAACTGATATTTTAGTAAAATATAATTTTACTAAAATTCATAAAAGCAGGATGAAAATAAAGTTCAGATGATGAAGCTTACAAAGACAGGGTAAAAGTGAAAAGGTAATAGAACAGTAAGGTTAAAAGATGAAAACAGAGCAGGAAGGGACATTTTCCATAAATTTCTTGTTTAATTCATAGTTTTGCAGAAACTATTGTGGCCAATCCAAGATTAATTTTGAAAAACTGGAGGAGGTTTGTGTTCATAAGAAGCCAATCTACAAAAACCCATCTTACTTTTTATACATGTATTACAAAATGAGAGATACATGCACATCTTCACAACCTATTTTTCAGATTGTGCAAAATTTTGTTTTACACATCTTTTTGTAGAGCCTATTGTGAAAAACTGGAGCGGAACTTTAGGAAGATGAGAGAGGTTTATCTCACCAACATATTTATATACAATAACCTCTTTCAATTTTTACATATATATCTCATATTTAGATATAAAAAAGTATTTTTGGACCCTATGTTGCAGAATTTCTAGAGCAAAATGCACAAAGGAAGGAGACAGTTAGTGACTTGGAAGCCTCATCATCAACTAAGAGTTGCTATCAAATTCGAATTTCTCTTCTTTGTCACCATAAATCTATAAATATAGTTCCAAATAGATTCATTAGTTTTGAGTGCCCTTTATTTAAGTTCTATTTATGTAATACAGTTTGAGATATTTGTAAACCAATCTTAATATTTTTTCAAGATATTCTAGTTTAGAATTTGTATAAATACTTCATTATTTGAAGTATTGAATGTGGATGCATTGATGAACATTTCTATAGCTATACTATTCTGAACCTAAGGGTGATTGTAACAATTGCAAGTCAGCAGACTGGATCAAAGAAATAAAGCATCATATTACAGGATTCATGTGTTGTGCTACTATAGTGAAGTATTTTCACTTGTTTCTTTGTCAATTCTTATGTTTTTCATCAATACTTGAATGTGTTCTAAATCTAAATGATAAATCGGGAATTTTTATTTCAGAATATGCTAAAAGCACTCTGTTTCGACTGATTATCATTTATATGTTTTCTACTGATATCTAGATTAGGGAACCCTTAATTGCTCCCTAGTTTCGATCGACCTATGCCTTTTCATTAATAATTCAGATTTAAGAACCCTTAATTGCTCTTTTATCGCAATTAAAACCATTTTAACCATCAGCCTTGAAGATCTAAAGTAACTCAGCTATATTGCACTGTAAACATTTCCCTTTAGAACTTGATCCTGATCTGACCGCTTGACACATTGACTCCATTAGCCCAATGGAATTACAAACCTACATCTATCCATCTGAGTAAGTGATTCACCACCAAATCAAATCAAAACAAAAGCCAGAACCAATTTCCCCTACAGAACTAGCCTAAAATCAAATACAATCAACAAAGATAAATCGTATAGATAGAGCCCTCTCTGAGCATTAGGAAGGCTAGATCTTAAGGCTTAAATGTAGGTTTGTGGTTACCTCGATGAGTTCTTTCTTTAACCTTGAGAAATTACTGACTGATAAAAATTCCCATCCTCCTATACATAGTTGATCCAAAGTGGTCCTTGTCTTTGCAATTCTGAAAAACTTTGCAGAATTACTAAATTGAATTCTCGTTATTTTTCCTCTTCCTACATGATTTTGTAATTATCTACCTTGAAACTGCTTATTTCTTTCTGCAAACTACTCATGTGTCTGCTAAGTCAGAAGAGTTCCAAAAACAACTTTGTTCATCTAATTCATAGGGATAATCTTTGTAGTCTACCATCTTGCTAGTTATCTTGATATCTTCCTGTAAAGCATACTATGTCTGCTAAACCAAATCATAAACAAACCAACATACTTCAGTATAATTCGGGGAGGATATTTCATCTGCAAGACTAAACAACTTAGCACAATACATATATAAACGTAATCATATCAACATATAATCATCATTCCAACCATTTTCCAGTTATCAATGCATGACCATGCCCACCACACATCATGACATCATGCATGGAAACTGTAACCACATCACCAACTAGACACAATCATGCATAACAACGTATGTCTAACACACACAGATACCCATTACATACAAACATTGACATGAATATCCAATGTGTAACTGACATAAACTCGTGATAAACACATCCAACAACAACACCCTTAACCTTCACATGGAAACACCACTGCAACTATAAACAACACCATGCATACACAGCCAGTGCATTGAAAAAAAACATGATAACACATATGAAACCGATATGAATGCATGACCAACATACCACCCATCCATTCCAAGGGGTGAACCATGCTCTGATACCACTCAGTGATGCCCTCCTCCAACATCTACCCAAGTTAATTGGTTCGTTGGAGTAAACATGTGATGAGAGGTTACTATGATCAGATTCAACCTCATAGGTCACCTTAAGGAAGTGGAACCAACAAAACACCACCAAACTAATCATCCACACAATTAATAGAACCTTCAGGAGCTACCCCACCTTTCCAGGTGGCCAACCCCTGAGGAAACTCAACAATTCAATCTCCTATATCCCTAGTCGCTCCCTTTCCAAGCCATCCAAACAACTATGGGTCCCAATCGCTCCCATGAGCCTGTCTGAGTGTGTCTATGGCCTTTTTATGCCATTATTATGCTAGTGAATATGAGATTTAAGGTTGAATTACAAGGCTAGGATGCAAACAATTATGCCAATGCAAAATAATGAACAGAGACTTGCAGGGAAAATTTTAGGACGAATTTTAAATGGTTTTAGATTTTGGAGGGGCAATTTTTTTATATAAAACCCATTTATTATAGTTTTATATAGTCAACCCTATAATTATTTTAAAAATAATTAATTATTATCTTTTAGTCCAAAAAAAAAATGCGCATAAACATTAAACCTTGGATTTGCCTCCTGATTTTCTGGTTTGGAGTAGATTTGAATTGGATTCGCCATGATTTACTCGGTCGGAGGGACATTGGAGTGACATTCACCCCCATTTTTATTGGTTTGGCGCTTGGAAGTTAGAGGTCATTGGAATTAGTCATGATTTACTAGGTCGAAGGGGGATTTGAGTGACATTCGCCCCCATTTTTTCCTATGTTGGGGCTTGGAAGTTGGAGGTGATTTGAATTTTCCCTAGTAATTTCAATATTCTGGGGTTTGCATCATGAAATGTGACAGGATTATGTGCAGGGAGGTTGATGACGAGGACAACAAGGCTTAGTATTTTTGATTTTGGACAATGGTGTTGCCATAGCCACCAGTAATTATTATTTTTTGTATAAATTCTCTAGTGCTTCGAAGCATGCTATTCTTACTATGTTGGTGAATGCTAGTGTTCTATGAGTGATTGCTTCAAAGTGTGTGAGTATAACAGTGCTAGTGAAAGTGGGTGCTCTGTGAGTGTGTGTGAGTCCAACAGTGTTGGTGAATGCGGGTACTCTGTGGGTGATTTGCAAGAGGTAATCCATGGACTGTGGTTTTTTATTTGTGGAATTTTTATTATTTTTCTTGGGTGTGGGTATACTTCCGGTTTCCGATTAGAAATTATTTCATGTAGCAATATTGAAGGAGAGCCTACTACCTTGCTGAACCATCTTTGCTGATTATAAATTAGTTCATATAGAAATACTTAAGGAGAGCCTACCACCTTGCTGAACCATCTCTTGAAATGGATAAACATCATCGTCCAACACCCTCCCCGAAACCCAACAACAATCTATTTTTGGCTGGTGATGATAAATGATCTTAGCGAATTTCTCTGACGCAATGCATTCAATTGCCAGAGATGTGTTACTTTTTACACACAACAATTCATTCGATTGTCGAAGACCTGTAATTGATGGCCCTTCATGGTTTGGATTTCTTGTGTTGTGCTCAAATCCCATAAAAAGAAATGAGTATCCATTCCTCCTGACACGATCCCTCCTTCATGAAATCGTTCATTAGTAGGTATCCAGGCCAAAGGTCCCACAAAGTTGTTGTGCCCCACCATTGTTTTTGACAATGTGTATCTACTCTTTTTTCTTTGATCAACACACCAAAAACGTATAGTCTTGTCTCTTGAACCTATGGCAATGCTACTATCCCCACAGATGTATATTCCACGAACATATTCTTTGTGACCTTGGAGCTCGCATCATAGATGATATGGCTCAAAATCTGCCCCTGTTGCTCTGATTCGCTCAACAGAATGCTGAGTCGAGCAAGTGGTTAAACTTGAAGAGAATATAAAACAATTACAGAGTGAAGAATGTGTTGTTTGTATTTTTCTTATTTGTGATGTAAAAATATCTCTGGCACTTGGCTAAAGGGAGTAGAGGATAGTGACAGTGCAGGTGGGCTCAAAACTGAGCAAGATATGACCACATTGATCACTAAAACTATGCTATATGTTGAGAAGGTAAGGCATGATAAGGATTGGGCATAGAGATGTATCAGAGTCAACAATGAGAGCAATACTAAACATCGTTATTGCACCATGTGTTTTAATTACGGGCATTCCTTTAAAACAACACGATTTATCTCAACAATTGTTGAATTTCCACTAGGAATGTGATCTACACCTTATGCTACTGTATTTTTACTTGACAGTGATTGATAGGAGGCCTCATTGTGCCTTAAGACTATGCAGTGTGCTGATATAGAGGGGGAGGCTAGAGGCTAGTGTAGTTTTATTCAATAATGGCCCACTGTCTACTAGAGATGTGATATGTGCCCTATGTTCATAGGCAATCCAGAGGGGCTGCCTATGAGAGGATATTGTGCAAATCACTGAAGTAGGCAAAAAATGGTAAGTAACTTTGCCTAGGCTTTATAACAACACAATTTAGGTCAACAATTGTTGAATTTCCACTAGGAATGTGATCTACGCCTTATGCTACTATAGTTTTTCTTAGCAATGATTGATAGGAGGCCTCATTGTGCGTTAAGACTATGCAGTGCACTGAGATAGAGGGGGAGGCCATAGGCTAGTGTAATTTTCTTCAATAATGGCCCATTGTCTACTAGAGCTGTGCTATGTGCCCTATGTTAGCATAGTTTTCTTCCAAAGGGGCTCTCTATAATAGGATATTGTGCAATTCATTGAAGTAGGTAGCTAATGGTAATTCACTTTGCCTAAGCTCTATAAAAACACAATTTAGCTCAAAAATTGTTGAATTTCCACTAGGAATGTTATCTACGCCTTATGCTACTGTAGTTTTACTTGATATTGATTGATAGGAGGCCTCATTGTGCCTTAAGACTATGCAGTGCACTGAGATAGAGGGGGAGGCTAGAGGCTAGTGTATTTTTCTTCAATAATGGCCCACTTTCTACTAGAGATGTGCTATGTGCCCTATGTTAGCATAGTTTTCTTCCAGAGGGGCTGTCTATGAGAGGATATTGTGAAATTCAATGAAGTAGGCAGCAAATGGTAAGTTTTTTTTCCTATGCTTTATAACAACACAATTTAGCTCAACAATTGTTGAATTTCCACTAGAAATGTGATATATGCCTTATGCTACTATAGTTTTACTTGATAGTGATTGATAGGAGGCCTCATTGTGCCTTAAGACTATGCAGTGCCTAAGATAGAGGGGGAGGCCAGAGGCTAGTGTATTTTTCTTCAATAATGGCCCACTTTCTACTAGATATGTGTTATGTGCCCTATGTTAGCGTAGTTTTCTTCTAGAGGGGCTGTCTATGAGATGATATTGTGCAATTCACTGAAGTACGTAGCAAATCGTAAGTCAATTTTCCTAGGCTTTATAAAAACACAATTTATCTCAAAAATTGTTGAATTTACACTAGGAATGTGATCTATGCCTTATGCTACTATAGTTTTACTTGATAGTGATTGATAGGAGGCCTCATTGTGCCTTAAGACTATGCAGTGTGCTGAGATAGAGGGGGAGGCTAGAGGCTAGTGTAGTTTTCTTCAATAATGGCCCATTGTCTACTAGAGATGTGTTAAGTTCCCTATGGTATCATAGTTTTCTTCCATAGGGGTTTTCTATGAGAGGATATTGTGAAATTCACTGAAGTAGGAAGAAAATGGTAAGTCACTTTTCCTAGGAGGGTTCTCACTGCATTGTGAGGGGTGGAGGGCTTTCACATTGCACATATTTATTTTGATATGGGATAGAAGTTCTTTCTATCAGCTAGCAATGCTATATATGCTATGCAAGGTAGAGGTGATAGAAAATTAGTGCACTGAGTTACTACAAGAAAGAATGGTTAGGTGACTCTGCCTTGAATATTCTCAACTTACAAAAGGAGGTGACCTTAAGAGAGGCTCAGTGAAAAAGTCCAGGAGGAAGATATCTAATCAATGAGGCTCATGAATAATCTATGGTCATCACATGGGCCCATGTATTCAAATCTTGCATCCTTAAATATGGATATAAGGTTAAACATATTAATGACCTAACCTCTAAACATGGAAATAAATTAATTTCATGTCTCATTTGAAGTCTTTTTTTTGGTTGAAAATATGTGCTATATTAACTCATTAATACAAGAATCACATGAAGTACAATGGTGGAATAATATCATATGCTATCCCACACATCCTATTGTCTACATATTCTAGAAAGGCAGCATCCCAGCCTTAGCATTGAACTCTAATATTCAATATCTAGTCAATATCTTGGATAGAGACTTGGTGGATTCTTATTTTATCATCCTTACAATCCATGTACTTTCTAAATATATTCCTTGAGTATATCATTCATCCAATTTCCTCTCTTATCACTATTGAAGGTGCAAGTATCCCAAAATTTAAGCAAGTAATTGAAGCCTTTCTTTCCTCCTTTCTTTTCCCCACATAAATTGAGGGAGGATATATTCCATCTTGTTGCAAACCATGGTATCTAAGATAGTAATTTTATTGAGTAGATCCTTGTACAAGCTTTGAAGTTATCAAAATTGTCCTTTGAGTAGAGATATCACTTAAAACAAGTCCACCCTTATATCTCCGAAGGGAGAAAATATCATGTATTAAGTGTTTATCGCAACATTTAATTGAAATGTATAGACATTTCATAGTGAAATCTATTGGTTACTAACTTCTAAGTAAAATTCCAAAGTATTAAAGCCATCAACAAAGCAGAAATCCAGTAATTGCTTGTCTAGGAAGAAAGATACCTTTACTTTGCCATGTAGCCGTGCAATGTCTAAATATTTTACTTGCCTGTAAGAAGTAGAACAGATAAAAATGTGGTAAGTGGGAATTCCTATCTAATATGAACTCAGTAACAACAATGTGAAATACACAAATACAAGCAAGAAAGCAAAGGAGAAAGTATGCAAGTTTTCCAGATAAGATAATGGGATAAGATAATTTTATTAATGTGCAACAAATGACCACAAATACATCCATGGAATTGTTAAGTACATTAGTGTTGATAAAATGTTGGATCAGAATGGCCACTTCAATAAAATTAGAAGCATATATAATCCAATAGATCTAAGAAAAAAAACCAGATTGTATATCCAAGACCATCATTGACTGCAAGAACATATATAAATGCGGAAAATGGGAATTCTTCTTGATATGGACACAATATTAACAATGCCAAATGTAGAAATTATATAACTAATGTGTTATACATCCAATATTCTCCTGATCACCACTATTTGACTTCATGCATAATACAAAATCTCTTCTACTATTGATCATTACTTGCGGAAATTAAATCAATTCCATGCACACATTGAAACCATAAAAATTCACACATATGAACACAGTGTTTTAACGGGAAATCCTGAAGCTAAAAACCCCAACTATCTGTATATAATATATGTCATAGATATCATGTAACAATCCTCATACAAATCTGATCATATCAAACTCTCAGTACAATACAATCGCTACACACTAGTCAGGCCCGATATAGCAAATCCATGCACCAATCTTTGCCAGCTGCTAGCCTACCTCTACTGCGCAATCCTTGTTGAATATTGGCTCTGAATGAACTCGAATTGGTCTAGCCTTTCTCATGCAATCCTCATTGGCATCTTCAATCACTGGGTGTTGCAAATCATGCAACACTATAGTCACAACTAATAGTCAATGTGCTCTTTCACCTACCTCTCCACTGGTCTCCACTGAAACTTTCCATGCACTTTAGTTAACTGATGTATTCTTCAGTTGATTAATGATTTAATAACTAGTGAATTAATTAATAATTAATTCACACCACTCTCACTAGTGTATCAATCAATTAGACTAGATACAACTAGCTCAACTATGTTTAACTCAGTTAAACTGAACACAACTCCATCAACTACCTCAATAACTCCACCAAACTCTGTCACATGAGTTCTAACTAAAGTATCCATGCAATAGCTCCACTTAACCCTCGGGAATAGCGTAATTCCTTCTGTCAGCTCCTGTGCCACATCTATGCACTTAACTGAAGTGCTCCAAGAGAATAAGATAATGTTTATAGTCCAAATATTATTAAGAGCTAATAATATTCGACATATCTATTTTTAGACTGGAAATCTAAAAATAGATTCCGCCCAGTATGCCTAAAAATAGAAGTCCATCTATTTTTCCAACTTGACCAACAATCCACAAATAGCATCCTGCAACTCATAGAATATGATCGACATGTCTAAAAATAGACTTGCGCCAAAAATAGCCTGCAGGCCCACTTAGTGAAGGCGACTCTTTTCACGAAGCTCATCATCTTATTGCAATCTCAACACTCCCTCTCAACAAGATAGGGATTATCTTCCACCCCAATCATGCCTCTATGGTATTTGAATTTTCTCCTGGTGAGTGCCTTCGTCAAGATATCAACATCCTGATCCTCCGTAGGAATGTAAGAAAGTAACATGATCTTCCGCTGCACAAAATCTCTGATATGATGATACCGGATGTCAATGTGTTTAGATATATCATGAAATATTAGATTAACCGAGAGTTTCATGCAACTCTGATTATCAAAATATATCACAATAGGATCTAAGTGTGAACCGAACAACCCGACCAGGATCTTCCTCATCCATATAGCCTCATATGCAGCCAAACTTTCTTCCATGTACTCGGCCTCCACTGAACTGAGTGCCACGAATCTCTGATTCCTACTGTACCAAGAAACTGTTGTTGACCCGATACTGAAAATCCCTCCAGATGTTCTCTTTCTGTCTGTTGGGCTCCCTACCCAATCTGCATTCGTGAAGCCATGCAACTTCACCTCATCCCACTGTTTGTACCATAATCCATATCTCGATGTGCCTCTGAGATATCTCAATACATGCTTCCCTGCCTTCCAAAAGAGCTTGGTAGGCTTAACCATATCTTGTAAAAGCTGGTTAATAGCATAGCATATGTCAGGTCATGTATTTACTAGATACATAAGCGACCCCACCAACTGTTGGTAAACAATGGCATCCACTACCTCTGTCGATGTAGCATCCTCTTTCCTCCAACCACCAGGAAGAGGAGTATCGATAGGCTTGCAGCCATGCATGTTGAACTTCTCCAGTATCTCCCGGGAAGACTTTCCTTAAGACACAAACAATCCATCACTGCGCTGCCAAATTTCCAATCCCAGGAAATAATGAAGGAGGCCCACGTCCTTCATCTCAAACTCTTTTGCAAGATCAGCCTTGCATGAGAGTATCAACTATTCATCACCCGTCAGAATCAAATCATCTACATAAATTACAATGATTATCAACTTACCCTCCACCACAATCTAGTATAGGTTTGGATCCGCCTCACTCTTGGTGAATCCAAGACCGGTGAAATAACTGTCTATCTGTGTGTACCAAGCACGAGGTGCTTGTTTCAACCCATACGACGCTCTTTTGAGCCTGCACACATGCGACTCACTGCTGAATATCTCAAAACCTTTAGGCTGCTCTATGTACACCTCCTCCTCAATGACTCCATTGAGGAACGTAGTCTTCACATCCATTTGATGAATGTGCCATCCCATCTGTGCTGAGAGAGATAGGATGCTCCGTATGGAAGAATACCTTGCGACAAGTGCAAAGGTTTCCTCATAGTCAATCCCCTCAATTTGTGAGAAGCCTCAGGCAACAAATATTACCTTCTACTTCTTGACGCTCCTGTCAGCTGCTTGCTTCACTTTGTAGATCCATCTTGAACCTACCACTGATTTCCCTTCCGGCCTTGGGAAAATCTCCGATGCACTGTTTCTAACAATCAAATCATACTCTTCCACCATGGCATCTACCCATGCAGGGTCCTCCACAGCTTCCTCGAAATAGGATGGCTCTGTCATGATACACTTGCTCATTAGAGCCATGTATCCAATATACCGGTCAGGTGACTGTCTTTGTCTGCGCTGTGATGTAGGTGCTCCTACAATCTTCTCTGCATCAAGATTCAGTCACTCAGCTTCTACAGTGCGCTTCCACCCTCTGATGGTTGGCGCTGCATGAGTGGCTTCTTCCACTCCATGAACCTCCTCTTGTGGCTGATCCACATCCTGAGGCTCATCCTTAGGAACTAATAGCTCCTCATCTGCATGCAAGTGTGGCTCCCTCTCAAGTGAACACTTCATGGATTTCTCCTCATGAAATTTGATATCCCGTCGCACAACAGTCTTCAGACTATCTGGAAAATACGCACGATAGTTGTGGGGTGTTTCTGTGTACCCCACAAATATCCCAACCTCTACAGTCAGCTCCAGCTTCTTCCTGGCATCCTTCATCACATGAATGTAAACAAGTGAGCCAAAAATATTCAAATTAGAAATATCAGGCTTCTTACCAGAAAATGCCTCCTCAGGTGTACTCATGCCAAGTACTCTGTGAGGACAACGGTTTTGCACATAAACCGCAGTATTGCATGCCTCAGCCCACAAGTGTATGGGAAGGCCCTGATCATGCAACATCACCCATGCAACACCCATGATCGTTCTGTTATTTCGCTCCGCGACCCCATTTTGTTGTGGGTTATGAGGCACTATGAGCTCTCTTCGAATTCCTTCTGTGCTGCAAAAGTCTTTGAATTCGCCAGAGATGAATTCACCACCATTGTCGCTCCTAAGAGCCTTCACCTACTTCCCCGATTCTTTCTCAACCAGTGCCTTGAACTCACAGAAATTTGAGTATGTCTCACTCTTCTTCTGCATGAAGAAGATCCAACACTTACGAGAAAAATCATCAACAAATATCACATAATACCTGTGCTTTTCTATCGAATCTACTAAGAAAGGTCCACACACGTCTGTGTGAATTCTCTCAAGGATCGTCATGGCGTGACTATCCTTCTCATGAAAGGTGGATTTCAAAAAATTTCCCAACATACATCCCTTGCACTGATCTGACTATGCAAGGGTACCATTGGGAAGCCCGGTATAAATCTACTACAAAATTTTCAAAGCACCATGGTGAAGATGGCCCAATCTCCTGTGCCATAGTTCACCCTCATCCCGGCTCACCACTCCTTTTGCCTTTCCTGCCATTGTTGCGCAGCCATCTACCTGCAACTGATAAAGGTTCTTAACTCAAACCCCTATCCTCCAGGTTTCACCAGTTGCCTTACTACGCAGGAAAGCCTTTCTCTTGCTAAAGACAACATCATATCCCTTATATTCTAACATCACCACAGAGATCAAATTCTTCTTCAATCCTGGAACATGCATGAGATCCTTCAAGATGAAAGGTTTTCCAAAATCCCTCTCAAAGGAAATGGTCCTAATACCAGTCACACTATATATACTATCATCGCCCATCTCGATGTGCACTCCAAGATCCTTCTCATCCAGATCAGTAAACAAATCTTTGTCTCCGGTCATATGGAAAGACGCACCACTTTCAAGAAACCACACTGAACCCATCATACTTGAGACCAAGCATGAGATTAGTGAAAAATCCAGCTCAAACTGTGAGGCTAAGGCCTCTCCAGCTGCAGATCCAGCAGCCTGCTTATTTTTCTTCTTCTGTGGACAATTAGTGGCCTAATGTCCGTGTTGGTGACAGTGAAAGAAATTCACCTTGGACATGTCCTGCTTCTTGCCTTTCGCACTTGAGAAGTATTCTTCTGGCTCTTCCCCTTCCTTGCTTTGGTAGCCAAATCGCAATTTTCTTCATCTTCATTCTTCGATGAAGATCCATCCCTGGTACTCCACCTTATCTCCTCCTGCACAAGATCCAACCAAAGTTGCTCCCATCCTGGCAGTTTCTCCGGACCATTGACAGAGTCCTCATAGGAATGCCAACTCTTCGGAAGCCCAAGGAGAGCCAAGCTCACCAAGTCTTCTTCATCTACAGTAACCCACACTCTTCCCATCTCATCCCTGCACTAGACGAACTTCCTGAGGTACTTGGGTATACTGTCGCCTTTCTCCATTTTTATTTTCCTGAGTTTATCTTTGAGCGCCAACTTCCTCTGGTCGCTCTTGCTTTGGAAAAAGTCTGTCAAAGCTTTCCACATCAAGAATGGAGAAGCTTTACCATGAATTCTAGACACTATGTGATCCTTCACACCTTCCAACAGAATCCTTCGACATTTTTCTATCTTCTTTTTCCATGCATCAAGTGCGGCAGCATTTCTAGAAGCAGGTTTTGGAATTTTTGCATCTATGAACTCCTTCAACCCATTATCCTCCCGCACCGCCTCCATCCTGTCCTTCCATGCAATATAATTTGAGCTGCCCTCAAGGGCATACTCCAATCACAATCTGTTGAAAGACATCTCAACTTCGACACCAAGAAAATACTACTGCAAATTCGAATTCCACCAGCACAAAACTCAACCGCTTCAATGATTTGCAATTTCTCCAATGATCAATATTCCTCTGATACCATGTATAAATTATATAACTAATGCATTATACATCCAATATTCTCCTAATCACACACTATTTGACTTCATGCATAATACAAAATCTCTTCTACTATTGATCATTACTTGCGGAAATTAAATCAATTGCATGCACACATTGAAACCATAAAAATTCACACACATGAACACAGTGTTTTAACAAGAAAGCCTGAAGCTAAAAACCCCAACTATCTGTATATAATATATGTCATAGAGATCATGTAATAATCCTCATACAAAGCTGATCATATCAAGCTCTCAGTACAATACAATCGCTACACACTAATCAGGCCCGATCTAGCAAATCCATGCACCGATCTCTGCGACCTGCTAGACTGCCTATACTGCGCAATCCCTGCTGAATATTGGCTCTGAATGAATTTGAATTGGTCCAGCCTTTCTCACACAATCCTCATAGGCATCTCCAATCACTGGGTGTTTCAAATCATGCAACATTATAGTGACAACTGATAGTCAACCTACTCTTTCACCTACCTCTCCACTGGTCTCCACTGAAACTGTCCATGCACTGTAGTTAACTGATGTATTCTTCAGTTGATTAATGAGTTAATATTTAGTGAATTAATTATTAATTAATTCACACCACTTTCACTAGTGTATCAATCAGTTAGACTAGATACAACTAGCTCAACTGTGTCTAACTGAGTTAGAATGAACACAACTCCACCAACTACCTCAATAACTCCACCAAACTATGTCACATGAGTTCTAACTGAAGTCGCCATGCAATAGCTCCACTTAACCCTCAGGAACAACATAATTCCTTCTGTCAGCTCCTGTGCCACATCTGTGCACTTAACTGAAATGCTCCAAGAGAATAAGATAATGTTTATAGTCCAAATATTATTAAGAGCTAATAATATTCGACATATCTATTTGTAGACTAGAAATCTAAAAATATATTCCGCCCAATATGTATAAAAATAGAAGTCCATCTATTTTTCCAACTTGACCAACCATCCACAAATAACATCCTGCAACTCATAGAATATGATCGACATGTCTAAAAATAGACTTTGCGCCAAAAATAGCCTGCGGGCCCACTTAGTGAAGGCAACTCTTTTCACTAAGCTCATCATCTTGTTGCAATCTCAACACGTCATCCTTCAATAATGGCTCTGTTGTCCTTTATTTCGATATAATAATTTCTATAATGATACTGTGAAATCTTGTTTACAAAAACATATTCAAGGAGATTGCGAACCGGATCAGAACTTTTCTCTCCCGGAGTATGTCTCTTGAACAATTTGGTTTCCTTGATAACATGCAGATTTTTTATTCCATCGGGGCTACACAGGAGGCGATTTATAGCATTAAGTCTAAGAATATGAAAGAATTAGGCTTGAAAGTGGATCTGAAGAAAGCATATGCTCGTGTAGATTGGTGTTTCCTCAAGTTGATCCTGCTTCAGATTGGTTTAGGAATAGTTGTGACTAACTGGATTATGGAATGCATATGCTCGGAAAATTATTCGGTATTACTCAATGGTGGCCCTACATATTTCTTTAAAGCCACGCAGGGACTGAGAGAAGGTAGCCCATTATCTCCTCTGTTATTTTTACTTATTATAGAAGGCCTTAGTTGTATACTAAAGAATTTCGTCAGTGAGGGGAGATTGTTGGGTGTCTCTATTACCCGTGACATTACCATCACACATCTCTTATTCATAGATGATATATTGCTATTTGGTAATGACTCCTTGCTGGAGTGGCATTTGATGAAAGACTCTTTAGATATTTTCTGCTCTGTATCTGGTATGGAGATTAGTGTACCTAAGTCTCTGTTTTGTGAGGAAGGTTTGGATCCTAGAGATATTGCACAATTACAACAGATATTTCCCATTGTTGTTAAACCACTGGCGGAAGGATTTCGCTATTTGGTTTTTTTCCTAAAACCGAATTGTTATAATAAGGTGGATTGAATGCAGTTAGTTCATAAGGTTGAGAAAAATATTGCTAGCTGGTGTTATTGGTGCTTTTCATTAGGTGGTAGATTCATATTAATTAAATTAGTTCTCAAGAATATTCCAGTATATTGGCTATCTATGGCCAAAATAACTAAGTCTATTCTTAATAAGATTCAGAGCCTTTGCTTTCAGTTTCTTTGGTCCGGTAATAAGGAGAAGGTGGGATATCATCTGGTTCGGTGGCAGAAACTAGCCCTTCCCAAATTTTATGGTGGCTGGGGTATTAAGAACGTGTTTCATTTTGATTATGCTTTGGCAGCCAAAAGTCTTTGGCGATGCCTTATGAATCCTAGACAGTGGCATGATATTGTGTGTAGTAAATATTTAAAGAATCAATCGGTGGCATGTTGGTTTCGTCAAGGGTTGCATATGGCCAGGGCGAGATATGAAAGTTGGCAGGCATTGATATCGGCATATCCAATTGTTGCGCATTGGCTTGGCTTGAAAGTTGAGGATGGAGGCTTGGTTAGGCTGGGTCAGGAATGAATTGTTGGGGCTTCGAATTATATTCTCCCTATGGGACTTATTGGTCATCTGAAGGACAGGAACATTGTCTATTTGGCTCAGGTGGATAGTGGGGGGCGGGATGGATTGCGCAGCCAGTGGAATTCAACGACTAATCTTCAAATTCCTTTGACCTATATTGATGATTGGAATCACTATATATTTTCTATTGTGCATACTGGTATTTCACTATCTGATAAACCTGATTCTCTAGTCTGGACTTGGAATGTGCAGGATGGTTCGGTGATCGTTGCACTTGCTTATGATCTCATCATTGAGAATCTTATTGAGCATCGAGAGGTCATTTGGACATATTCTATATGGAAGATTAAGATTCCTATGTGCATTAAGTTATTCTATCTCCTTCCTGTGGGGAATCATATTTTAACGTGGGACAACTTGATACGTAGAGGATTCATTGGTCCAAGTGTTTGTCCTTTCTATTGCGCAACGAATGAGACTGTGGATCATCTTCTGGTACATTTCCCATTTGTTACTCTGGTATGGGGCTCGATTTTACAACTTCTTACTATCAATTGTTCCTAGGTTTCACTGACTTCGTCTGACTGTTTCAAGGAGTGGTTTCGGGAACATAGTAATTGGAAGAATGTTCCTTGTGTCACATTTTGGGAGATATAGAAATCTAGGAACTATCTGATCTTTGAAGGTATCAAATATGATTACTGGAAGGTTAGCCTAAAAGTGATCAGGGTACTTAGTGAATGTGTCGGTGGTGCTAAGACCACAAAGTTTCGAATATTTCGCCCGCCAATTGTTGATGTACTCGGCACGGTTGGATATTTTGATAGTGCCTCACAGGATCATTGGATACTTTGTGGGGCTGGGGAGTTTTTTCATTTTCTGGGTATTGGTAATTATAGTGTTATGATGAACTGTGGCTTGGGATCAATTACTGGAGGGGAATTATTATCCTTTGGTGTTTGCTTTATTTTGCTAGATTCCTGAAGATTACACAGTTGAATGTGCTGGGGTACTCGCGAATTATTATTGATTGGTTTAACAATTATGCGTCTTTACAGCTTATGAATTTGGAATCCTGGATGGTCAAGATCCGCGAGTTGTGTTGTTCCTTCACCTATATTTTTGTTGGTCATACTTATCGTGAATACAATACTGAAGCTGATCGGCTCTCCAAGAAATAATTTTTGGTTGAGGAAGGAAAAATCTACTACACCGTTGGACATGGTCCTGATCGAGTTTGTCATAATTACATTTCTCTTTAGAAGACTGTGATATTGAACAATTTGTGTTTTTATTTCTTGTAATTATGGTTTATATCTGGTACATGCTATTGCTATAGTATTTTGGAAGGAGGATGTGGAATGTAATATTGAACTATTAATTATGTCGAGGTTAGGTGGAATGTGTGGCACTGATAGGGATATGTCTATGATGAATATTCACTATATGTTTTGATACTTTATATTATATAATATAAGCTCATTTTTCAGTGTGAAAAAAAAACAACAATAATCAAAGTAATCTGATTTGAGGTGGGAAAAAATTAATGGAGATTAACCTTCTTTAAAACAAAACATTCCATCTATATTCGATACTTAGAAATGAAGTATTTCTTTTAATTGAACCTTTTAAATTTGGCACGTCATAATCCCTTCATGAGGAGTAATTGGAGATGAACTTTGACATTATATTTTCCATTATAATGATTTTATCAAATTAATTTTTGAAATTATAAGTATATAGTTTTGTTATTAGTATTTAGGAACGAAAACAATTGTTTATATATACCTTATCATATATAAAATTATAAGAAAATAAATAAATAAAAATAGGGAAAGAATACTAATAGAGTTATGAATGATATACTAGAGTAATGTGATGTTTTTCTAATTAAGTATAAATCAAGAATTCTAAACAGAATTACTAGACGCTTTAGGGCTTGTCATGCTAATCAAAGGAGAAGATGTGAAATTTTTTATTATGGTCATTTATGATTTAATATAAAAATTAAATTTTATTTGGAAGGTTTAGGTATTTAATTTTATTATAAGGAAATTTGGAAGCAGACATCATATAAGATATATTATTTTATTGGTGAAGTTTTATCTTTGATTTGATATTTGTGTATGTGTGCGAGATATGGGATGGAGAAAGGGTGAAAAAAAGAATTTTTTTCTTTATATTAAAATTATAATTTGTAGCTTATTCTTACTTTTTATTGGAGCAATGAACTTGTAACACACCTCTTCCTAATCCTCGCTAAAACATTGATTAAAAGGAAGTGGTTACAATGCTGACCCAATATCCAAGGTGTTGTTATGGAAATGGGGTCTAGGTATTTCAACCTTCCATCTAGCTTAAAACCTCAAGTAGATATTACCATTTCGACCGTCTCGTCAAAACGATTTCGGTGACAAATTTTTTTACCTCATTCCAACGGAAGAATAAAAAATTATGGCCATTTGAGTCTCAACAAATAAAAAAGTGCCATGTCACCATTTTTCCATGTGACATCCACTTGGCTGTCCTAACCAGCCCTTAACGCCACTTGGATTGAGTGTATT
>JAXQQM020090669.1:0-37992 GCA_034641835.2 Pinus albicaulis
CTTTCTTTTTAAATTTAACTTCCTATTACATTCTTTAAAATATATATAGAAACTAAAATTTCCATAAATTTCACTTTATTATTGTTTTCCACATTCCCTTCCCCAGCGTTACTTTGCACCTCTCGGTGCAAATACTAGTTATAAAATATTTTAATGATAACATATCAAATCAAATATTCACAACTCATGAGATTTAATTAAAATTTGGTCCTTAAATATTGACATTGATATCTGTACCATGATGACACATAGTGATGTATAATATTTTTTGTTTGTTTCAAATACTAGTTATAATACTATAAAATTAGTTACTTATGTATATGAACTAATACATATTTTTATTATTATATACATATTTTTATTATTATTATTTAAATTTCAAAATATAGTTTATTTATTATAATTTAAATTTCAAAATATAATTTATTTATTATTATTTAAATTTTAAAACATAAAATTTAATATTTAATTTTTCCAAAACTTAAATAAACTTTATAAAATTTTAAGTCAATTTTTTTTAAATTTCTCTTTATAAATATTTCTTAATTATGTCTTAAATTATTAATTTAAAAATACATTTTAAAATTATAATTTATAACTTATTAATAAAACAACAAAATTGAAATATAACCACGGAATAATAGGATTGATATTTGACCAGTTTAAAAGTTAGTTGTTTTAATTATGGAACCAAATTCCACACACATGAGGACCGAAATTCCAAACTTAATTTTAACGCTTTCTTAACAATGTATGCCGTGAGAATTAAGTGCTTTGGGGTACACGCGTGTCATATTAGTTCACTTGTTTGTCAAGGTTGAAAACATTTACCATGATTCAATTCTTTTGATTTACGCCAAAGCAAAAGTTGTTTCAAAATTTCAAAAGATTTGCAATAATATACACAATGTGGGAATCACATAATGATTGACTCTGGGCCACACCAACCTTTAACATGATTAGATTTTTGCTTACGGAGTTCGAATCTATGACCTTCACATCACAAGGTGACTTAACAATATAACCCATCACTTTTTATTCTATTCCCTGTGAACCATAATAATGATTCAATGAATTTGTTTTTTTTTTTTTTAAACCACGAATAAGAAATTATAGTTATTTATTCATAAATAGATTAAATTTAACATTAAATATATATTTACTTTATAATAATTTATTTATGAATATTTTATTCATATGAATTAATATACAATCCAAATTTAAAAAAAAATCATTTTTCATATTAAATTATAACAATTTTACATTGCACTAATTTCAATAATGATGCTGAAGATTAATGTCTATTGAAACCAATAAGGTATATCGAACCCTAAGAAAGAAATAGATTAATTCATATTTTTTAATATTTTATCTCTACGATCGAAGAAGAGGGAAATCAACATTCTTAGATCACTATAATTTCACTGACTAAACAAGTCAAGAAGGTTGGCAGTGTGGAAGATGCTATGGAAATGAGAACGGATGTGAGTAAGAAATGGACAATCCAAGAAAAATTGATTTTCATCTTCAACCCTCTTAGTATTGCACAATTGATAGATGTTTTGGGGATATACCAATGCTCGGTTTCACTACGAAGCTCATGGGAGTTAGCTCTTATCTTTACTCACGGAGTTTCGAATCATTGACCTTCACGTCACAGGGTGACTTAACAGTACACCCCATCACTTTTTATTCTATTCCCTATGAATGATAATAATGATCCAATTAAAAGATTTTTTTTTTTAATTTATTTAAATATTTTAAACCACAAATAAAAAATTATAGTTATTTATTCATAAATAGATCAAATTTAACATTAAATATATATTTACTTTATAATAATTTATTTATGAATATTTTATTCATATGAATTAATATACAATCCAAATTTATAAAAAAATCATTTTTCTTATTAAATTATAACAATAATACATTGCACTAATTTTAATAATGATGCTGAAGATTAATGTCTATTGAGACCAATGAGGTATATCAAACCTTAAGAAAGAAATAGATTAATTCATATTTTTTAATATTTTATCTCTATGATCGAAGAAGACAGAAAGCAACATTCCTAGATCACTATAATTTCACTGACTAAACAAGTCAAGAAGGTTGGTAGCGTGGAAGATGTTATGGAAATGAGAACGGATGTGAGTAAGAAATGGAAAATCCAAGAAAAAGTGATTTTCATCTTCAACTCTCTTAGTATCGCACAATTGATAGATGTTTTGGGGATATACCAGTGCTCGGTTTCACTACGAAGCTCATGGGAGTTAGCCCTTATCTTTTCAATTTTCATTTTCTTCTTTGTACTGATCAAGACAGAGATAATTCTAGTTAGCAAGAGTGGGGTTGATCGCCTCCTTATAATACCTTACTTCCTTTTCCCCTCTAGCTCCCTATCATCCCATATTTTAGCCTTAAATGTGGAAGTAATAGTATTTTTAATATTATCTGTATTCTCCAAAAGGATCTCCTCCTTTAGCCCTCAATAGGCAAGCCAAGATTAGGCATCCTTTTGCCAATTACGCTAGAGTCGTAGGTGAGAGTTTTGGTTAGAGTTAGAAGCAATTTGAGGGTTTTGGTTTCTATGTTGTAAATATTTTTCTTAAACATTAGATAGTAGGACATAACCATGCTTTCAATGGGGGAAATAATAGCTTCAGACAAAAGTATCATATAGGGAGTATTACCTTTAATCATGAGGTTGTAGGTTATACATTGCTTTTGGATCAACTCGATCTTCCTCCACAATTCTCTAGGAATATTGCAACCCCAAACCTCACATCCCTAAAAAATAACAGGGGTGATGAGAGCCTCAAAGATATTTTTTTTTTTTTTAACTCCAAACTCAGAGATTAGTCGTCTTGTAGTTATTTTCAAGCTCACACTAAGATTTCTCGTTGTCAATAAACCTTTTCTCAATGCTATAATTCTAATTGAGTCAACGATGAATGTCAGTAACTAAATATTTGTATGAGCAAACCTTCTCCAGGTAATTGTTACCATAGATGAAATTTTCATAGTTGATCCTTTTGGATCTAATTATCATGACTTTAGTCTTGTTGAGAAAAAATCATGGAGGATTTTAAGCTATTTTTTGAGATCCTCATGGGTTATGGCTAGTATAACAATATTTTCATCATAAAGGAGAACAATAATAACCATACCGATGAGCTTGGGACCAACGCATCTTGGAGCTTCCAGCTATGATTCTAGCTTATCAATATAAATTCCAAAAAAGGTAGGGGATAGGGGACACCCTTTCTTAACATCGATATTGCATTTAATTTATTTAGACCAACCCTCGATGGTCTTAATAATGGTGAAAAAATTCTCATATAGTCAAATCACAACAACCCTCAACTCAAGAGGAACCATTATCTCTTTAATTATTTTCCATAACTTATCTCGAGGAACCATGTCGAAAGCTTTTATAAAGTCAACAAAACAACAAAAGAGATCAGTTTTACTTTTGGGAAATTTCTCAACAATAATCCTAAGAGTGACAAAATGGTCAATATTTAATTGATGTCTTCTAAAACCAACTTTCTCTTTAACTCATTTACCATGACTTTCAAACCATACAATAATATTATTTTCCAAAATGAGCCCTTAGAGTTTTGCTAAGATGTAATCAATCATAATGGTCCTATAATTAGAGAGAAAAATTTTATCCCCACTTTTAAAGATATGCATAATAAATCTTTGAGTACAATGCTTAGGGAAGTTGTGGTTTACTACCGAATTGAGAAGCTTGTGAGTATGAGGGATGAGGATAGACAATCCCATTTTGAAAATTTTAACTTGGTAGCCTTCATTATCCTTGGCTTTCCCATTAGCATCTTCCAGAGAGAAAATATCCTCCTATATAGGATTGTTAAATATTCTTCCCATGATGTCCGAAGAGTCATAAAAATTCTTAAGATAAGTATCCCAGTTCTTCACGGGGATCACATTATTTTATTTTATTTTACAAACAAGTATATTCCTCCAAAATTTTATAGGCTCAACTTTAGAAAGGTGGAAAAGAAACTCTTTCCTCTTAATAATATAGGACCTTTTCTTCTTTTTGATAATATATTTGTACATACTTATTTTTTCAATCTATGTAGTTTCATTATGAGCATCTATAATAAAGTTTTGGGAAATTTTAAAATCATTGTCATACCAAGGTTTTACACGGCAATTTGTCACCCTCCACACTTGAATTCCCCATCCCGCACAATTGGAGGGTTCATTACGTGACACCGTGAGCAATGACATGACTTGGAAACCACTTTCATGACATCCTACGTTCATGAGCTTTGTACCACCTTGGAGAATAATCCCTTGTGAAAAACCCTAAAAACACCCCTTTTTGCATTAGCGCGGGTAGCCGGTTCATTGCAGCGCCAATGGGGAAATCTAGCCTTCAAGAGGCGCTCCAATTGGCACTCACGTCTAGTCGCACTAGCGCCAACCATTTTAAGGAGTGTTTTTAAAAAATAAATGGCAGAATTTTCGTCCTAACTGATCCAGAAACTGGTCTCTAATTTGAGTTGGGAGGTTTGGCTCCGGATCTCCATGTAGAGGAAGTGGTTTGCCACCTCTCATGGAAGCTTCCTTGAGGATAGGGCCAATCCCATGATTATAGGGATCCCAACTCCCCTTCCTCCATCTATAAAAGCTTGTCTATCTCATTTGCAAGCTAGTCTTCAAGTTCCCAAATTCCCAAGAGCCTTATGCTGCAAGAGCCTCCATAATTCCCTTAAGGCCAAATCTAAGCAAGGAGACTATTGTCAAGATCCGAAGAGAGAGCTTTGTCCCATCCTTGACAGGATTTTCGAGACGTGTTCTGCTGGCGACCCGCCGAAGGAGAATTCAGCGTCAGAACTATGGTTGTATTCTTCCTTTGATTGATTAATAATAAGCGACTATTGGTTATGGTTCCACTCTTGTTATTGTTTATGATGATGAGTTATGTCCTTTCTGACTGACATATAGTTGCATCTACTGGATTTTACGCTTGCGTTTGTTTGTTTCTCGCGTGTGCAGGTGTCCTATCACGGAGATCGTGGGGATCGTGATCTGCCAGAGCTAAGGAACGGGAGCGCTACCTCTTCTACAAGCCACAGCGTTGGATTCCAGGTAAGCCTTCATCACTAGTTGGTTTATTTGCAATTAGGAACCTGCACTATAGCGTGAACGATTGTTGCTAGACCCGGTCTGGGCTAGTAGGGATCGCCTCTGTCCGCAGAGGGGATTTACCTCCACAAAAAATTGGCGACTCCGCTGGGGAGCGTCTAGCTTGTTGTTGTTTGTTTTATAAGCTATAGACGGAGCCTGAAGTTAGCAAGATAGCCTTTGAAACGCTCTTGCTCTGCAATTGCGAAGTAGATCAAAGCTACTTCAGTCAATCTCCGGTTTAGTTTATGAATTGAACACTTGGAGTATTGTCTTGAATTTTTGGTTGTTTCTCGATTCTGCTTGCTTGTTCGGCTCTTTTGGCTTGCTCTTTTTGTGATTTTGGCTTTTGGTTAGCTTGATCATCACTGGTCTACTTGTTGGATTTTCTATTTTTATTTTTTCATAGCAAACTCAACTGGCACGCTTTATAGCTTGACAGTCGCGCCCATTGGCGCAGGTTGCTTGTATATTACCCGCGCCAATTCGTTGCTGGCGCTAGTTTCAGCCTCACAGTCGTGCCAATCCTGTGAGGTACTAGGGTTTGCTCTGTTCTGACCTTCCTGAGCTTGATCAGTGTGTTTGGTCTTGTTTTTTCAACTTCTTGAGTGTTCTGGAGCCTTGTTTGACTAGATGTGACCTTCATCCTTTGGTTGTTTGCCCGTTTCCATCGATTTCACATTCTAGCCCTAGGGCGTCTAAGTGCTATTGTGTGTCGAGCCTCCCTTGGGAGTTTTTGGTTTTTATCGGTTCAGTCGACCTTGTGATTGCTTCTTTACATTCGTTTGGTGGTTTTCTATCGTTTCATTGCATTGTTTGAGTGATTGATTTCTTCTTCATTCGAATTTCGCTTTGTCTCGCTTTGGGCCTAGATTACATGGTCCATTTGAGTCTTTGGGATTCTTTTGGTTTTGAGGGACTGTTTTGTCAATTTGAGATCTGATTGCGTGTTTTTCATTGAGTGAATTTGCTCATCTTTGCTCTTTTACTATCGCATCTCAAATTTCTCTTCATTAGTTTTCATTTTGTTTAAGTGCACTTTGCTATTAAACATTGAAAATATAAAAAATCTCTTTTTCTTTTGATTAGTTAGTGCAAATTAAAATATTTTCGGTGTTATTAGTGATTAGTGACTTTGAGAGAAAAGTTTTTGGTTTACATTAGCTGCATTAGAGACTTTGTTGGTTGTTTTCTGATCATTTTGTTTGTGTGAAAAGCTCTCAACTCTCTCATAATTAGCTTTCATCGAATGAAATGATATACTATGGCATATAGTGTGCATTTAGGAGATTTTGAGACATCACACTCGCTAGGGCCTGAAAACTGAAACGTAATTGAAGATAAACATTAAAATTTACTCAATTTACACTAAGGCAGCATTGAAATCTAACGAAACACATTTAGAGGTCTAGGCTAGAGACGTGTTCCGGCGTCTTTAAACCTAGTAGCTGTCATTCGCCTCTTGGCTTTAGACAACACTAGTACGGACTTGTGCTCCCCGTACCATTGAGTATATAAAGGGAGACCCCACTAGGTTTCTATCCTTTATCCATAGGAAGCCGAGTCTGCCGCCCTATACTCGTGATACACCAGACACAACATTCGGGGAGATTGCATGCACGTACGATAAGTCCTTGGTTGATTTCTCTTTCATTCTGAAACCAAGGTGTATATTGCAGTTCACGGTTATTTGGTACACCCTTTTCCTAGTATTCTTGAGTAGTCATTTGATCTTTTCTGACTCTTTAAATTTGAAAGGATCACCAAGCGTTTGTCCTTTCACGCTTGCTTCAAAACTGAAAGAGATAGAGTCACCTTTCATCTGTTTCTCGACTCTTAAAACATGAAACAGTGAAGTTTCTAAAGTTTCGATGTGGTAAAATAAATCACCCATGATCACACGCCCTGTTAGATCTTGCTTGTTGGCTGTTTGATTGTGTGTCTTGACTCTTTTCCAGCCTGTGTGTGTGTTTGATCTTTTTCTCTTGTCGTTACTACCATAGTGGCGGAACCCTTGGTTTCGTCTACTGGTAGTCCATATACGAACGATTCATCAGAGGTTTTTCAATCCTCTGTTGAGCCGCAATAGCCCATTGTTTCCGAGTTTCCCGACGGGGGACCGGTTCTTTCCGAGCAACCCTTTGGAGGACCAGTTGAGTTCCATTGGCCCTTTTCCGACCCTTGTTTTGGAATGGGAGTAGGGGAACATTTCCCTTCTCTTACATCGGGTTTGCATTTTATAGCTGCTGTTATTCCTCCTAGTCCTCGCCGTCTATTACGAGATCTAGTGGCAGGCTCAAACATGAGTGAATCCAACGAGGAAATCCCCACATCCGGTGAAGATTACCAGTTGTTTCCTCAGAGATTATTTCCGGAAGACAATGCTGAACCCTCTGTTAAGTCATCACCCGGTCCCTCATTACCAGCAGGGTATAGATCCTTGGGTCAGATTATTACCGCCGCTGCCTCTATGGGAGTATCAGCTCCTTCTACGAGGCCGGTTGTTCCTTCATTGGGGATGTCTCCTAAAACTCCCATTACGTCGTCCCCTCAGGTTACTTCTGTACCCTCCAAGCCCACTGTTTGTGTGTCCACCTCTGCACCCGCTGTTACTACCCAGTCCGTAAGGACCACATCGCTTCCGAAGATGTCTACATAGCTTCTGCTATGCTGGAGAACATCTCTCCGGAGGAGTATCGATTGTCCCTTCAACAATCGAACCCCGAGGTCGGACAGTCCTCTCAAGATCCCAACCACTCGTATTTTTCGCATTATGCACAGGATGGTACACCCATGTACGTCTTTCCATATCAGTACGATGAGCATGGGAACCCTTTACGTTTACCTACTCCTGAGGCTCAACTTCATGCTCACGGTTTACCGTATAACCAGGCTGGACAACCTTATAACCCGCAAGGACAACCTTTTCAAGGTCAACCTTCGGGCCAGCCTGGCTATCCTTATGACCCGTAGGGACAACCCATACAGGGTTACCCTCTGGGCTAGCAAGGGCCATTCTATGGTCCGCAAGGATAGTATTACAACCCTTCAGGTCAACCCGTGCAGCCTCTCCTTGGAGTCCCATCTGGGCAACCTCAAGGACTCACAGGACAATTGGGGTACCAACCGGGGCCGGTATATGGTCCTGGGGGGCAAGTCCAACCTTCTCAACCCATGCAACCGTAGTATCCTCTTGGTCCCAACGTTGCACAATAGCCAGGACCACCTTATGGTCTTGTTGCGGGTCAAACCGGTTATCAGCAACCACCTGGCTCCATTCCGCTACCAGGCCAACCGGCCCATCCGACACAACCTGGTATTCTGCCACCAGGCCAACCGGCCAATCCAGCCCAACCTGGTGTTCCCCCGCCAGGCCAACCGGCTCATCCGATACAACCTGGTGCTCCTCAACAGCCAGGTCAGCCTGCACAACCGGCACAACCTGTTTATCCGGGTCACCCTGTTCAACCAGGGCATCCCGTTCAGCCAGGTCAGCCTGCTCAACTAGGCCAGCCTGCGCATCCTGTTAACCCTGCCCAACAGCCGACTTATTCGATGCCATAGCCAAATCAACCGCTGCACCCTAATTATTAGGCTCAGTAGGGTCCCACCTATCAGCAGCCCACTCAACCTCAAGGCGGTTACTATTCTCATGGTCAGTACCAACCGAATTATAGCCAGCCCCAAGGCTCTAACTATTACTCTCAACAACCCGGCTACACCTATACTCAGCAGCCAAATCCAAATGCTGCTCACACAGGGCCGACATCTAATCAGGGTCCATACTCTGGTTATCAATCCCCGCACACTGGTTACCAGCAACCGAATCAGGCTGGTTATACGACCTATACCCCCTACAGTCAGAATCTTGCTGGACAGAACCCCTGGGGGCAAGCATATTCTCAACCAGCGTGGAGTACAGGTACTGGTCCTTATCAAAGGTCAGGCATGCCGTCCAATCCACCATTGCCATTCTTGGCTACCTTGGAATTACCGGATGTTTCGAAATTAACCAATGATCCGATTTTGCACAATCCTTATTGGCCCCTGATTCCTACCAAGATACCCGGTGATTGCCCCAAGTTTGAGGGTAAAGCTGGGGAGGACCCCCAAGCTCATGTGATGACTTACCATCTTTGGTGTTCGTCCAACTCTTGGGTCGATGATTCGATTTGTCTACGCCTCTTCCAGCGTACTTTGACTGGTGCTGCCACTAAGTGGTATATTGAATTATCCCGTGGAATCTTTCAAGATTTCAATTCGTTAGCCATGGCTTTTCTGACTCACTTTCAGTTACCGGTTCGCTATGAAGCTGGGACGCACCTCCTGACTTCTTTGAAGCAGGACAAAGCCACCCACATTTCTGATCACATTCATGAGTGGCGACGTCGTCGTAGACTGATCGAGTTTCATATACATGATCAGATACTAACTCATTGGTTCACCACCTCCTTCGTTAACAAAATCACCCAAGATATATCTATGGGAGTGTGTGTGACTGAAGAACAAGCCATAGCGCGTGCCCAATATATAGATCTGGTATAATCTCAGTCCGGCACGCTTTATGATATTTTTCCTGATGCTCCATGGTCTGAAACCTCTAAAGCTCCACCTACCCCGGCAGTAGATGGTGTTATTGGTTCCGTATCTCAGAATTCGAAGAAATCTTCGAATGGGAAGCAAAAGTCCAACTCGTCCAATAATTCTGCTCCTCCCGCCCCTACCGATTCTGGAAAAACTGTGGAGGTTAACGCCGTTCAGGCTAATCCTACGGAAAAATCCTCCAAAGGGAAAAATAAGGGCAAAGGAAAATCTAAATCCGACGCCCCAAAGCCAGAGTCCAAACCTCGTACCGAGGACGGTTCCCAACGTAAACCGAAGTACCCCTGCCTTATTTGCGAAGGAGATCCTTATACCAAGGATTGTTCACAACGATCCGAAATTAGTCAACTTCTAAAAGGCTCCAAAGGGACTCTGGCAGTTCTTAAAGAACCGTTCCCGTCTCAACAGACCCAGATGGTTGAACAACCTTCACCATCTGCACCATTTGGGTCCCAAGTCTTTATGATGAATGGTGTTGCACCTATCTCTATCGCTACGTGTTCAAAGGATTACAATGAATCGCGTCAGGCACCGGGGAAGGCAGTTGCGGATGGTCCACCTCCCCCACCTGTCTCCGGTTCGTTGGAAATTGAGAAGCCTACTGCTAAACCTGTTGTGAGGCCACCTTCTAAAGGTGTTTTACGAAGGTCTTCCTGCAATCCAAATGCCCGTGCCGCTCAGAACTACAGTATTGTTGAGGATCTGGCACAGGCGCCTTCTGCCATGTCTGCATTGGAAGTTCTTCAAAGTTGCCCGTCACAACGGAAAGCTTTGTTGTTTGCAATCGGTGGGATCGATCCCACTGATTCTAATCTTCTCACCTTTGACTTAGAGAATTTTACCCCCCGACTTCCACATCAGATCGCTCTTGTTATTCAAGTCGGGATCAACGGTCTTAACATCCATAGGGCCATTGTGGATGAAGGTGCTTCTACCTGCGTCATGTCGTCCGCTTGTTGGAAGGCCATTGGCTCTCCGGCCCTTTCATCGTCTCCAAATGCCCTAGAGGCATTCGATGGTCGGGAATCGAAACCCCTGGGTGTTCTCGAGAGTTTAGCGATTACCTTACAGGGGAAGACAATCAACGTAGAAGTAGAAGTAGTTGACGCCAAGCTTAACTACAATATACTTCTCGGCCGCAGTTGGACTCACGCCATGTTATGCGTACCGTCCACCCTCTTTCGACTTATTAAGTTCCCTCACGAGGGCAAAATCGTTACTGTGGATCAGTTGTCTTTCTTCACCTCCACCTCCGAGAACAACGTTTCGTACGTGGATCAGATCCCAAATCCCCCTGACAGTGTAGGACCCGGTCTTTTCAAGGACCCCGTCCTCATGGGTATTTTTCCCGCACCACCACTGCACATCGCTCAAGTTAATATGATCTCTAGGTCTGATGACCCATGGCTCATCCCTACGCCTGAGTAGGTGGCTGAGTTTGGAGAATCGATGCCCTTAACTCCGGTAGAGATTAACTACTGTGAAATCGTCGCCGCATCTGATCCTCCCCCTCCTCAGCATGCTCCTTTGAGCATGGCTTTAGACATCTATTCTCAATCCCCCTGGCTCGGCGAGGCCGACTCGCCTGATCCTCTTAAAGAGATTTTCCCTTCTGATGAAGCCATTGTTGAAACAATGTCTCTTGAGGAGCTTCCTTGGAGCGATGGACATCATCGTTCCTCATTCATGCCTAGCTTGGGGGCAATGTCAGATTGTCTAGAGCGTTTTGCATCTCAGGTTCCCACTCCACCTCTCCAGACGCCCATATTGACACATGAGGTGCTTTCAGAGGGAAACCTGAGCAACATTACTCAAACCATTCCAATCGACATCTCCGTTAAACCGGGGATAGTTGAGAACATACACGTGGGAGTGACTTGTTCTCCTGATGAGATACGAGTTTATACTGATCTTTTTCGAGAATTTAGAGACGTGTTTGCCTGGTCCTATGAGGAAATGCCCGGGATTGATCCCAACATAGTAGTGCACGAGATTCCTACCTATCCTGGTGCGAAACCCGTGCGCCAACGCCTACGCCTGGTGCACCCTCGCAAAGCCGCTGCAATTAAAGCAGAAGTTGAAAAACTTCTGAACGCGGGCTTCATTTACCCAATTCCCCTCACAGAATGGGTCTCCAACATTGTCCCTGTAGATAAGAAACAGGGTACTATAAGAGTTTGTGTTGATTACCGAGATATTAATCGGGCCTGTCCAAAGGACAACTACCTCACTCCTTTCATAGATCAAATCATTGACGAATGTGCCAGGAGTGAGATTTATTCCCTAATGGACGGCTTTTCCGGGTATAATCAGATAAATATTCTACCCGCTGATCAACACAAGACTGCATTCATCTATCTGCGGGGTACTTTTGCTTATAAAAAACCCTCGTTCGGCTTGAAGAACGTTGGAGCCACTTTCCAGCATGCTATGTCTTATGCGTTCCACGACATACGCCATATCGTTCAGCCTTATCTGGACGATTTGCCAGCTCACTCAGCTCGGCGAGAGGACCACCCAGAACACCTCCGCCAGATTTTCCTTCGCTGTCGACGCTATAATATCCGGCTCAATCCTCATAAATGCGTCTTTTGCGTGGATTCTGCCGTCTTTTGGGGTTCATAGTCTCCAAGGACGGGATTCGCCTCGATCCCCTAAAGGTCGAGGCCATTGTCAATCTCCCGTCACCCTCTTCATTATATCAATTGCAGAGTCTGCAGGGAAAAGCTAACTTCCTATGACGCTTTATACCAACTACGCGGAAGTGGCCAAAGGATTCATGTGTCTTTTAAAGCAGAACGTTCCCTTTCATTGGGACGATATTGCTCAACAATCCTTTGAGAAGCTTAAGACATTACTTGTTAATGCTCCGTTGCTTCGGCCTCCAAACTATCACCGTGATTTCACTCTATACTTGGCCGCCGCCTTTAGCACCATAGCTATGGTTCTGGTGCAGGATGACGATAATGGCAACGAACACGTTGTTTACTATCTATCACGGAATCTTCTCGACACGGAAACGCGTTACGCTCACGTCGAGAAGCTAGCTTTAGCAGCTGTACAAGCTGTGCAACGTTTCCGCCACTACATCCTGCTGCGTACCGTAACCGTGGTTTCGGATTGCAACCCCATGACATATATTCTTTCTCGACAATTACTGGGGGGCAAATACTCCAAATGGATCGTTATCCTGCAGGAGTTCGACCTAGAGTTTACTACTGCTAAGTCGACCAAATCACTGGTTTTCGCGGATCTTATTTGCTCCCTCCCGACATACTCCCCCCCATCTCATTCTGAAGAACATATTCCAGATGAAACCATCTTCCTTATCAGCACCCGTGACCCATGGTATGGCGATATTATTTTGTATCTTCAGACGTCAAATTTCCGCTCTGAGTTGACCAAAGATGCCCGACGTCGGATTCGGCATCAGTCTCAACCCTACCGCATTGTAGGAGATACATTATACCGGGTTGGAGTAGATTCGGTGCTCCGCCGGTGCTTGACCCTGGAGGAGGCTGAAAGAGTCTTGAATGACTGTCACAGTGGCGACTGTGGCGGTCACATGTCCGGATATGCCACTGCCCAGAAGATTCTTCGTGCAGGTTATTTCTGGCCGTCAATATTTAAAGACTGTATTATTGCAGTCCACAAATGTCATGCGTGTCAGGTTTTTCAGCGCAAGATGCGCGCGCCACCTCTTCCTCTGCATCTTGTCATTACTGTTGGCCCTTTTGCGAAATGGGGCGTAGATTTCATGACGTGTAACCCTCATTCGGTCGGGGGGCATGCATATATAATCGTCGCTGTCGACTACTTTACTAAGTGGGCCAAAGCGATGCCTACACTAGCCGCCGACGGTAAGACAGCTGCCCAGTTTATTTTCAACCACATTATTGCACGTTTCGGGGTCCCTCAAGCCATTGTTACTAATCATGGTACTCACTTTCGAGATTACATGATGGCCGAGCTGACATCAAGATTGGGCTTACGACACGATAGCTCAACGCCATATTACCCCCAGGCAAATGGCTAGGTTGAGGCAGTGAACAAGGTTTTGGTCACAATGCTTCAACGAACAGTTGGAATTCATAAGTCCAATTGGCACCTCCAATTGTTCTCGGCTCTATGGGCATACCAGACGTCAGCAAAGAGTGCAACCGGATTCACGCCATTCCAATTGGTGTATGGTCTGGAAGCAACTCTTCCGGTTGAGTGCGAAATTCCTTCCTTAAAGCTAGCTGTGGAACTTTTGCCCGATACTTCTCCTGAAGAAGAGCGTCTCTTGTATTTGGAACGGTTGGATGAAACCCGCCGCTTGGCTGCTTTAGTCCTTGAAGCACAGAAAAAGCGGGTCAAAGCACACTTTGATCAATCAGTCTCTCCACGTTCCTTTGTCGAAGGGGACCTTGTCCTCCTATACGACCAAGCGCACGACAAACTCGGGGCAGGAAAGCTCCAACCCATGTGGCATGGGCCCTATATAGTAAAACGAGTATTGAAGAATGGGGCTTATGAGCTCATTGATTATGAAGGAGTTCCGCTGGCGCAGCCTAGAAATGGGCTGTACCTTAAGAAATACTATGCTTGAAGTTATTTTTGGTGTGGTGTGTGTACATAGGTGTGTATATTCATTTGTGTGAATGTGTGGTGTGGTGTGCCATGTAAGCATCTTTCTGCTAATCGGATCTTCCTGATTGTGCAGATGTCCATTACTCCATTTGTGGGTTTCGCGGATGGTGCCTCCCGCAGTACCAGGAATCTGTCTTCGGCAGCCTGGGTAATCTATGATCCTGCTGGTGAGTTGGTTAACCTGCAAGGTGTGTGTCTGGGGCGTGCTACAAATAACATCGCATAATATAGTGCTGTGTTAGAATTATTAACCGAGGCTGTAAACCTTGGTATCCGTGAATTACTTGTATATCTAGACTCACAACTTGTAGTATTACAACTTAACGGGCATTATTTAGTAAGAAATCCATCCATTTTACGTCTGTATCTGCGTATTCGTCTGCTGGAAAGAAATTTTGACTATATTACATATCAACACATACCCAGACATATGAATACATTAACAGATGCAGTAGCTAATTTGGTTCTAGATAGACATTTGCGCAATTTATAAACAAAAAATCATCACATGTAAGAGGATCCATCCAGAAATAGGTATGTATATATATATGTGTCAAAATTTTTACATAGTGTGCATCACATAAAATCAAAATATACATGTTCGTCTTAATACATCTGGAGACAACATGTCTCTCAAAAAATATGCATGAAAGAAGCCCTAGGTGTCTAATCCGCATGGTGCTCATGGTAACATGCTACCACGTGCACTAAGCATCTCAGTAGTCGGTGGATGCGACTAGGCACTCCCACCGTATGTCTCTGATACGCCATCGGGACATCTGCTAGCCAGGCATAGTCTGGAATCCCCTGGGCAATCCCCTCGAGGTTCTGGATCAACTCTCCTCCCTCGGCACCCTCCGCCTGAGGGTCAGCTGTGGGCTGAGTTCTTCGTGCAATAGGAGACATACCGACAGGTCTCTCTGGGCCGACATCTGCATACATATAAAACAGTTGTTAGAACGAACATGTATTACCAAAAAAAAAAAATCATAAAACATAAAAATAAAAAAGAGAGGTCTTACCCAACTCCTTGTCCTAGTCATCCCCCTCTGGGAGCGGAAGATCGGGATCTCCGGTGAAATCGGTCCTGGCATAGGGCCAGTCTTCGACCACGATCAGCTGTCGCCGTAACCACCCAAAAAACTCCGGCCTCTAGGACATCTGTTGGCCTCCTCCTGATCTGGGTGAGTGCTACCTAGTGTGCCATCCTCGGCTCTCGTGGTATCGGTTCAGCGACAATGGCCCCTTGGCCCTGAAAGATAGGTAATCGTTCTAGAATGAACGTTACCAGAATGGAACCGTAGCCAAACTGTTTCAGTTTAGCTTGTTTGCACTTTGTAAGCTTCCTCTTTATATTGGTTGTCACCACTGTAGCCCAATCAGTGTAGGACTCATACACTTAGAGGCTAGTATGAGTTGGGCTTTTGTTGCCTCGTGTGGAGCCTGCGATCCCGCAGCTCGTGTAATGGTGTGTAGCACCACTCTGAGTGCTAGATCCTCGACAGTATGGATGTCCACTTTCCCGCTTCCTGATCCGGTTCATGCCCTTGGGCACACCCTCGCCATTACCTGCTCCATCTTTTCGCCAGATGGTCTGCTGCCTGTCAAGATGGGCACCGGGCCTCTGCGCGATAGTCCGGTTATGAAGTATACATCAAAAACCTCCAGTTCCAACACTTGGTCCCGAAGTTTGAACACTTCTTCATTTTCATCCCAAATACTCACCAAGTACTGTAGGAGCTCAGGTTGAGCTCGTAAACAGGGCGTCAGGAAGAACTTCTTGAGTCCACAGTTTTTAAGTGCCTTCATACAGGCCTCATTCTCCATGGCCAGTTCATCCTCTTCCCCATGCTCCCTTTCCTTCCATTCAATAACCATTTTTGCCTTTATATCTGCATCAATACAATCAAAAATACATTGTTAGATCTCTGGAACATTTGGAAATCCACATAGATAGCTCACGTTTTCAAAATTTTGAGCGGAAAATTGTGTTGCGCCATTGGCGCGACCTCTTTGTGAGGAAATGTCCATTGGCGCGGGTCCGTGCTCGATACCCGCACCAATGGAGCGAGCCCTAAAAATTCAAAAAGGTTCGCCTAGAAGTCTAATACATAATAAAAACATATAAAAAATGGATTGAAATGGAGTTCAGGGAAGCGCCTCTTACCTGGAAGAAATGGGGAACTGAATGGTAGCCCGGATCAGTCGCATTCGCCGTCAGAAGTTTGCACACCAAATGGACCACTGTTGCTCTCTAATGAGGTAAATAGTAAAAGTAATTTTGTTTTTACCATTTGAGACTTATTTATAACTTTTTGAAATCTAAATAGGTTTTAAAAGTCATTTTATTAATATTTTAATATATTTTGTCGAAAATGGATTTTACACTTGCCTTTATGTGTAGCAGCAGGTTTTTTACGCAACTAAAACAGTGACACGAGTTGTATTTTATACTTTTTCAGACTCGGTAAATACACGAAAAAGTCATCTTGGAGTCATCTTTCAGCTCTTTTCTGACTCTCTAAACATGAAAAGATTTCCGAGGCCCTTGTCGTTTCGATCTTGTTAAAGTGGTCACGAAACGACATCAACCCAGTATACGTTTACCCCTTTTTCGGGCCGGGATAGATTATTTACAAAAAAGGAATACCCTAGCCTATCGCAACTGGGAGGCTTTCTCAGATATTGTTTTCTACCTTTTCGGATCTGAGGAACTATTTACGAAAAGGGACCTTTGGAGTTTACTTTTCCGCTGTCTTTTCAAACTCTCTAAACATGAAAAGACGCCGATTTCTTCCTTTGTTAGACTCGTTAAACCCTGATGACATTGGATTCAATCGTAATGACGGTATTCGAGTTCCTCCTTCATAGGGCTCGTAAAATGTACTAGGATGGACTTATACAGCAAGCATATGGTATCCTCTTCAAGCTTGTGTAAAAATAAAGAGGTACACGCCAGAAATGGCGGGGAAAATGGAACCAACATCATTGTCGTGTCGGCAGTATGTCGCTCTTGAACATGGCACTTATCTACATTCGTGTCGGGTTGGGGATGTCTCATCTCGTTTTTCCACTTGCCTCCATGGGGTTGGGTGATCCCTTTTGACCTCTCATCTGCTCGTTGCCTCAGCATCATGACCTCCGATCTGTTGATGTCAAATACTTCCAAATCCACTGTTGTGCCATTCATATGTTCAAGAGAAGTTGACCTCTGCAAATACCAACCTTCCTCTGATTCTCATCTGCTCATGTTTCATAAAAACATTATGTTCCTCTATCTCGCGTCGATGATGTGGGAAACACTATGGCCCACCTTCGATCAAGGTCACTTCCTGTCGACTTCAGCTCATTATCCAGGAAGTTGATCTAGAGACTCCCTTCTGGTACCTTGGGCATTCCTCAATGGCGGGTTCTTCACGTTCGACGTGAGGTTTTCATCATTGGAATCCGATCGATTGATTCTACAGGTGCTCGACGCCAGCTCATTGATTCACATGCCGTAGATTGTACCTACAGTACCTTGAGGACCATTGTCATTATTGGTGGTACCTCTCGCGTCTGTTAACAACTTTCATCATTGGCTGGTAATCAGACGATGTTCTTGCATGTTCGACTTCAGCTCACTTATTTGCATGCTTGAACTTGTACTTTATTCGGGTCGAGATGGAGCGCAAGACCCTGGATCCTGTCTGTTATAATCCAGGCTGCGATTTTGTGGATTATTATGATTAGTTACATGACTCACTCATTGGATGGCTGCGACCATACCTGAGTCTATTTACCGATATTCACTGGATGGCTGCATCCATGCCTCGGATCTGGATTATTACGTACTCTGTTATGGATGGCTGCGCCCATACCACATATATATCATGTATTTGATTTATCAGTTGTAATTTTCTACGCAGATTTTCCGACGGCGGTGTTTTGAGTTGGACACGTTCTCGTAAAGCATTTCACCCCTCTCTCTCTCTCGGGCCTCATGCTTTAGGGGGCATCTGTTATACAACAATTTGTCACCGTCCCTGCAATTCCCCATCCCGCACAATTGGAGGGTTCATTACGTGACCTGTGAGCAATGACATGACTTGAAACCACTTTCATGACATCCCTCTGTACATGAGCTTTCATTGCCCTGAAAACAACTCCTTGTGAAAAACCCTAAAAACACCCCTTTTTGCATTGGTGTGGGTAGCTAGTTCATTACCCGCGCCAATTAGGGAAATCCTTCAAAGAGGGCGCGCCAATTGGCGCTCTTTCCCAGAGTCGCACTCGCGCCAGCCATTTTAAGGAGTGCTTTTTTAAAAATAAATGGCGGAAGTTTCGTCCTAATTGATCCATAAACTGGTATCTATCTTGAGTTGGGAGGTTTGGCTACGGATCTCCATGTAGAGGAAGTGGTTTTCCACCTCTCATGGAAGCTTCCTTGAGGATAGGGCCAATCCCATGATTATAGGGATCCCAACTCCCCTTCCTCCATCTATAAAAGCTTGCTCATTCCCTTTGCAAGCTAGTCTCCAAGTTCCCAAGAGCCATCAGAACCTTATGCTGCAAGAGCCTTGATTCATTCACTTAAGGCCAAATCCAAGAAAGGAGATTATTGTCAAGACATCCGAAGAGAGAGGCTTGTCCCATCCCCGACAGGCTTTGTCGAGACATGTTCCGCTGGCGACCCTCCGAAGGAGAATTCAGCGTTAGGGCTATGGTTGTATTCTTGTTTGATTGATTAATGATAAATGACTATTAGTTATGGTTCCACTCTTGTTATTGATTATGATGATGAGTTATGTCTTCTCTGACTGACATATAACTGCATATACTGGATTTTACACTTGCGTTTGTTTTGTTTCTTGTGTGTGCAGGTGTCCGATCACGGAGATCGTGAGGATTGTGATCTGCCGGAGCTAAGGAACGGGAGCGCTACTTTCTCTACAAGCGACAGCGTTGGATTCCAGGTAAGCCTTCATCGCTAGTTGGTTTATTTGCAATTAGGAACCTACACTATAGCGTGAACGATTATTGCTAGACCCGGTTTGGGCTAGTAGGGATCACCTCTGTCTGCAGAGGGGAGTTACCTCCACGGCAAAAGGGTTGGAAATTCTATTATTCTTTTTGTATGACACCTCAGTAGGGAATTTGTTAATGGGATTGGAAATGGTATTGGGGTAGGGAATAGTGTAGGGAATTTGTTAATGGTATTGGAAATTACATTATCATGAACATACCATTAATATTCTTTACCATCCAACAATCTCCTTATTCATTCTCAAAATATCATTTATTCCATGTTGTTATATACCAAAGAAAGATTTCAGCCATGATTGTAGCAACCGCCTCAATTTGTTTTCTAGGGTTGCATGAGGACATGCAACACATTTGATCTAGGTGGATATTGGTGGCCACCCGCATATTCCACTTGGGGCCCCACCATTGTCTCTCTCAATTTGTTTTCACAACTTACTATTTTTAGCAGTTTTTTCAGGTCTTGAACTTCCGGAGCCATTTTGAGGCCCCAAACGGAGATAGTATGCTGAAGTTACATCCCCAAGAAGTTGAAACACCAATTTACCCAAACGGGGCACATAATTTTGAAGCTTCATCTCCTAGGGTTAGGTTTTGGACATTTAGAGTTCTCCATTGTTTCTCCATAATAAATAGGCCCTCAAGCCTCATTGTAACACAGTTCAGATGTCTGTAGCTGCCACATCTCTTCTCAAAGATTCGCTACCAACACCCTAGCTATTTTATTTCTATCATGTTTGTAAAGATATTTCTGTGATTTGATATTAATGAAATGAAGCCTTATTTCCGTTGTATTTATATGTTTATGGTTATTTCTGTATTCTGTTGCGTTCCTGCATAAATCCGTATCAGTGTTATCAGAGCGGTCTACTTTTTCTCGATCCTTCTTTGCATGTCCCCAATGAGGTCGGGGTATAAGGAGTTAGGGCTCGATTTAGTGGAACCTTCGCAAGATCAACCTCGCAAACCCCGATGGACGCCCATGGGGGATGAAAAGAAAGATGAGGGAGTAGGAGATCCTATTAAAATATTGCTTGAGGAGGCCCTCAAAAAACAAAGGAACTCGATGATGGATAACTTTGACCAAATCCTTCAATGACTGCCCACCGGTGGCGCATCTGCATCCAACAGCCACTTTGGAGGTGCGACTCCCTTTAAGGTACAAGTAAACTTTGACATTCCCATATTTGAGGGTCAAATAGATGCAGATGCCGTAGATAGATGGTTGAATCTATTAGAAGGATATTTCTCGGTTCATGACTTTTATAACCAAGAGAAGATTATTTTTTCACTCCTCAAAGCTACCCCCCATGTCAAGGATTGGTGGGAAACCTACTGTGAGAAAAAGGACGAGACAGAACCCTCTCTATTCTCAACCGTACCCACTTGGAATTCTTTCCAAGATGCCATCAAGGAACAATACTATCCTATGGGGAGCTATGAGGACAAGTACATACAATGGACCACGCTGCGACAACAAAAGGATCAAGATGTGCATGAGCTAATGAATTTGTTCCATACCCTATGCACAAAGTTGGGTATCAAAGATTCAGAGAAACATTTGCTGCTAAAGTATCGCGGTTGTCTGCACAAATATATTCAGGAGGAAATGGAGTTCCTCGACATCTCCTCGCTTGGTACGACATATCGGTATGCTGCCAATATTAAGCAGAAATTCAAATAGAAGAAGCGAGACTTTGGATTTGCGAATCAAAAGCAAGGGAAAGGTGCCCCCAAACCGCAGAACAAAGGGCAAATCCAAGGCATGGCGGCCCAAGACAACCTGCCAAAGACATAAGAAAAGAACAACACCGCGAAGCCAAAGAAGGACACGGGAAAGTGGTGTGAGTTCCATAAGAGCTCTACTCACAACACAAGTGAGTGTCAGGCCAAGCAGTCACTGGTGGCCGAGATGAGGGCTTCTGAATCAGATGCATGCTTCGACCCTAATCAGAACCTGACAAGGGTAATGAAAAAGGGAAGTATATTGTTGATGCGGAGCCCAACGCCATTGTTGCCACTACAAAGATCCAGAAGGAGGAACCAGAAGATCTAGAGGAGGCAGAGCGTCTCGTCCACTCCCAGATGTGGGTAAAGGGTTCCCTGCTATAGTTCATTGTCGAAAATGGGAGCCAAAAGAAGCTCATTTCAGAAAATGTCGTGAAGCAGTTGGTTTTGCCGACCACAGTGCACCCACAACCATACACCATCGGGTGGCTTCACCAAGGATTGGATCTCCGCGTCAGCTAGCAGTGCCGCCTTCCCTATAGCATCAAGCCCTTCACGGATGAGGTATTGTGTGACATTGCTCCTATTGATGTTTTTGATGTATTATTAGGCCAACCATACTTGTGGAAGCGACATGATGTGTATGAGTCCCAGCCTCACGCTGTTATTGTTACTTTGGGAAATAAATTGTACAGAATACCAGAGGTAGCACTGCCTCCCACTATCACTTTGGTTACTGCAAAACAATGCAGTAAGCTCATTTCCCAAACCAGGAAAAATTCTTTCCTGATGATCTGCCCCCAGGGAAAGAAGAAGACTATGGCCACGATCTCCAAACATGGCTCCTCTGCACGACAACATCAAATGGACAAGGTTGTGGAGGAGTATAGGGACATCTTCACCTCTCCCACAGGGGTGCCTCTACACTGTCAGGTCAAGCACCCCATTAACGACCCCGAGGTATGCCACTACCCAATGGGCTGATCTATAGGCGCTCTACCACGGAGAGTGATGAAATCAAAGCTTGGTCGGGAGGCACTAACACTTGAAGGTCACATCAGACCAAGTTCATCGCCCTGTGGGAGCTCGATTGTGTTGGTACAGAAGAAGGATGGGACGTGGAGACTCTGTATTGACTATCGGGCACTGAACAAGATCAATGTCTGGAATAGGTACCCAATCCCACAGATTGATGACCTTCTGGACCAAATCAAAGGTGCAAAATATTTCAGCAAGATCGACCTGAAGTCTGGGTATCACCAGGTACCAATTGAACCCTCCGATGTGTGGAAGACTGCCTTCAAAGCCAAGGAAGGCCTTTTCAAATGGCTGGTCATGCCTTTTGGGTTGATGAAAGCTCCCACAACCTTCATGAGGATGATGGACGACATATTGCGGCCATTCAACAACTCATTTGTAGTGGTGTACTTGGATGACATTCCGATCTTCAGCCAGACTTGGGAAGAGCACCTGCACCACATTCGACAAGTCCTCCAAACACTGCGGCAACACAAGTTGTGTGCCAATTTGGAGAAGTGCACTTTTGGCATGACCCAGGTTCAATATCTGGGATACATTATTGATGAAAGGGGGGTGCATGTGGATCCGGCCAAGATCCAAGTCATTCAGGATTGGCCAGCCCCAACCACTATAACAGAGCTTCGCAGCTTTCTGGGTCTTGCTAATTTCTATCGGAGGTTCGTGTTGGGATTCTCTCATATCACTTGGCCCTTGAGTCAAGTCACCAAGGGAGGAGCGAGAGAAAAAAATTTTTGGTCGGAACCTCAACAGAAGGCGTTCACAGAACTGAAAAACCGCCTCTGTTCTGCCCTAGTTCTCACTTTACCAGACTTGCAACAGCCATTTGAGATCAAGAAAGATGCCTCTGACTATGCTATTGGGGCAGTTCTTACTCAACAGGGACATCCAGTGGCATTTCACAGTGAGACATTGTCTGACACAGTTCGCAAGTACCCCACATATGACAAAGAAATGTACTCCATTGTGCAAGCTTGTCAACAATGGAAGCATTACATTTTGGGGAAGGAAACAATCATCCACATAGACCACAGGCCCTTGCAGTTCATACAGACACAAGGGAAGTTGCAGAATGATCGCCATCAGAAGTGGTCCACATATCTGCAACAGTTTCATTTGAACATCAAGTACAAGAAGGGTAGCACCAATAGTGTTGCAGACTGCCTCAGCCGACCACCGATCGTGGCGCTCACCACCGTGCTCAACTCTTGTGGGCACGAGACTTCTGATTGGCCGCTTCTCTATGAGAGTGACCCAGAATTCGGCCACACTTACAAGGCACTCTTGGGGGGCACACGAGTTCCAAATTTTCACCTCCAAGATGCACTTTTATGTCACATGGGACACCTTTGTGTTCCTTCAAGCGAGCGTGCCAAGATGATATGGGAAGCACACTACAGTCGAGTCGTTGGGCATTTTGGGGTCGAGAAAATAGTAGCAATCCTGCAGAAGTATTTCTATTGGCCGAACCTTCGAAAGGATGTCGAGAAGCACATCAGATCCTGCACTGCTTGTGCCATTGCCAAACCGACCATCAAGAAGCAAGGCCTATATACTCCACTACCTACCCTTAGTCGACCTTGGGAATCCATCTCCATGGATTACATGTCGGGCCTGCCTTCTACTAAGAATGGAAATGACTGTGTTTTCGTGGTCGTTGACAGATTCTCGAAGATGGCCATTATGGCGACCTGTAAGAAGAATATCACAACGGAAGCCACTGCTAAACTCTTCTTTGAACGAGTGTGGGTGCACTTTGGGATCCCACAGTCTATCATATCAGATCGAGATAGCAGGTTCCTCGGCACATTTTGGTCCAGCCTCTGGTCAATGTTGGACACAAAGCTCACCAAGTCCACAGCTTTCCATCCCCAAACAGATGGCCAGACAGAGGTCGTCAACAGAATGATTGTACACATTCTGCGCATGTACAACTCAAAGCATCCACGCACATGGGACGAGAGCCTCCCCTATGTACAACACGGTTATAACCGGGCTCTCCACAGTTCAATTGGCCATAGCCCCTTTCAGGTGGGCTTGGGATTCCAGCCACTATGTCCCATTGACATAGCCATGCCATTTGCAGCTGCTCAGGCCGATTCAGCTCATGTCCAGTTTGAAGTTGACAAAGCAAGTAGCTTCATCGAGCGCATTCAACACATCCGCCAACAGGTTCATGATATATTGGACAGAGCCAATGCGAAGTACAAGCAACGCCATGATCAACACCGGGTGCCACACAAATTCCAGGTGGGTGACAAAGTATGGCTACATTTGCAGAAGGAGCGCCTCACTGGACCCCACCGCAAGCTTCGCCCGCTCCGATACGGGCCGTACACCATCACCAAGGCTGTAGGGAACAATGCATTCGAGCTCAGTGTTCCACCATTCCTTGGTCTGCACCCAGTCTTCAATGTGGATCGCCTTCGTCCTTACTTCCCACCTCTACTGGACACCTCGGACATTGCAGAACAACTCACACCAACAGATTTAAACCTAGACTGCATGGAACAGGCCACCACAGATTGTATCATGGACATGAAAATCAAGAACACTCACCAACAGAAGATCCAACTGTATCGGGTTGTCAAAGCTGGCCAACTCCTGCACCAAGGAAAGTGGTTCACCAGGGACCAAGTTCAGCAGAAATTTCCTCATCTCATGGAGGAACTTAACGCAATGAGGACCATTGCTTCCTAAGGGGGGAGGAATGATCCAGGTGGATATTGGTGGCCACCCACCTATTCCACTTGGGGTCCCACCATTGTCTCTTTCAATTTTTTTTCACAACTTACTATTTCTAACAGTTTTTCGAGTCCTGAACTTCCGAAGCCGTTTTGAAGCCCCAAACAGAGATAGTATGCTGATGTTACGTCCCTAAGAAGTTCAAACACCAATTTACCCAAACGGGATCTGATTTATGGTTCTCCCTGCTACTTTCTGCCACTTGAAAACTGTTTTTTAAGTCTCCCTTTAAAGTACCATTTTCCAAAGTCTACCAAAGAGGTTTGTTTTGATCATACCCTTTGTACTTGCTCAAATAATTGTTTTTAAAGTCATTATAGCTGTAATCAAAGATGTCTAGGAGTTCCCTCTTCCATGAATGCAGTTATTTGTGAATCTTGAATGTTTTCTTATCCTTTAAGTGAAATCTTTGGATGAAATAGACTATTCCTCGACTCCTAGATTTCATTTGATAAGTTTGTCTTGAAATTGTTATTTGCTGAAGTGTGATTTGTAGAATTCATGGTTAGCCTTGTCTATAAAATACTCTTTCATGTTCAAATGATGTTTTGAGTCCCTTTGTTGAGAAGTACATATAATTAAGGATTCTTAATTGCCCTTAGTTCTACTTTTCATTCTAAAACCCTTAATGTTCATTTCATTTCACCTGAAAACTTTGTAGATCCAATAACCAAGTTAGATTTTCCCTTTGATACCCCTGATTCATCTACAAACTTGTTACAAAATTCTACTTGGATGCATTTCCCAATGACTTAGAGATTTCCCTTTTCTATCTATGCTGCCTAGATCATCATGTCCCATCAAACAACCAATCAAACTCATGCTTAATAACTAGCCTAAAAACAACCTTTTACAAGCAAAAAAGTCATATCTTTGCAAACAATTGAGAGATTCCTCTCTGAGACTAGGAGGGCTATATCCTAGAGCTCTAAAGACTGGTTTATGTGTTGCCTTGTCATTTAGTATGCCAATCTGCTAAATCAAAATATCCCAATAGTTATCAAAATAAATCATCGCCAGATACATTTGCTGTCCAAACAACCCAACAAGGATCTTCCTCATCTAGATAGCCTCACAAGTTTCTTGACTATCAGCCATGTACTTTTCTTCTACTAAACTGAGTGCAACTGATCTCTGCTTTCTGCTATACTAGGAAATTGTTTCTAACCCAATACTGTAGATGCCTCTTGATGTGCTCTTCCTTTCGGACGGAATCCCGTCCTAATCTGCATCTGTGAAGCCTTGGAGCTTCACTCCCTTCACCTGCATGTACCATAGAAAAAACTGAGTGGTGCCTTTGAGGTATCTCAACACATGTTTGGCTACCTTCCAATAGAGCTTGGTAGGCTTAACCATAGCTTGACTAAGCTGGCTAACCACATAACATATGCTCGTTCGTGTGTTCACCAAGTACATAAGTGAACCCACAAGCTACCTGTAGATGGTAGTTTATACCACTTCGCCTGAAGTAGCGTCTTCCTTCCTCTAATTCTCTGCTAGAGGAGTCAACATGGGTTTGTTTCTCTCCATGTGAAACTTCTTTAGAATATCATTGGCATACTTGCCCTAAGATACAAATAGCTCCCTACCTCTTTACCAAATTTCCAAACCAAGGAAATAATGCAAGAGCCCCATATCCTTCATCTCAAATTCTCTTGAAATATCCACTTTGCAAGATATGATCACCTGCTTATCACCTGTCAGAATCAAATAGTTGACACAATACAATAATCAATATTTTACCTTCTAGCACAATATGGTAAAGGTTCGTATCTGCTTCACTTTTGGTGAAGCCCAACCCGGTGAAGTAGTTGTCGATCCTGGTGTACCAAGCATGAGGTGCTTGTTTTAGTCCATACAACCTCTCTTGATTATGCATACATACGAATCTCTGTCGAAGGTCTCAAATCCCTTCGACTACTCCATGTACACCTCTTCCTCAATCACTCAGTCGAGAAAGGTTGTATTTACATCCATATGATGTATCCACCATCCCATCTACATTGAAAGTGCAAGGATATATTTTATTGGAAAGTACCTTTAAACTGGAGCAAAAGTATCCTCGTAAAAAATTCCCTCACCTAAGAGAACCCTTTGGCCACGAATCTAGCCTTGTGTTTCTCAACACTCCCATCTGCTACTTTCTTCACCTTGTAGATCAACTTGGATCCTACATCTGACTCGCCTTTTGATCTTTGGAAAACTTCCCATGCACTGTTTTCTGATGACGGAGTCATACTCCTCTACCATATAATCAACCCATAATGGTCGCTACACTACTTTCTCAAATGAAGATGGCTCACTCTCTACACTCTTTCACATAAGAGCCATACCATTTAGCCAAAGGTATCCACTTAAAGGACCCTCGGTATCTTCATCCCTCTATCAGAGATCAAATTTCTCTTGTTGCATTGCATAATTAGGTGTCTCATTCAGTCAGCTGCATTCCATTAGGAGCATGGATCATCTGACGGTAGTGGCTTGTTCCTCATGTCCCTCATGTCCTTTACCTACTGGCCTATTTCTGTTCATTAAAATCATTTACAGTCATTTTTTGTCTCATAGTTTGCAAAATTTTAGGGTTTTAGTGTCATTAGGTCTAGGGTTTCATTAATAAGCTCTTCATAATCCCTAATAATGGTCAGTAGGCACATGAGGATTTTGAAATAAGGTTTCGGTGCTAAAAATCTCATCATCATATACTTAATAATGTATTTTTCTTCAAAACTCTGTTTTGAAGAAAAATATAGTTTTTCATCTTTATGTATAAATGTAAATGTATTTTCAAGTTTTCTCAGTTGTAATAATACTTTCACTAGCAACCCTAGTTGTCTTTGTCAAAACTCTAGCCATCCATTCCCTGCAGGACAAACATAAAGCTCATCATTCAGTTAAAAATCCAAAAGGAAGCAAAGCAGAGTTTTTGAAAAGTGTCAAAATTTGAAACATTACAAAGTGGGTTTTTCAAATGGAAAATCAAAATCCTTGGCATATATATCATTTCTATGTTTCAAGACTTCATTTGAATGCCAAGAGAACAGTAGTGAACCAAGGATAACCCGTGAAGAGCAAAGCAAACAGTTTGAAGGAGATTTTGTGCAAATTTCAGTCGCACGATGCATTGGGTGAGTGTCGCAACACATCGGGCGAGTGTGACGCATTGGGTTGACTCTCACTGTGTAAATTTGTTCCTGTGCAGCGCATTGGAAGGACACGACGCACTGGGTTTGTTGCGCGACGCTTTGGGTCGGAAAGAAAGTTTATTGACATTCCTTTCAAACTCCAAATTTGCTCAGTCCTTCTTTGTTCAAGTAAGTCCGAGCAACCTCTCCATTGCCAATGAACACGTGTTTGGTGATATTTGTGAGGATTTAAATACAAAAAATCAAACCCTATTATCTTGTTTGAAGAATGCTCCTTTAGGGTTTTGAAATTGGTTTTGTGTCAATCATTCCCATTTCCCCCACCTTGTTAGTCCCTCCTCACTATTTATATTATCATAGAAGCCCATTTCCCTATTCCCTTATATCCCTAAGTCACTCATTCCTATCCCATTCCCATTATCCCCATCCCAATTATAAATTTCCCCAAACCCCAATGTTATCCTAAAAACCTAATGATTGTCCCTAAATTCTTCAATTGATAGTTTTCACTTGGTAATATTCCATCATTTTCACCACCCTATCCCTCCATAGTCCCTCCCATATTATCTCATATTTGGCAACAAAGTCAAAGACACCAAACTTCTCATTTTCATCCAACACAAGATAGACTTTGGAAATCATGGAGACCGATACATCTTATGACCGAGACAGTGATTCCACAACTGAATTGCATGCACCTAGAAGACCTCATAAAAGTGGCAGACATGTGAGGGAGGAGCCTACTTCATTGGTTGAATTGCAGGCTTGTCCACTTGCTATGGCATGTTTTCAACAGCAGTCTTGTTATCAATTTTTTGAAATGGTTGCTAGGGTCCATCACCATCAAGAAGTGGCCCGTTTGTTTGTGTTGCATTTACATGATGGCCAAGTCACCTTTGCAGGTGTGACATTCACTTTAACACCTGAAACTATCTCTCAAGCAACCGGAATACCAAATGTTGGAGAACAATGGAACAAAAGGCAGTAGGTTGACAGGGTACACTATGAGTCATATATCAAGCCTAGTTTTGTGAGACAACTCAGCAAAGTGTTTCCCTTTCGGTTCCTAAAGGATTCATATGCTCCTCTGATGAAGCTTATTATCAAATATTTCAGTTGCGAAGGCTGGTTTTCACATCTTTATGCCTATCATATCAGGTTACTGATGCATTTTACCAGGGTGAGGATGATGAACCTTCCTTATTTCATGTGTCGGACTATTGAGAAGATGACCACTCTCGTGCAAAGGAAAACTCATGAGCAGCAGTACAGCAGTATCTACCACTTTGCACTTATCAAAATTGTGGTTATGCATCAGCTCGGCTTACAGGGTATTTCATGGGAGGATTTCATTTCTAATGATTTCTTCGCAGCTTCTCAGGTACCTTCAGAGGTTGTTCATGAGGTAGGTGAAACTTCATATCAGCATGAAGGTCATGAGACACAAACTACTAGTATGTCAGTGTTCATCTCTTATCAGAGAGGCACTAGAGGGTTATTCGCAGTAGCCAGGCGAGTATTATCTCCACCGGGGGTGGAAGGGGTCTCGCTTCCATCGTCAGCAGCACAGGCATAGGTACAGGTACAAGAAAAGGGTAAGAGGCCCATGCAGGATGAGGGGCCTTCAAGAGGCCAGGATACCGATTTCATACTCATTGATGAGGATTTGGGCTCAACTAGCTCTAAGCTGAGAGAGGTTGTTCAAGAGAAGAAGGTGGAAATAAACACTTTTTCCTTCAAGTTGCAAAGAGCCCAATGGATAATCAACTACCTTGAGCAGCGAAACAAACAGTTGGAAGATCAGCAAACTATCATGGAGTTGCAAAATATACGTGAGAATCGGCAAGCTGCCCAAAGGAGCCAAACCGAGATAACATCCATTGAGCGAGAGATTGAGTCTGATCACGAAAATTGGCTCGAAAGGGTCAATATTCATTTGGAGAAGCTGTTGGAGAAGGCCAACAAGGAAAATAACATGTTTAGGCACATGAAGAATCATTATTGGGCAAGAAATCATGTTTGCAAGGCACGAATCAAGATCCTGAAGGCTAAGTTGAAGAGGGCATTAAGGCGTCAGAAAAGGCATGATAGACTTCAAATTTTGGCTGAAGCTTCCTTAGCCCAACATAGTGCATGATGGAGGACACCACATTTTTCAAATTTTGTTTTTTTTGCCCTAAACACATATTTTTCAGCCCGACGCGTCGCGCCACTTGGCGCGTGCTTATGATTGGGAGCTCCTCTTGGGTAAAACTTTGTATTTTTGGATTTTTTTATGAAAATTTATGCATGCCTACACATGGACAAGATATTTTGACAATTTTTGGGCTTCCAGAAGGGTCAAAAACACCCTAAAAATGACCTTTCTGCCCCTTTTTAGACACACAGGAAGAAGTGTTGGGAAAACTCATTTTTGGAGGGGAAAATGGCAACCAAATTTAGAAATTCTACTTGTGTTGGAAATTAGATAGGCAGAGCTTTCCAAAAAGCTATTCTACGCTCAGTTTTGACACAGGGAAGGCCTTCAAAATCAGATCCAAACAAGCACGACGCATAGAGAATTCAGGCGCGGCGCATTGTGGATTTTGGCTCATTTTTCACTCAGTAACTCTGTTTTTCGCCTAGTTTTGGCCGGTTTGACTTTCTTACTTCCACATGTAAAACTCTTGATGTAATTTGATGTAATTTCATGGCTCTTGATGTAATTTTGGCAAATTTTTACTCATGAAAGTAGATTCATTCATCAAAAGGTGAATTGCAACTGAATGAATCAATTTCCTATCTTATAGAGGCAAGCTGTTCCACTGCCTATTTTCTAGTTCTTAGTTTAGATCTTGTTGAAACAGCTCCTAAACTAGTGAGCTCGACCCCTAGAGGCATGGGGATGAGTTATGCTTGTCTATATCTTGTAGTTTTTCAGTCATTTGCATGGTTGGACACTTGGGAATGCTTTGAGCATCATTGTACATTTCATCTCTGCAGTTTGGCAAAGGAATAGACCAGGGTTTGCAGCACTCCTTGGGATTCATGTGGCTCTTTGTTTTGATGATGTGTTTCTCTTTGTTAATGTAAGTTTACTGGTGCTTTATGTGTATCATCTTCCCTCTTATTTCTTCTTAAATTAAACAAACAAGGATAAAGGTGGAATTCATTAGATTTGCAGTGCTCTACCTTGAGTTTTGTTTAATTTTCTATGTTTTCAACTGTCTGAAGAGGATTATTGAAATTCTCTTGCCCTCTTCAACTCCTCACCGGTCTGAGCTATGCATTTCATTCAAAATTGAAACATCAAAACAGTTGCCTACCTTGCCCCATTCAGATCCCTGCAAAACTGCTCATTTCCCATACCCAAAATCTGCCTTTCCCTTTGATCCAACAAACACCTTCAAAATTGAATCAAACTCTCTTACATATATACCTAGCCTAAAATCAACCTTTATTCAAGTCATCTCAAGCCTCACTGATCATATTTTGCTGAGATTGACCAGGAGAGAGCCCTCTCCCGATCTGGTAGGGCTAGCTACCAGATTAAGCGTGGTTTGATGTTACCCTAGACTACGCAGCTTCCTCAACTTGAGGTAGATTTAGGCCATAACGGGACCATCTCTGCCTACGTTGTGATGTGGGTGTTCCCACATTCTCTCTAGCACCAAGCACCAACCTCTTAGCCTCTATGGTGCACTTCCTTCCATCTCTGGATGTATCTACGTGAGTGGGTGCTTCCACTCTGTGTTCCTCTGCTTATGGCTACTCCACATCTTGAGGTTCTTCTTTAGGAGCTAAGACCTTCCCAACTGCATGCAACTGAATCTCCCTCTCAAGGGAAATTCACATGGCCTTCTCTTCATTGAACTTCACATCTCTCCTAACAATTTTCATCCTGAGAGATAGTATGTACACCCGAAATTTATGAGATGTATCGGTGTACCCCAGAAATATTCCAACTCAGTTGTTGGTTCTATAATTTTCTTAGCATATTTGGTTACATGATAATAAAATGATGTACCAAAAATTTTAAAGTGCGCTAAATCTCATTTCTTACCTGAAAAGCTTCCTCTGGTGTACTCATCCCGATAATGTGATGAGGACATATGTTCTGCACAAATAATGTTGTTGCATGCTTCAACCCACAATTGCAATGGTAGACCCTAATCATGCAACATCACTCGTGCTTCTCCCACAATATTTATGTTCTTCCTTTCTACAACCCCATTATGCTATGGGTTATGAGGTGCTATAAATTCCCTTTGAATGCCTTTTGAAGCCCAAAACTTATTGAATTCATTTGACACATGTTCTCCACCATTGTTGCTCCTAGAGTGCCTTCACTTTCTTCCTGTATCTTTCTCAACAAGTGCTTTGAACTCCCAAAATTTTGAGGACGTCTGATCTTTATTGTGCTTGAAGAATATCCAAAACTTGCATGGAAATTGATCTAAAAAAATCACATAATACCTATGTTTTGTTTTGGAGTTTGTTGAGAATGGTCCACACACATTTGAGTGAACTCTTTCATGGATTGCCTTCGCTTGTCTGTCATTATCATGACAAGTGGCTTTGGTGTACTTACCCAATGTATACCCTTTGCATGTATCTCTCTGCTCAAGTGCACCATTGGGAAGTCCTGTAGAAATCTGTTGCATGATATTTGAAGTGTCATGATGTAGATGGCCCAGTAATCTATGCCATAACTCACCAATGTCTCGACTTTGTACCCTCTCTTCTTTCGTGCTCAAGGAAAAACAATCTTCTACATCCAATTTGCAGAGGTTCTTTACCCAAACCCCAATCTTCTTCACCTATCCCATGGCTTTGTGATGAAGGAATTCATTTCCTCTCCTAAAAATCACAACATAAACATGATCTTCTAACATAGCAAATGAAACTAAATTCTTCTTTAAATCGGGAACATACATGCCATCTTTTAATGTGAGAGGAGTACTAGACTCCCTCTGAAAGGTAACAATACCTATGTCGGTTGCACTATACCTCCCATCATCTCCCATCTTGATGTGCATCTGGAGATCCTTCTCCTCCAAGTTGGTAAATAATTATTTGTTGCTGGTCATAGGGAATGAATCTCCACTATCCAGGTACCACACAGAACTCATCACTGATGACACCATGTATGTGATGAGAGTGAAATCCAACTCAAAATATGAAGCAAGAAATTCACTTGCCACTCCTCCTTAGGGCTTCTTTCGTCCTTCTTGTGTAGACACTTTATGGCATAATGTCTCATTCATGAAAGTGAAAACATTTAATCTTTGACAAGTCCTTCTTCTTGCCTCCCTGACCAAAATCTGATTTGGAATTGGATTCCTTCCCTTTCCCTTTCTTTTCCTTTCCAGCCAATGAACAATTCTCCTCATCATCATTTTTTTATGAGGATCGATCTCTGGTATTCTGTCGAATCTCTTCTTGTACCAAGTCAGACCAAAATCGCTCCCACTCTAGGAGTTTCTTTCTCCCATTCAGTGAATTCTGGTAGATATGCAAGCTCTTGGGAAGGCCTAGAAGTACCAGGCTCACCAGATCATCCTCGAAAACTTTAACACCAACACTTCCAAGCTCATCCCGGCGCTGAGTGAACTTGGTCAAGTATTTTGGTATTGTGTCACCCTTCTCCTTCTTTATTTTTATGATCTTTTCCTTCATCACTAGCTTCTTGTGTTCATTATTGTTCTGAAACAAATCTGTTAAGGCCTTCCACATAGCATCTGGAGTTTCCTTTCCATGGAGATTCGAGACGATATGATCTCAAACTCCTTCCAATATAATCCTTCTTGCCTTTGCTACGTTCTTCGTTCATGCATCCATATTTTGAGCATATGTTGTTGCGGGTCTGAGAATATCACTGTCTATGAACTCCTTCATCCTGTTGTCTTCAAACAAAGGATTCCATCCTGTCCTTCCAGGCTATGTAATTTTACCTACCCTTAAGGGCATATTCGAGTCTCAATCCACAGAAAGACACCTGATCTTGATGCTGGTCCTGAAGTGTAGATCTGCAAATTCGATTCACCTTCTCAAAACAAACTCATATTATTCTCTTCTATAGTGATTCCTACTATGATACCATGCAAAAAGTACACGTAGATTCAAATTGATATTTGTAATATGCTAAAATAAAATACTTGAATTTACTATACAAATTGCATAAGCCAAAGAATAAGAGAACAATACAATGCTTCTTTCAAGATTGAGAGTTCTCTACAATATCTCTATCTATCACATTGATTCTTAGGCAAGCTTGGTTCAATACTTAACCAATTTCTTGGCCTTAGGATTCCCCATGTACAATTGGATGATTATACAACTAATAGTACACTTCCGTTTAACTCCAATCTCAACCGGGTCTTCCTCAGAACTGACATGCGTGAGTTATTTTTGAGTAAATTATCAGTTAACTGATTGATCACTACATGTGAATTAAATCTAATTTAATTCACTTTACCTCTCACTAGTTCCTCCATTAGTTATAACTAGTTAACTCATTTTAACTCAAATAAATTAAGTTAATTAATTACAAGTCAAATTAAACTGTAATTTCCCCCCCTTAAACTTAGGGCACACTCTACATGCCTCTAGTTTGACCCTCAACTCAAATTGACTCACCTAACTAAGTCTTCTTGACTTAGTCAATGCGTACAAACTGTCATGTGATGTGGAATTACAATTTCCTTCTAATTTAATTAAGGGAAAATTAAATTAGAAGTTTCTTTTTGTTTCCATTTTTAATGAAAAATGATATATCTGCATAGTATTAAGACATAAAAACAAATTTAAATAAAAAAGAGTTGTTTTCAATTATTTTCTTTATATTATTTAGATAAAGTTGATTTTAGAATATTTTATTTAAAATAGATATTAAAATAAATTACTTTAATAAATATTGAAATATTCTTTTATTATTAATTTCTTTTAATATTATATGTAAACTTTATATGAACATAAGAGTTACACATATTTTTCATATTGACTTGTAAAAAATACATTTGACAAAAAAAAAATTAATTTATTTTAATTACGCCGGAGGCATTTTCTTTATGAGATTGGGTAGGCAAACACTGTTCACTCTACCCAATCATAATGCTTCCTCATCTCCCTTATAGCCAATTATATTTTAAAATATGGTCCACTTATATATTGACATGTGGAAACAATATTCATTCGTCCGTCCTTTCTCACCATCCTCGATTTTTTAAAAGCATTTGGTCTGATAGACCTGTCATTGTTGTCCCTGCTTCATTAATCACAGTAACGTGAAGCACATAGGTTAAAAGAAGGCATTGTTACAAGAGTGGGACAGTAGATTCAAACAGTGTCAATATCAACTCTCTGATGAATACACAGCGTGAACTTAGAGAAAATTTTCATTTTCTTTGGGCATATATGGCTAACGTCAAGCCCTATGCCACCTACACATCTCCATTTCTAAATTACTAAATGATAAGGCAAGCTAATCTCTGTAAAGCTTCTGCTGTGATCTCTCTAGCTGTTTCAAGAATGGCCCAAACCGTCAAACAAAACACGAAAAGAGTGCACACATGTCACTCACTCAGATTGTATGGCCATGACTGTTTTAGAAACCTCTGCCTACAGAACCTTAAATTTGAAAACTTCCCAAATTTTTCATAATCCATGCTAACTAGTTATTATATGCATGGTATTCAAGATGAAAGGCAAGATCTCAAGTTTTCATTCTTTTTTATATGTTATGTCTTATATGCTATATACCGGAAAGTCCAGGTCGAGGGAGGTCCTTAAAGAAATGGCCAGGGAAAGTCTTAAAAAACCTCTTACTTTACCCCGATTTGATGCTATGTCCTTCCACAATACACCATAACTTTGAAGTTGTCCCACAGATTTTGCCACTTAGTGGCTTCTAATCTCCAATAAATGGAAAGGTTTTGACCAAGATGAATACTGGAGAGGAAGGTTCCTGAAAAGTGAAAAGGTGGTAATTGGGGCACCTTGGGTAAAGTGTACTTAAAGCGGTAATGCTAAAAACGATCTCCTGCCCGGTCATAGGAGGTCTTAGCCTCTGAGCATTTCCCTAAGTATACCCAAGTGTACACCTAAAAATTCTATTAGGAAAGAAGTAAATAGCTCCTCCACTAGCGTAAGTTTCCGAGGGTGAAAGAAAAAGCAATAGAGTGGCTGGTGAAAAAGAAGAAGAAACGGTTCATGGTTTCTTGTTATGCTTTTTAGTGATTGGAATATTCAAATTGATAATAGGTAAGAAATAATTAGGAAATAATATGGATGTTAATTCAGGGAAGGTGTTGCCAGCAAATATCTCTTGGACCAACTTTCATTCAATAGGGTTATAAGTAGTTTGGATTTTTTTCTATTCCTCTCTTTCTTCGAAATATTATTCAAATTATGTTCACTGAAAATAAGTTTATATGTAATAATAAATTATTTAAGAAAAAATGAATTCGTTTTAGTTTTGTAATTTTAAAATTTGAGCGCTTAGAGTTTTTCGAAATATTGAATTATATTTTAAATAATTTAAATTGATATGTTTATATATATATATATATAAGAAAAATATAAATATATAATAAATAAATATAATTTTTAAAATAAAAAATATTTAATTAAAATTTATTTTTTTTGTGAAAAAGTAGTTGTTTTGCTTTTATGGATATTATTTTAACAATATAAATATAAATAAAACATTATAGGATATAATTCTAAGTTAATATTAGTTAAAATGAAAAGGCATTAATTTTCTTTGGACCCTCTAATTCCCAACTTATATGAAAATGTTGCATTCTCCCAGTGATACTTATCCATGGAACAAACTCGAGGAATAGCTGGAGGGGCATCATTTACCTTCTCACTATTGTTGTATCCTTGTCTGAGAAGATAAACACAAATTAATTTCCACAGCAATTCGGGCTTCATTTACGTTAACTTTGTTGTTTTATGTTTGCTTCACTAAATAATAATTAAAAACATGAAATAGAATAGAGAAATTAAACAAGATACATTTTTATAAATCATAAATAAAAGCTAAATTTAGGGAAACATTTTCAAACAAAGTAGATTTAATATTAATGTTTTGCTTTAAAGTTACGATGAAAAAAGAAGAAGCTTTCACTCTTCTCATCATCATTATTATGAATAAGATAATGTTGTTAAGATTTTATTAAAAAAAAGAAAGAAAATTTGAGATCTAAATTGTTCTAATAATAAGCATATTATAACAACTATAAAATAATGTGGTCAACATTATTAGTTGTTTTTGTGTTGAGTGTTTGTTATAGTAATTATTATAGTTGCATTAATAACAATGATGGGTTGAAGTCATACTTATATAACTTAATACAAATTTGAGGGGGTTTAGATCTCTCAAATTCTCACCTAGTCTTAAGGAAAAATTGGCTGCTAAAGGAGTATTACTTTTATGAGTTTCATATTTTATTTGAACTTATGAAATTACTTGACCATTTCTTGATAAATTATCTTTACACAATGAAAAAAGATACCTTAATTTCAATGGAATTTCACATAGAGTAGCTAAATTTGGCAAGAGATGCTTGTGAGCCTAGTGTTATATTCAAATGAGCATATCTTTCTCAAGTTTTTCCTTTTTTCCCAAATTTATTTTCTTTCTCATTATTGGCAAGGAGCTCCATGATTTTTTTTTTGATCCAAGGTATGAGGGAGTTCATGAATCCATTTTGTATGCTTCTTGAGTTCAAAGGGTTTCCTTTCCTTCATTTTCTCTCTTCATATTTGTCATTTATTGATTCTTGTCCCACCTTGGTACATTCTGCACTTCTCAAATGTCATATCGTAAAGCATAAGATGAAAAGGGAGCACGAAGAGGAAGCAGACCATCATTACTATGCCACTATTATAGGACAATTATGTTTGTGTTACTTTATGTTAGTGTAAC